>OY856409.1:1953847858-1954451358 GCA_963693085.1 Alisma plantago-aquatica
GATGTGATGTTGTTTTGTAACGCGGACCAGGACTCCATTGAGCAGATTAGAAAAACTTTCGAGGCCTATGAGAAGGCCACCGGGCAGCGTATCAATAGGAACAAGTCAGTTTGCGTAGTAGGAGGTCAGTAGATGGACACGGCGGAGTCAATAGCCTCGGCACTACAGATTAGAGAAGTTACAAACACCTTGACATACCTGGGGGTGCCAATCTCCAAAGGCAGAACGAAGATGGAGGACTACAACCTCATTGTTCAGAAAATATATGCCAAGGTAGCTTTGTGGAAATCGAAGCTACTATCATTTGCTGGTAGAAGACTCCTGATCGTGCATGTTTTGACATCGATCACGTTGTATACTAGTGCAGCTATTGGTATCCCTTCAAGGATTGTCAAGCGCATCGAGCAGAATATCTCAAGCTTCCTTTGGGTGGACAGATCTAATAATCACAGAAAGGCGTGGTTAGGTTGGCATCGGGTTGCGACACCTATTGATAAAGGTGGCCTGGGTCTACAATCCATTCAGATGACGAATGAAGCCCTAATTGCTAAGGCGTTCTGGGAGGTCTTGACGGGGGACACCATGTGGGCTTTCTTCTGCAGAGCTAAATATCATAACCATCAAAAGGGAAGGTCTGGATCTTACCCTTGCCATCTGAAGATCGGTAGTACCCCATCGCCATATTGGAGAAAGGTTTGGGACATGTTCCCTAAGGTACACCCTCTTTGCAGATGGCGGATCGGTAGAGGAAATATTCCATTCTGGGATTCGTGGTGGTGTGAGGAGAGACTCAAAGATCATGCCTTATATGCCAGTGACAGAAGACAACCGTTTCTGGTAAAAGATTTCTGGCTGGAGGACCATGGATGGGATTGGTCGGCCCTTAGACTGATCATTGATGAATAGGGTATTGATATGATTCAAAAAGCAGATGTGTGGATAGATGATGATGAGGACAGGCTTGTTTGGGCTCCAGATGTGAAAGGGCATTTCTCGCTGAGATCGGCTAAGAAGTGCATTGCTTTAGATCAGCAGGAAGGTCCTTCGGGCATAAGGAAGATATGGGGCCTCGATGTCCCCAGAGCGAGTGCGACGCTATGGAAATTTCTCCGGAGAGCTACTCCTACTGATGATAACATCAGAGAAAAATGTTGCATAACTATGGCATCCAAATGTGAATGCTGTGATGATTCGAAGGTAGAAGACACGATCCACTTGCTTTTCCAGGGACAGCTTGCCACGCTCTTCTGGAATAAGTTTGTTGCTATTACGGATGATGATGCCCCACATGATTTTAATTCCCTTATAGAAGCCTGTGCATGTGGGCATACCAAGAAGATAGAGGATTGGATGATTGGGAAACTTTCAGCTCTTATTCCGCTTAGTATATGGAGAATACGATGTGTTGCTAGATTTGATGGATCTAGAAGGTCTACTGATCGTGAATGGGAACAGATAGTCACCACCATTAACACACTCATGAAGTAGAAATCCTTTCATGTATCACCAAACGCAGAGATTTACTCTGCTATGAGGGAAGCTGGTTTTGATGAACCAAGGACGAGAATGAGGGAGATCAGGTTGTTTAGATGGAGAACACCTGATATTCATAATCTCAAGTGTAACATTACGATCAGAAGAGCAAAGGATATCAATGGAGAGAATCGAATATGGGCGGATGGAGTGGTTCGAAATCACAATGCTCAGATATGTATGGTGTATCGAGCATGGCTGAAAGCTACTGAATATACTGCGGCATACCTCCAGACATGTGCTATTGGCTTAAAGCTGGCTGAGGACAGCAATTTGCACATATCTACTTTAGAAATTGATGATATGCAAGTATATAACATCCTATGGAATAACAGGACTGAACCATGGCGGGTCTTTTCCTTTGCTCGAGACCTCAAGAGCGAGATGTGAAAATCCAGTGTCAATGGATCTTTGGTACATAAGATCGTGAACTCAATTCCTAGGGAGTTGGGTGTATGGGGTAAGGGATCGACTGATCTTTTCATAGCCACCGATCAGAGTAGAATGCCTATTAAGGTTAGAGGCATGGCGATGTTGGAGAAGAGGGGAACACCCTACGTGGTCCTACAGAAGGTGGACACGGAGTGATTGCTGCGTGCTGTTTTCTTTTGATATGTCCTTGCAGGTGTTTTGTTTTGTTTCGCTAGACAGTCGGTTTTCTTTGTTTGAGGGAAGATACCTGCGTTGTGTTATGAGCAGGAGATGTAATTCTATTGCAGATTAGCCCATACGAGGGGGATGGGATGAATAAGAGGACCCCCTATCTTCTCAAAAAAAAAAGTAGGTAGGCCTCCAAACAGAGGGCTTTAGTAAGATAAGAATTTCTTTCTGAAGTAAGACTAGCTACTTCATTGCTTGGAAACAAAGGTCTAGATGAAGTATCATTGATTTGATCAAGCAATTTAGCAATTTCAGTTCTAAGCATGATAAGCTCATCAACATTAATATTATTCTCATCTTTAATAGCATCACAAGAAAGTCTAAGATCATCAAACTCAGTTCTAAGTAGGACTAGCTCCTCTACTCAATCTTGGTTTTCTTCCTTAAGGCTATTGATGTTTTTAAGGTAGATACCATTCTCCACTTCAACTCCATTCTATTGGAGCTCAAGATCAAGATACTTCCCTTGGAAGGAATCAATGCTATCAAGATGCAACTTCTCATTTTGATCAAGAATATCAATTTGAGCATATAAATCATCGGTGGTCTTCCCTAACCTCTTCTTCTTATTTTGCATTCAGAATAAGAAGAGTGGGTAGCATTAAGCATGTCAACAGATTTTCTTTAGATTACTCATGTAAGCTTACCTCACTTACCTCACCAATGTCTTCACTTGTAGAGGCTATGCGTGCAAGATTACATTTTCCTTCATTTGAGCTTACATCACTAAAAGAGGAGTCTTCCCATGCAGCATGGGCTGCATCTTTGCTTGTTTTTTCATTCTTCTCAAATTTTCCATCCTTCTTGTACTCCTCCCTTTTCTTGGAGTTGCTCTTGGTGTAGGCCTTCTTAGCCTTGGGGCATTCATTCTTGTTGCCCCTTTAGCCCATAGCATAGCTCCTTGGAGTAGAGGAGGAGGATGGCTTCTCTTATGAAGTTCTTTCCCTTGGAGTAGTTTGCTTCATGGTCACTAAAGGCTTCATCTTCACTTGAGGAAGGAGGAGAGGACTAACAAGAAATATTTTGTTGGAGAATTATTTCCTCCACTTGATCTTTGAAGGCAATGTCTTTGACCTTATTTGATTCCTTCTTTTCTTGCTTTTCATCTTCTTGTTGCTTGTCAAGTCTTGTATCATGAGCTTGTAGGTTTCCAATGAGCTCTTCAGTGGTAACAACACCAAGGCTTCTAACTTCTTCAATTGAAGTCACCTTGGATTCCCATCTCTTGGGAAGAGATGTTAGGATCTTAAAGTTGATGGTCCCTCTATCCATGGGGTGGCCCATTGATGATGGTGTTGAGCCTAGTGTACATGTCCACCACTCTCTCCTTCTTTCCCATGTTGAAGTTATCAAGGAGACCCTTGAGCATGTAGATCTAGGACTCCTTAACTTGCCTTGTGCCCTCATAGTTAATACACAACTTGTTCCAAATCTCATGGATTGTGTCCCAAGATATGATCTAGTTTATCTCATAGGGAGAGAGGGAGCATAGATGATGCTTACTACATTGGCATTGAGCTGAGACTGCTTAAGTGTGGCTTCATTCCAAGTGGATACTTCACCCTCTAGCTCCTTATATGGAAGAATCACCACCTTCAACATGTCATAGTTCATCCCTTGAAGGTAGAACTGCATCTGTCTCTTCCAATAGAGGAAGTTTGTGTCATTGAAGATCGGGGTTCTCATGGAGAAACTTCCCTCTAGGTTCAGAGACCCAAGTAAGTTGTCTCCCATCTTCTCGTCTCATAGGAGATCTTGTTGGAGAATATTGTGGCTCTAATACCACTTATTGGATCAAATGGGCTCTAGGGGGGTGAATAGAGATAAAAACACTTGTACAAAAAACATAATACCTTCAAGTTACTTCATCTAAGCACAATTGCAAATAGTAAATTTGATGGCAATCTAAACATGCATAGCAAGTATGAGAGAGATTGAAGCAAGCACTTAAACAAGTTGTTTAGAGAGGATCCACTCTCCAAACTAGGAGAGAGTCAATCCACTACCGAGAGAGGTCAACCCTAGGATTTTACAACCTATGTATACTTATATTCCAATATAAGACATACAATTTGACCTTCCTTTTTTAGGATAACGATACCCAACTTTCCTTTGAGGCTAAGGGAGATAATAACCTTACAACCAAGGTCTCACCTATCTAATAATTGGAGTCATGTACCCCATCAAGGTGTTACCCACTCTTACAAGTAGTTATACACCTTCGCCACGGAGATCCCTTCCTTGCATTGAGTATTTTGGCTTGAAGGATTTACCCACTCCAATCTTGGATCTTCAGCCTTGTCGTCCTCCTTCACTCGAAGAAACTTTTTGCACCTTCTCCTTTACTTGGAGAAGCTTTCACCATCTTGATCTTGAATAAAGGGGATGGGGAAAGGGAAGCTTTGAGAGATTTACAATGTAACAATGGAGTAGATCACTCATAAAGATCCTATCTCACTTATATGGACATTGTGATTTGTAATCAAGAGAGAGAAAGGGGATCAAGTGGACTGGATGCACTCAACTATAGCTAGGAGCTTGAATAACATGAAGGAGCAACCTTGAAATGAACTCTAAGAGGTCCTATATATAGTAGGGGGTATCCACTAGAGGGTAGGAGCACTTGGGAATGTTTCTAGATATTTAGGGTGTTACAACGAATATAATTATAAGCTTTACAACACTCCATTGTTTAGAATCACTCTTTATGCATTTTCTATATAGTGTAGTCGCTCAAGTTTAAATAAAATTAACTTGATCGATTACACAATGTGACAAAGCCAATTTGAATCATCAGTCGAGTTTATCCTGGATGAAACTCGATCGATTAATTAAATTAGTTTTTCTTAGTTTAAGGATCAGTCGAGCTTTTTGAGTGTGCAACTCGACCAAACCTGAATTTTCTCAAAATCCAGTAAGGGGATCGGTCGAGTTTGTTGTAGATAAAAATTGACCGATTGAGTCCCTATAATGAATCTTGGATAATATCATTAAAGTATTGATCATTCACATTAAGGTCTCCTAACTTTTTCTCATCTTAGTACAAGTCATAGCATCAATACAAATGATTACAAAAATCATCCTAAGGGTTTTAGGGTGTTTTCTTGAAAAGTGCATTTGCATGGATTTGACTTGAACTTGGATCAAGCTAGGGCTTGATGAAATTGATCATTTTCATGTACCTAATGCCTAAAATCAATCTCAAACAAACATATTAAATACATATGAATGGAATGGTTGAGTCATTGTCAAAATATGGACAATGTGTAACACTTAGGTCAACACATACTTTGTGCTTGCTTAATCTAGTCAGCTGTAATCTAGGTCATTAATTGATCTAGTTCCTTAATTGCTAATGTAGTGCAGTGCCTTGCTCTTGTTAAAATAGTTTCTCTCTTTTCTAGTTAGAATTACTTGTTTAGGGTTAACTTAGGGTTTCTGCTAGTCTAGTTTCCTTTCTTGCTTTCAATTTCTTGCATCATTAGTGTAATCAATCAAACCAACCAACAGACCCAAAAAAATGCTACTCGCCACATTAGGAACATAGCTCACCCTAACTTAGCTCTAGTGCTCCTTATCTCCCTATGGGTGAACCCCTCACTTGCCATTCACCTATACTACAATACGATCTTATGCGCTTGTGGGGGATATATTGCGGTCTAAGCATTTTTGCTAGTATAGTGCCCTCTTATAAATTCAAAAGATCCAAGTGTGTTTTCCTTAGGTTGCATCTATTTGAGTAGTGCGTATCCCAAGGTAGTGAAAATGCACCAAGCTTTCTAGTGCCATTTTTGGGGATAGAAAGCACCATAGCTAACTAGTAGTTGTGGTGTTGACTCTCCCCTTTGGCACCATTTTTTGTCAGTTTGTTTGGCTGTGTTTGAGAAACACACCAAACTTTCTGGTGTAGTTGTTGGGGATTGAGGTGCTTGGCCTAGCTAGTCAGTGTTGATTTTCTTTTCCTACTACCCTCACCATTTCTATTCAATATTCTTTGTGTTACTTTTCTTGTCCTCTTTTTTTGGTTGTGACTTGTGCATGTGACAAGAAACCCTTTGAAGTCAAGATGGTAAATCGAGATGCATGAACCCCTTCAATTCTTCAACCATCCTTCATGATGAAGATATTATCAAACATGGTAAATGTCATGATGATTCATGTGGGAGGTTCTCCCAATCACTCCACCCACTCCATGGAGGATCTTTGTGAAAATGTTCAAGTTCTACAATCGTATGGAATCCAAAACAACCAAGGATCCATGTCAAGCTCTTACACTTCAGAATGGAGAAATCATCCAAACCTTTCATGAGAGCATCAAGGAGACCAAGAGTCAAGAGACAACTCCATGTTTGAAGAATAAGTTCTTGTGAGGTTAAGAAGCCTTGATGAAGTGATGAGAGAGGTGTCCTTTCAGGGACAAACCATTGATCGGCTTGAGAAAAGGTTAAACTATATTTATATGTCACTTACCCACCGTGAGGAGGGAAGACTCCCTTCTCGAACCATGGCCTGCCCAAACAATGCAATTGGTTCTACGGGTGCTCCTCAAGGCATCTATACTCCACCAAAAGGGCAAGCATATACCTTGTCAAAATAATAAGCTCCACCACCTCCTCAACCTTCACACAACTGTCAACACACCTCACAACCACCACCACAATATCAACCATAAGAATCACCTCTACCACAATCTCTACAAGAACCATCCTACATCCTTCAAAATACTAATCCTCCACACTAAAGGCCACCACCATAACTATCACATGATCCCCCTCCTCCCCATTAGTAAGTGAATATGGTTTCAGTCTTGAGGTGTGAGAAGGTGGTTGAGAAGTCCAAAATGGGGGAGAGAAATTTGATAAAGAGCATGATGGAGTACCGTAACAAGAAAGTCCTTGTGAGAGTGCCAAGTACACTAGAGATTTTTTTGTACCACCTTCTATTGAGAGTTCTAGGGGCACTAAATTTATTGTTACAACTCCTTTTAAAGTAATGATACCAAGTCTCCCACCTTCATTTGAGATTGCAAGTGCTCCAGTCGTTGATCCAAGAAATCCCAATGTGATATTTCAAGTTTCTAAAGTTTCCAATATGATTGAGATCCCTCTTTTTGAGAGCTATGAAGACCCATTCCTCAATGGAAAGAAAAACTATGGCATGAAAACTTTGACGGTGTTAAGGCTGCTTAAGGTAAGAACCATATTGCTTGACATCATCAAGCAAAGCCCAACTTATGTGAAGTTCCATAAGGGTCTGTATACCTTCAAGAATAAGATAAGAGGGAAGCTGCCTAAGGGGATTATATTGAATGAGATGAAAAGTAATGTTGATCGGGATTCTTACTTTGAAATCTATGATGATGAACCTGGAGGAGAGAAAACTACTGAAAAACACTTGAGAAGCTCGCATGACCCTTGGGAGGAAGATCAAACAATGAAGGCATTTGAGAGGATTGCCTATGATGAGGATGGAAATATTTTTCTTTTAGATAATGGTTGATGATGGAGGAGGAACAAGCCAAGCTGAAGGCTCTAAACTTAGTGCTAGTGGAAGGCAACCCACGCGGTTTGAGATTCTCAAAACCTCCTTATTTTTGTTACACTTTATTTTTTTCCAAAAAATACACCCACCCACCATAGTTGATAGTTTTATTGTTTATGAATCATTTTAGAACAGGTCCAATGGAGGAAAGATAATGCATGGAAGAGCCAACCTAGGGAAATATAAAAATTCAAGAGAAGATTGCAAATAATAAAAAATATATAGGAAAGAGTCCAGTACAAACATTCTATGTAGCACGGCCGTGTTGCTGGCAAGCCAGAATGGTCATTTTGTGCAGAACAATCATGGTGGCTATGTCATGCATGAGACACCTTGAGATATCCCTCCCCCTACTTGGTGTTTGTCTACCCCAACTCCATATCCTCTACCTATCAACCTAAACTTGTATTTCATTTTGAGAACAACATGGTTTAAGAGTTTAGGGTGGTAGGGTGGTAAGCCCTTGCTTTACCCAACTTTCCTATATGGTCCTCGTTCTAAATTTTTGATCAAGATGATCAAATAGTATAACCATCCGTTGTACTTATGTATTCAAACTTTGTGTGACCGCTTTACATACATGCATATCATATAGATCGATTTCATATATTTTTGTGTAATTTTCAAAAAAATTGGTCTTTTTCCATGCATTTCATATCATGTGTATTTTTGTAATTTTTGCATGTTTGTAGCTAGGATTTGCTTGTTTCTTGATTTATGTTCCATAATGTAGACTTAGTTGTGATTTAAAGCAATTTGGCACCATTTTGGCCAATTCTTCCCAAATTTAGAAGTTCTTTCTTAAAAGTGTGTTTTGACCCAATCTCTACTAATTGGATTGAAAATTTTGACCTTTGGTAAATGCATGCTACATTATCATGATCTATTGCTAAATGGCCTTATTCTTGACTTTTTACATGTGAATCTCCTCTCTTATGCTTGTGAATTGTTTAATTGAATTGTGATTTAAGCAAGCTGCAAACGCTTAGCGTTTTCTAGAATCTCATGATAAAAGTGTGGTTTCAATATTGCTCATTCATGTGGTGTGTCATTACTTGATGAAATTGTTGGATTAGATTTCATGTTGTGGATCTCATGTTGAAATCCATACTAGTAACCCCTCTTTGACTCACTTTTCTTCTATTATTGGCTTACCTCTCTGCCTCATGAAAGGATGCCAAACTACACATATTCAGCCTTGGCACGTCCAAAAGTTTGGGGTGGTCATATCTATATCCCCCCCATTTCATTCTCACCACCATGTGCTCTAGATACACTAATGAAAAAGAAAAAGGAAAAAAATGTAAAAAGAAAATAAAATATGCTCCAATGTAATATCATCTAAATAAAAAAAAGATGAGTGCTCCTATGTAATAGCACCCCAAACTCTTAGTGCAACCCTTTCTTCCATTTGCATGCCCATTGAGCTAGAAAACATTTGTCATTTCTTGGTTGTGGAAAAATTGAAGAAAGATTGAGTTGGAGCATAATTGAGGACAAGTATATTTTAAATTTGGAGTGGTGATGCAACCCTATTTTAGGGCTTCATCTTGTGTTATATTGCACTTCAATTACATCTAAAACTATTAAATTACATGTTATTTCCCTCAATATGTGTTTTACTATCAAATGCACTTACGGATGTATTTTTCATGTTTTATAGGTACTTTTTCCACTACTTGATGGAATGGAGAGAAGATGGTTGAATCTAGGGTTTCCCCAGGCTTGGGGGAGCCCAAAATGAGGCCAAAACCACTCCCAACCTACCTCAAGTGGTCAAAAAATGTATTGAAATGATAACCTTCATGGATAGCCATGTTCATGATCCAAATGTAGGGGAAGGACCCCAAAATGGACGTACTACCAAGGGATCTCTATTATAGGACATGCCCCAATCAGCAAAACCTTTAAAAAAATCACCCAAAATTCCAACAGGCCTGTCCTAGCCAGCAGACTGGTGCAGGCCAGAGCCTGACACGGCCTTGCTGGACAAAACAACCATGTTGGAAGACCTAGTACCTTAAATTCCCCTGTTCACTCCATTCTTTCACCATGACCATTCTCATCCACCGCGACCATTCCCATTCACCCCCATAACAGTTGTGTTGTCCAGCACGGCCATGCTACCACCAAAACCCTACAATTTCCTGCACTGCATTCCATACTTTACACCCACTTACCCTAGTGCTTCCCCACCACCTATATATACCATAATGGTGGCCACAACACTAGGTCTGATGCCTCTAGCATTCATTATCATCCTCCTTTGCATTCAAGAGCTCCACCTACCTTCCTCCATCCATTACTCCATATCCACCTCATTTCTGCCCAAAAATCCTAGTTTTCTAGTTTTCCACCATAATCCCCTACATTTCCATGTCATTCATCCACGTGGAGGAGGGAGCACGACCTACAACATCTAGTAGGTGAAGAAGAAGAAGATTCCATGACATCCATGGCCTTGTACCTCTTTTTTCTCTCCTTTTTGCTATTTTGTTTGATTGAGTAGCTAAGCCCCCTTGGTGGGTTGTTTGGGGGATGAAATGTTACTTTGATACAATATTGGGGGAAATAACTAATAATGAACATATTTCTATTTTATGATGATTGTAACTTGCTTCTATCTCATTTCCCATTATTTTGCTTATGATTTATTCTCTTAAACATAAATGCTTGAAAACACTTAGTCTCTAGGGGGAAATGAATGGTATGTGTCTATCTTAGAAATTTCTCCTAGGTCCAACTAGTGGATCCCTAGCTAGCACCCTATCTTTCTACATACAAATCTCTTCTTTTCAACTAAGTGTGAGATCTATGTAGCTAGTGTAAGAATGATTTGTGCAATTGCCTAGAGTTTTCTAAAGGCTAGATGATGAGTAATATGAGGTGAAACACACTCATCTCTACTCTCCCTTCCTACCCTTTGCTCTCAATTGTCCTAGTAACCCTTAACCTATAAACCTAGATTAGTTGAGTCTAATAGAAATTCCACCTAGACCTTGGTCTACTTGAGCCTTGTAAGGCTAGATAAGGGGGTGAAAGGGTGTAATTCTCCTCCCATATTTTTTATATCCATGTACAACCAATAGTCTATGGTTATTTCATTGCATTTGACTATTTTGTTTGGTTTGGAAATCTAGAATGAAATATAGGATTTGCATGTTATATCAACCCTCAACTTGGATTCTTGTGACATTCCCCCAAACGACCCACTCTCCCCATAACTTTGTTAAAACATATCTTGTTTTCTTAACTTTCTTATGCTAGTGTAGTTACTTGCTTTAATTGCTCCTTAGTTAATTGCTTAGTTCTTGTTAGTTAATCTTGCTAGGGTAGTTATTTCATACTTTGTGTTTTCTTGATCTAGTTAGTTGTAATCTAGGTCTTCAATTTCTCTAGTTCCTTATTTGCTAATGTAGTGTAGTGCCTTGCTCTTGTTTAAGTAGTTTCTCTCTTTGTTAGTTAGAATTACTTGTTTAGAGTTAATTGAGGGTTTCTACAAGTCTAGTTTCCTTTCTTGCTTTCAATTGCTTGCATGATTAGTGTAATCAATGAAACCAACCAACAAACCTTAAAAACCCAACTCTTGCATTATGAACATAACTCACCCTAACTTATCTCTAGTGCCCCTCTCTCCCTACAAATCGACCCCTCACATGCCATTGACTATACTACAATACGATCCCATGCACTTGTGGGTGATATATTGTAGCCTAAGTGATTGTGTTAGTATAGGGCCCCTTATAAATATGAAAGACCCGAGTGTGTTTCTGCTTAAGGTGTGTGCATCTAGTCAAGATCCAATTGATTTAGATGTGTGCGCCCCAAGGTAGTGGAAATGTGCCAGGGCCCAGGCATTACATTGGGACAACATGAGCCCTGAGTTTTCAAACCTTATGGAGTTTGTCCATTGGAAATTATTAGTAACTAGTTCCAATCAGCTAAGCTAGAAAAATATTGTATATGTTCTATTGATTCTAATTAACTAAATGATCAGCCTAACAAGGCACTAAGAGTTAATGTAATTTGACAATTATAAATCTCTAGGATCAAGATTTTATCGTGACAATCAATTACTATTGGCTTGATCAATTTATTAAAAGACAACAATTGTATTCTACATACAAATTTTATTATATGATTCAAGTCATAGTGTTGTATTCAGCCAATTTAAACCTCAATTAAATGGTATCTTTTATTTTATTAGATCAATAAATTCAAATCCACAACGATATATCTTCATAGACGTGGGTTCATTATTATGTTGTTATGATTTGTATTTTTAGGGAAATTTTGATTAGCAATTTATAACACCAAAATTCAAACAATATTTCCATATTTTTATCCCAAATTGTGTACCTTTATTAGCCATGATATATCTTTAATTTTTTAATTCCTAGTCTTTTCATTATTTGTCTTTTTTCTAGTTTCTAACTTGCAAGTAAGGGAAATAAGTCGTCAGTTTTACATTGTTCAGAAGTCTAGCAAAGTGCAAAGAAGGAAAAGATGAGAAGCCATATGAATTGAGTACATTGTGGGGAAATAAATTAATGGCCGAATGAAAACGACAACCAAATCGGTTCTGAAATGACTATTTAATACTATACTAGTTTGGGCTGATGATCGGAAAAAGAATATCAATTACAAAAAGAATAAGGGCAACAAAATTAAAACAGCAACACGATGAAAGGAAATAAAGCACTGATGGTTGTTATTGCATGCTGCCATCACATTACTAATACAAAAGCATTGCAAGAGTCAAAGATGTAAAGTAAGCAGGAAATTATTAAATTAATCCATGAAGTCCAGCCAGCCAAAACATATCGTGACACTTATTGCTTTTGCTATTTGGCTATCCAGAAATTTAACAAGCTACTTTTCCATTATGACCCCACCATAGTCATGCTATGGCATCAGAACGGACAAAGAATATTCACAATGCATGAGCTTTTAATTAAATAGCGAGATTTAGACAATCTAAAAGTACTCCCCGCTCTCTCATCCTAGCGCCGCTAGTGTTTTTTTCTCCATAGGCGGCTGGCTGGGGGAGGGGGTTTGGCCGCCGCAAAGCGGTGCCCCGCTCCCCCTCGGCCTCTTCCCGCCCGTCATCAGTAGGGTCTCTTCTTCGGGAGGTGTGTGGGTGTAGTGTCTTTGGAGGCAGCGGTCTTCTTCCTCTCTGTCGTTGAGCTCGGCTGCGACCAGTTTCCTATCCCCTTTCTCTTTTCCTGGATTTCTATTTAGATTGTTCTCTTGTTTTGTCTATCTCGTTGTTAATCAGCGCTACTTTCTCTTCTCATGGTAGATTTTTCTTTCTCGGTCAATTTTTTTGTGGAGTTTGTATGGCGGTAAGTGCGGGAAAATATCCTTTTGGAACACCGATTTGGTACAAGTACTCTACCACATATACATACTGAGGTTGAAGGTATTCCTCATAGAAAGTTGTCTTAGCCTGCGAAGGAGAAGAGGGATCTATACATCATTGTCCTTATCAGATTCCGATATGAGTTTTTGTGGTGGTTTGTATATGTTCTTGATCTTTGTGTGGTCTTTTAGTTTTTTTTCTCCTCATGTAGATGCCGTATCGCTCCTCCATAATGAAATTTGTCCGTTTAACTTCAAAAAAAAAAAAGTAAGCAATCGAGAATACTACTCAAAACTGTCAAGGCAATATGCCATTTAAGGTTATCGAGCAGCAACTCATCCTAATTGGAAATTGATCGTAGGCCTTGACAAACCTATTGAGCATGGGTACTAAAGCTATCGACTGCCTGCCAATCAAGCAAGCCTATCCATTTGTTTATGTATCAACCTCCTGCCAAGCCGTCGACCTTCTATCGTGCTATAAATCTGTCTACAATCTGCAACATATCGACCTCGAAAGGCATATCAATATCTAAATGCATATCGACATCTGAACACATATTGACCTCGGGCCCCAGCACATATAGACCTTGCTACTCGATCAGTCCAGATACGGGACGGGTTTTATATGCATTAATTTCATAACTTTACAATTTTCCACTGTATTTATTTCATAACTTTTTAAATCTTAGAACCAATCACAAGTTCAAAGCGGGG
Organism: Alisma plantago-aquatica; assembly: GCA_963693085.1. NCBI lineage: Eukaryota > Viridiplantae > Streptophyta > Magnoliopsida > Alismatales > Alismataceae > Alisma > Alisma plantago-aquatica. The sequence goes on from OY856409.1 coordinate 1,953,861,671, forward strand.
GCTGGTCAAGTACTATAAATAGGACCCCAAAGCATTAGTCTAAGGTATCTGAAATTTTGGGGACAAACAAGCCGAAAGGCTTTTGCCGAGATCAAAGCCAAGTATAAAGACCATCGACCTAGCTAGTTTCATCGACCTAGACAGACCATCAACCCTTAGACTTGGCAACCAACCACTTCCATCCAGTGGCGGAGCCACTAAGCGGCACCGTTAGGCACATGCCCTACCTCTGGCCGGCCAAATACACAAATTTAATGATATGTCAATTACTAATCACAAGTTAGCTGAAAGGTCGGAATGTCTCGTGCCCTACCTCATTTTTCAGAATGTCTCCTGCCATACTTCTTGATCAAAAAAAAGGTATCACTTCACCGATTTCCAGCAAAAACATTTCATTACTTTTCAATAATCTTTACTTGAGTCGTTTCATTGCTTAAATATTTCAGTTATCTTTTTAAAGGCAGACCGTTTTCGTTATATATTGGATTCAAACCATCTTCCCAAATCATACGCCTCTTAAGGTTATATGCATAACTCTTTGTAATGTCTCTCTCTCCATTAATATCTTTGGCGTTATTTCTTTAAATAAGAGGTCAAATAGCCATGCGACCAATATGAAGTGTCATTATCTTATACTAAATTTGCTATTCTTTTAGGCAAGAAACAACAAACTCCAGTTCGTTTGTTGTTGACCGACAAGGAATGAAATAAGAAAGATAATGCCAAACATATTTTGCTAACAACGACTACATTAGTTCAAACATTGGGTCATGATACCAATCAAATTTTCTACAACTTTTTGTTCCTAATTAACTTCACAATTCTTGGGCAATCATATTTTTTGACTTCTTCATTTCCCTGTTAGGAAAGGAAACGTGATGAATACTATACATACAAACATAACGTGAACAATTCTCACAAGTGCAAAGTTTCACATGTGCTATTTTTTTAATATTCTACTATGATCAACGTTTATTCATAATCTATACAAAATATTGACTTTGTATAGTAATTAGAATATCACATTATATACTCAAGTTTAAACCTATAGTGCCGCAACCACTTAACCTATCATGACGTAGATTTTTTTGAAAAGAAACTACAACACAAATTACATAAAATTGACGTATTTGATTGGAGTCATTTCCTTTTCAGAAATTGTCCGCTTAAATTTCAATATTGAAAATATAAGTTACGATGTTGGGTTGATGTCATGTATATCAAGTTTTGATTTATTTATTGACCTGCGATTGACAACTCTCCTATATCCTTTTTAGGCATAGATACCATTGATTTAATCGTGATTCCATATGTATCCAACTTTGTTGTAATATTATAAGTTTTAAGAAAAATTGCATAGACACATTCTATGGTGCCCTACCTTGAGAAAATTTCTGGCTTCGCCACTGCTTCCATCGATAGGTCAATAGACCTACTTGCTCCAACTCTACCATGAGAGAGAGTAGAAACCATCGACCCTTTTCTAAGTTGTCAACCTCCTAGTCAGATTCAACCTAAAGGTGAGTAGATCAATCATTCGATCTATCCTTATCAAGTTCTTCCTCCTCTCTCTTACTATGACTATTTCAAGTTGTAATCAGTTTCATCTTTGTATCATAAGTAGGTAAACCCAATACATTAGATTGGGAACAGTTGTTATGCCCTCCGAACCATGTAATCCTTCTTTCTTCTGTTTAATACATATATTCTTGTAGTTTTGTTTCTTTACTCTTGTTTTAGTGTGACACTTATTTGATTAGATACATTCTTAAAATATTTGATCGGGATTTATTCAACTGAACAAGTTCAGTAAGATCAGGAGTATGAATTAGTAACGGGACATGAGAGTGAGAAATTACTATAGAAAAAGGCATACACTTATCCTTGACCTATTGGTTATCATCTTGAGAGAAATATACTTTTAGATAAAAATTTACTCAGACATCAAGAGAAGGAAGGTATCTATATCTAGCATCAATGCTTGCAAAATATGTTAGGAAGATATATAAATTTGAAGAGAAAGATTTTGCATGGTTGAGGTTGGTTTGGTTGGTGGTCTCAGGTCCATGTTCCCCTTTACATTCTTCATTTCATTTGATTTTTCATAATTTATATTTATTATTTGAGTTGGTTTAGTTAGTTCCTTATCTGGAGTACTAATTTCACTTAATGAATTCTACTAAAATAACAAAGACTTGTCCACTCTTATTCTGTTGTTTTCTTTATCCATGTGCTCGAACCTGTATTACTATAACATACTCTGTACAGAGTTGTGGACGTCTCTTGAAGTCAGGTATAAATATAAACTCCAATATCTTTGGTTAGGTGATTGTTTTTACTCTTTTGACCCATGGAGGAGATAAGGCAACAAGAAACTACTAAGAACTTGAAGTCTACTTAGATTTATTCAGTGTTATTAAGTTTAATAACATATTTGATTGCACACTTATTTTTTTCTTCTCTCTTTTCTTTATTTTAATTGCATCCATGGATCTATCCACACCAAGGTAGATCATTTTTTACTTGTTCCCCTGACTTTTTCTCCAATCCAGACTGTTGGTAGATCATAGAGAACTATGCACTTTAGTTGGTATCCTTGCATCAACCACTTCAGTTGGCATCCTTGCATCAAAACCTACCAACTTCTTCTACTTCATCATTCTCCACTCTTGAATCTATTTCTCCAACATCCCATGGTGATTTTTTGACCCTAGATATTATGAGAGAAATTTTCAATGAAAGAGTAAATATTGGCGTGCTTAAGTTAGCCATGTCATCCTATTTCTAAGATTTTGTTGATCTGTATTCAACTATGATCAAGAGGAAAAATGGTATGATCCAAGATTGATAGAGGTTCATGTCCACAATAGAACCCTCATATATACTGGCTGATAGAGTTTTACTAGCATACCCTCAGTCTCTAGTATTGTATGTTGATGAGATATTTTTTATGGGGAATGAAACCCCACCTCTATAGTTGTTTAAAACAATTTTTGAGAAATAACTTCTCCATGAACAACTTAGGAGAGGGATCATATATACTAGAGAGATCAAGATCTTAAGAGATAGATCTAGAAGGCTTCTTGGTCTAAGTCAAAGGTATATGGAATAACAAGGTGCCAAAAAGGTTCAACATGTAGGAGTATAAGAGTGGAAACGTACCCATGTATCATGGAGTAAGTCTTTGTAGATCTTAATGTCCTAGATCTTCTTAAAGAGGGGATGCAAGAATAAGATTTCATATGCATCTATAATTGGATCTATCATGTATGCAATGATGTGTATGCATCTCGACATCATGTATGCTTTGAGGATGAAGAGTAGGTACTAGTCAGATCCTAGTAAAGATCACTAGACTACAATAGGTACCAATAAGATCCCAGTGAAGGTCACTAGAATGTTGTAAAGAACATCCTTAAGTACTTTATAAGAACTAAGGATCAATTCCTTATTTGTGGTGGTGAGGAAGAATTGGTTGTAAAGGGTTACCAATGCAATCTTCTAAACTGACAAGGGCGGTTATCAATAGAAATTGGGTTTCATATTTATGCTAAATGATAGAGCTATGAGCTGGAAACGTTCTAAGCAAGTGACATTAGATGATTCTATAGTATAGGTTGAGTATGTCATTTCCTTCAGTGCAGTGAAGGGAGCTGTGTTGATTATGAAGTTTATTGGTGAACTAGGAGTGGTTCCATCCATTGAAGAAGTGACATGCATTTTCTATACGCTCAAAATGCAAGTATATGCTATCATAGTAATATAGGCTAATGAGACCTGGATGTCAAACACATAGAAATGTGACTTTAGAAACTTGTACTAACTATAGTGCGATCATCTTAGGCCGAAAAAACTTGAATGATTTGGTTAATTATCTAAAATAGAAAATAAATCTAAATTATTGGTTGTTGTTCTCAGTCTTGGTGAATTCCTTAAGATTTTGGTTTCACCATGGTTAACATTGCACTTTAGTCCTAATACATTAATAAAATCTCTCCTAACTCTAGATTAAGAGCATGTAGTGAGAGTTACCCTCTCTCATGGTGTAATTCACTATCTAATACCAACTCCAGTCTCATATCGATTGTGTTATTAGATAGGTGATTTATTGAATACTCTGGGTAGTCTCCTCACATTTTTAAACTGCCTTTATCAAAGGGTTTTATAGAACGTGTATTTCTATGAAGTTTGACCATTAATTTTTCTTTTTCAAAGCAATTAACAGTACAAGTACTACTTATGGTGATCAAGTATGGATAGTTCATTCATTCATATAGAAATAAATCCAGAATTTAAGAGAAATTGATGAATTAATGCATAAGAGTTAAATACAATGCATAATTGGGCTACTCCCGGGTCCTAAGGAACATGGGGATTAACCCCTCATGGTTTCCATAGTCAAAGATATCAAAGGAGAAAGAAAAAAACATGGAGAATATAAAGGACCCCCAAAGTAGATGGTTCAAACAATCCCTTCTCGCACGTGTGCCGATTTGCTATCTTCCGACCGTAATTCTGTATGCTATAAGTGCCTGGATCGTCCGGAACATGGCCTTCTTCTTCATTATCTCCCTCTCTTACTCTTGATTGTCGTACAATGGAAAAAATATGAGATATCTAGGTCTGGACGCACTTCCCCTAAGTCATAGGCATGACTTAGTGTGAGTTAGAACCTCAGTTGTTGGATTAAACAAAGCCTTTAGATCTGCCTAATCCCAACCTATCGGTACTACGAATAGGGTGTTGGTAGTACTGACTCCTCTAATTGTCTGGCCATTTGTCAAGTTGTTAGTACTATTGATCTGTCTGTCGATAGTACCGTGTTGATTTGAAATTCTTTGACAAAAATGTTGTACCATTGTCGGTAGTACTATCGAGTCTTCTCGATTTTTTTTGTTGCAACATGTGCATGTGTATGTAGTACCAAGCTGTGTAGATTTTTTTACATTCATCTGAAATGCATAAAATCCAAACATAAGCTCTCGAAATAGATTAAATATTTTAGAAACATTAAATTATGTCTATTTGATGCAAATGAGTATCACATGATAATAAAAGTAAATAATGCACAATTCATATGAGATTTGACCAAAAAAAGTGCACAAAAATCAATAAAAGTGGCATGTGAAAATGGCAAATAAACATTGCATCAAACTCCCATAAGCTTAAATGTTTCTCATCCTCAAGCAACACACTCTCGAATTTGTTTGAGACAAATCAGCAAAACAACAAAATAATATGAATATCATTTATCCCATACCAACCTTCATTAATCACTAAACAATTAATAGCTCTATAGCGACCAAAAATATTCATAAAAGACATCCACCCTTATATCAATGAATACTATCAAGAGAGTAGTTAACATCATACTCAATCAGGCATTTGCTTAGTGCATTATGTGATTTCCTATTCTACATTGCTCTTTCCTAACTACCAATCTACTTGGAAGCAATCTCCATATACAAATTAATGAGACGGTTAGTCATCTCTGTGGCCTACCAATAAGATCAATGGATAGCCTGAAATGGGTGGCTATTGAATAATCACAAGTACATCCAAATCATTTATGCAAAATAAACATGATGAACCTATATGAGTAAAAGTGAGAAATGCACAAATCCTAATGCCTAGTTTTCTGAGTGAAATAATGCATGAATCAAACAATCTTATCAAAGAAATGAGAATGAAGTAAGAAAATAAAAGAATCATCAGGTGAATGTCTTCATCTCTTTTAGTAGAGTCAAGGGCATCCTTTCTCCCCCTTAACTTTAAATATCAACTAAGTAAAAATGAAAAGAATAGCTACAAAACTACAAATTGGAATGTAAAGAACATGAAAGATGCTTGGGTTGCCTCCCAACAAATACCCTTATTTTATGTCATAGGCTTGACGGTCTTAATCCCATGAGATCAGTGAAGCTCCATGATCTTCAAATCATCTTCCTTTCTAATCACATCTTCCTCTAAAATAATGCTTAAGATACTGGCCATTGACAAGAAATGGCTCAGCCCCATTGATAATCTCCACAACTCCATGAGGGAAATCTTTAATCACCTCAAAAGGTCCACTCCATCTAGACCTCAACTTACTAGGATGTAGCTTCAATCTAGAATTAATAGAAGGACCTTATGTACTGGAATGAATGTCCTATGTAAAATATGGTGATCATGAAATTGCTTACTCTTCACCTTATAAATTCTTGATTTCTCATATGCATCAAATCTAAGCTCATCTGATTCATTCAACTCTAGCGATCTTTTTTTTTCCTGCATTGTCTAAATCATAGTTTAATTACCTTAGAGCCCACTTGGCCTTATGCTCTAGCTCTATAGGTAGATGACATGTCCTCCCATATACCAACCTAAAAGGTGTAGTACCAATAGATGTTTTGTTGGCGATCCTATACGCCAAAAGAGCCTCCGTGAGCAACATGCTCCAATTAGTCCTATTGTTGAAACTATCTTTTCTAAAATCTTCTTGATCTCCCTATTAGACACTTCAACTTGTCCTTCAGTTTGGGGGTGATATGGGGTACCTACCCTATGTTTCACCCCATATTTTCTCAATAGGGCCCCAAATTTTCTATTAGTGAAGTGAGAACCACCGTCACTAATTATCAACCTAGGCACCCCAAACCTACAAAAGATTTGTACTTTCACAAATCTACATACCATCTGGGCATCATTGGTATGGGTCGAAATTGCTTCCACCCACTTAGATACATATTCCACATTAAGTAATATATAAAGATTGTAATTTGAAGACACAAAAGGGCCCAGGAGGTCTATGACCCATAAGTCAAACACCTTTATCTCTTGAAAAACATTCAGAGGCCCTTCATGTCTTTTTGAGATATTACCAGGACTTTGACATGCATCACACTGATGAATGAAATTGTGTGCATCTTTAAAAATCATCGGCCAATAGAAACCACATTCTAAAACTTTGTCTGCAATCTTAGAACTAGCATGATGACCTCGTGTAGGTAAAGAATGACAGTGTGCCAAAATATTATTGAATTCACAATCCAACACACACTTCCTCAGAATACCATCCCTACACTACCTAATCAAGATAGGTCATCCCATATATAATACCTTAGGGAGTGGAAGAATATTTTATTCTCCTGATATCCCCCAATCTCCTGGCATTTCTCCATATGCCAAGTAGTTCACAATGTTTCTGAACCATGGGTCTTTGCTTTTCATAGCAAAGAGCTACTCATTAGGAACTCTTCCATAATGAGTATGCCTATATCCTTTTCATCCACTCATTCAAGCCTAGAAAGATGATCTTCCACCACATTCTCTGTGCCAGCTTTATCCTTGATATCTATATCAAATTCCTGCAATAATAAAATCCACCTAATCAACCTAGGCTTTGCATCTTTTTTCTACAATAGTTATTTGATGACTGCATGATCTGTCCATACTACAACCTTGACCCCAATCAAATATTAATGGAATTTTTCAAAAGCGAAAAAAATCACCAACAATTCCATTTCAATTGTTGTATAATTAATTTTGGCATCATTTAAAGTTTTAGTTGCATAATAGATGACAACATGGACTTTATCTCGGTGTTGGCCTAGAATAGCCTCTACTACATAGTTTGATGCATCATACATCAGCTCAAAAGGTTGGCTCCAATCTGGAGCCTAGACAATGGGTGTGGATACCAACTTCTCCTTCAACAATTCAAAATATTTCAAACATCAATCATCAAATTTAAAATCAACATCTTTTTCCAATAACTCTGAGAGCAGTTTAACAATCTTAGAATTTTTTTTGATAAATCGGCAGTAAAATCTGATGTGTCCTAAAAAGCTCCTTACTCCCTTCACCGATGACGGTGGAGGTAGTTTGGAGATCACCTCTATTTTGACCAGGTCTACCTCCATGCCTCTATTGGACACCTTGTGTCCCAAGACAATTCCTTCACTGACCATCATGTGACACTTCTCCCAATTCAAAACAAGGTGAGTTTCCTCTCATCTTTGCAAAACTTTATCTAGATTATCAAGGAAATCGTCAAAGGACTCCCCGTACACTGAAAAATTATCCGTAAACACTTCCATACATTGTTCTACCATATCAAAATAAATGTCAAACATGCATTGCTGGAAAGTAGTCGATGCATGGCAAAGACAGAATGAGATATAAAAATACACAAAATGTACCATAGGGACAAGTGAAGGTCAACTTCTCTTGATCACGTGGCTTTATGGAAATATGATTGTATCCTAAATAATCATCAAGGAAACAAAAATAAGAGCAGGCGACAAGCCACTCTAAAATATGGTCAGTAAATGGGAGTGGAAGATGATCTTTTAGCGTGGTGGCATCAAGAACCTATAGTCTATGCAAACACGCCATCCAATCACTAGTCTAGTAGAAATCAGCTCATCATTAGAATTAGTAATGACTGTTATACCCACCTTTTTAGGGACCACCTGGGTTTAACTAACCTAATTCGAATCAGAGATAACATATATAATACCTGTAGATAATAGTTTCACTATCTCACTCATGATGGGGTTGAGTCGATGTTGAGGTTGGACTATGGCTTTGTCTCCTTCCTCCAGTCGTATCTTGTGTTGGCAGAAACTAGGGCAAATCTCCTTTAAATCTGCTACTAACCAACGAAATGCAATACGATGGTTCTTTAGAACCCCAAGCAATTGCTCCTCTTCTCAAATGCTTAGTGAAGACGAGATTATGACTGGAAGTTTCTCCTCTTCCGCCAAGAAAATGTACTTCAAATGAGGTGGCAATGGCTTCAGCTCCAACTCTGGGGGACTCAGCAAAGAAGGGACCAATGGTGGTTGGGGTGGTCCCATATCCTCAAAATGCCTAGTATAGTAGCATGGTAAGGTCTTGAGAAGCAAGACACAATCCTCCAAAGTATGGTGTCTTTTATAATCATCTTGCAGATTCTTGAGACATGCCTTTAAAGGCAGCTACAAATATGCTTGCTCCAGAGCAGTAGATATCTCCTCCTCAATTATTGCTGGGCAAAGGTCCTCTTTATCATATAGATGTTGCATTGCCTTTATCAAAGATATCTCTTTGGTGTTGTCCAAGATGTCCACTGCCAATGTGCCTTTCTGGACTTGCATCATCACATGTTCCATCTTAAGAAACGTCTTTCCCAGAAACAATGACACATTTTCTTAGACCCCTCTCATAATAAGCCCCTAGAAATGCATTTGGTGAAGTTTGGGCCCATATCATGACAATCACCTCTCACGCCAAATCCTTGAAAATACATTTTGGAGGTGCCATGAGCATATGATCACAATGTCATCTCAGAGTAAGTCCTTAAAAATGCATTTGGGAGGTGTTAGGTCCCATATCATGACAACATCCTCTCACAACAAGTCTATGAAAATACATTTGGGAGGTGTCAGGGCCTATATCATGACAACATCCTCTCATAACAAGTCCATCAAAATGCATTTGGGAGGTGTCAGGGCCCATTTCATGACAAATGTTATCTCACAATAAGTATCTAAAAATGGATTTGGGAGATGCCATGGCCCATATCATGATAATGTCCTTTCAGAACATGTCCCATCAAATGCATTAAGGAGGAGCCAAGACCATATATTGACAACATCCTCTCATAATAAGTCCCTAAAAATGTATTTCGATGAAGTTTGGGCCCATATCATGACAATATCCTCTCACGCCAAGTCCTTGAAAATACATTTGGGAGGTGCCATGGAGCATATGATCATAATGTCATCTCAGAGTAAGTCCTTAAAAATGCATTTGGGAGGAGTTAGGTCCCATATCATGACAACATCCTCTGACAACAAGTCTATGAAAATGCATTTAGGAGGTGTCAGGGCTATATTATGACAATGTCCTCTCATAAAAAGTCCATCAAAATGCATCTGGGAGGTGTCAGGGCCCATTTCATGACAAATATTATCTCACGACAAGTCCCTGAAAATGCATTTGGGAGGTGCCACGACCCATATGATGATAGTGTCCTATCACAACATGTCCTTTCAAATGCATTAAGGAGGATACATGACCCGTATATTGACAATTTCCTCTTATAATAAGGCCCTAAAAATACATTTGGGTGAAGTTTGGGCCCATATCATGACAATCTCATGTCACGCCAAGTCCTTGAAAATACATTTGGGAGGTGCCATGGAGCATATGATCACAATGTCATCTCACACTAAGTCCTTAATAAAGCATTTGGGAGTTTTTAGGTCCCATATCACGACAACATCCTCTCTAATTAACAAGTCTTTGAAAATGCATTTGGGAGATGTCAGGGCCCATATCATGACAACGTCCTCCCATAACAAGTCAATAAAAATGTATTTGGGAGGTGTCAGGGCCCATTTCATGACAAATGTTATCTCACAACAAGTCCCTAAAAATACATTTGGGAGGTGCCAAGACCTATATGATGGTAGTGTCCTTTCACAACATGTCCTTTCAAATACATTAAGGAGGAGGCATGGCCCATATATTGATAGTTTCCTCTCATAATAAGCCCCTAAAAATGCATTTGGGTGAAGTTTGGGCCCATATCATGACAATCTCTGTAAAGAGGTGAGATCACCTCCTTACAAAAAATTAAAGTACAAAACACCCATCTTTTTAGAAATACAAAAGATATTGAGGGATGCATGTATAATATTCCAGGTAAATAAGCATGCACCAGATACATTATAAAATGTCAATAGCTGCGGAAATAAAAGTACTAAGCCTATACATGCTTTCATTGTTCATTACATGATTGTTCCTAAAAGAAAAAGATAAGAGAAAGGATCTAGCTATAGCAACCTAGACATCCTTTCAGATAGCTTGAGATCTACTCCTGAGATTACTTCCTTCAAACTTGTCCTTCTCCTTGCTCAGCACCAGCATTTGGGTGGTTGGGAAAACACCCAGTAAAAGGGGAAAGAAAAAAAGGTATGTGTAGAATAATGAACAAGAACAAAAGATGAGAAAATAACATGAAACTATAGGCTAAGATTTCATCATAAGATGAAGATAACAAGAGTATGAGGCTATATTCAAAAGAAACTTGCCATTAACAATTATATTAAAAAGGATTTGCATGTAAGATAATTATGTCTACCTAACTAAGTAGGGTTGAGGCACCTACCGGACCTCTAACCTACAGGTGAGGGTAGAATAATACATTCCCAGTCACCTACACAATTATATAGGGGAGAACAAAAACATTCCCCAGGGCAATTAAATGCATGCCCTCTATGGGTAGTTGTACATAAGTATCGCTACATTAAATTAAATAGAACATAAATATATATGCTAGAAAAGTATTCATGGCAATAGTAGTTATAATATTCAATAAGCATGGCAGTAGGGTACAAGACCCAAGAAAAAGAATATCATTACTGATTTTGAGGCAATTTAACAAAAGAATCATGAATAGAGGAAATAGGGTTCATATAGTGCCTCATTAGTGAATATTGGGTTTTGTTTGCAAATATACCAACTTAGGGTGTAAGAATACACATACATAAATAGGGATTGCACATACCTCTCTTACTGATATCAATTACTAACTTTCATCACTTTAATTGAGTCCAAGTTCCACTTTGCCTATTTTCAATGTATTAACATGTATTAGAGTACATAGTGCACATTAATATATAGAAACCCTAATTTTAGACTATTTTATATAAACTCAAATTTAGACTCTTAAAACATCACCAATAAACTTTTTAAGTTCTCATGATCAAGAAAACATATTTTTATGTTAATTTTGGAGTTATGATGATTAAGATGTAATTTTTATGGATTTTATGCATTAAATTCGTTTTACAAAAATTTCACTTCGTCAAATCATGAAATAAGACATTGAAAATTTTTTATTATATAGATATTAATTTTCTAATTGCAAAACATATTTATTTGTCAAATTTGGATAAGCGGTTTAGAAGATATGAATTTTTCAATACTAACTAATAGGAAATTGCCACATCATCAAACTGATCGAGATAATTGAAGAGAGAGGGAGAGGGAGAAAATGCCATTTGACCCAAGATCAGGTTTGAAATTTCATAGGTAACCAAACTAGATCTTCTAGAGAAGGTAAAATAGTAATAAATCAAAACCCTAGAAGAACATGGTAAAAAGAGATGGAAATCATCGATTTTAAACATAGAAGCATGAGTTTTAAGCATGTATTAAGCAATATATGAGAAGGGGGTTAACAAAACTTGCCTCTAGGAAGATAAGAAGGTTCAAACATAAAGGACCCCGAGATTAGAAGGTCTGGTTGCTCTAATCCAAGCTCCTTTCTGGAGCAAAGATCACCTTCTCCACTTTAGAGGTGCAAACCCTAGCAAAAGAGCATGGAGATGAGATGTTTTAGGGTTCTAGGTGGAGTTTTACCATGGAAGGTCATGGTTTTAACCTGGAAGAAGGTGGTAGGAATACTAACATCATGAAAACATTGAAGGAAAGGAGGATTCTTACTAGTTTTGGTCAAAATCACCAAGGAGGAGCTTAAGAAATCCTAAATAGAGGAATTTGGAACCCTAGGAGCCTTCTTTACCAAGGAAGGCACCCTCTTTTACATTGGGATAGAAAATTCGTGGCCAAACATAGAAGGGATGATTCTATAAGCTGTGGGAAAGATAAGGAGAGGATTTCTTCTTGGATTGGGAGGTGGGAAGGGGTAGGCATGGCTTTATAAAGAAGGGGGCAAGTATGAGGTGTCTATGGGACTTTCCATGTGTCCTTAGGCTAGGGCTTCATGGCCATGCAAGAGGAAATCTCATAGACTCTTCTTGTATACCAAAGGTCGGTCCTAAGAGCCTATGGAGCCTTCTAGGCCATCCCCATGGTTCTTCAAACAAAGAAATAACCTCATTGGTTGATAGCTTTTAAAGATAAGCACATTTATAAAGAGGGTAATCCCTATAATACCCTAGGAGAGAAACACCTTCAAACCAAGGTGAAACCAGGTGCACCATGGTTCAAAATCTCGTTAATGGTAAAGAAATATCTAAGGATTAAAATTAAGATGATAATTTACAAATAAACCTCCCAATTGGGTAAATTGCATAAAAGTCCAGAATGTACCTAAAATTGCATAACTTGCACAAACAACATCCAAATCGAACCAAATTTGAAACTTAGGCTCATTTTATGTTTTCAAATCATATAAAAAGTGATATTAAGTTTTAGAGCACTAAATTATGGTAATTAAGCTTTCACTGAGGTATTTGTGCATAAACCCTTATATTGGTACAATTAGTGAATAAATGTTCACTAAACCACTATAAATTCCACTAATTATACATAAATGACATAAAGGATATAAATGAAAGGGAAACTTGGGGAAAAGGTTTACTTGGAGATTACATCTAAGATTCATTATGTTACAATATCCTCTCACGCCAAGTCCTTGAAAATACATTAGGTAGGTTTCAGGGCACATATGATGACAACGTCATCTCACACTAAGTCCTTTAAAATGCATTTGAGAGATGTCAGGTCTCATATCATGAGAACATCCTCTTACAAAAAGTCCATGAAAATGCATTTGGGAGGTTCCAGGGCCCATATCATTACAAATTTTATCTCACAGCACATCCCTAAAAATGCATTTGGGAGGTGCCATGACCTATATCATTATAGTGTTGATGCGAGGATTTTGAGTTGCTTTTATAGGCTAGTTTCATATGTGCTTTATGTGATTATTGGTCATTTTCATGGTTAATATTGCATGGTTCAGTTCCTTCAGCCTATAATCACATTATGCATCAAATTTACATTGTTTTATCTCATTTGGTATGAATGATCATATTTATCAAAGTTGATTCGAGTTTATCTTTGATTTTCAGGAAAAATAGATATATACATCTGTCGATACCATCGAAGGATGTCGATAGTATTGATAGGGCCACCGGGAGATAGCCGCAAAAGAGAAGAATGAGTCAATACCATCGACCCAAAAGTCGATGGTAGTGACATAGCTTCAGCAAATCAGATTTCTACAAGTCGATACTATCGACCAAATAGTCGATATTATCGACTCTGTCTCAGTAGAATCAGCTTAAGTTTCAGATTCCACAGAAAAGCGACGCCTAAGGTGTCGATACCATCGACCCAGAAGTTGATGGTATCGATATCATGTCAGAGAAAACCCAGAAAAGTGAAGGATCACTGATATCCGGGTGGGTCGATACCATCGACCCGCGTCGATGGTATCGACGCCGTCAAATCAGGTTAATCTACAACTCGAGTCTAATCGTATACTGGTGATGTTTTGGCAGTCAAAAGTGGTGCTTATACCTAAAAACGGCAGCCCTAAGCCATCTATCACGTCATTAGCCACTGCACAAGTCTCGAGGAGAAGAGAGGAGAAAGAATGGAGCAGAGCTACACACTGATTGTTCTGGAGGCTGTAGAAGGAGTTTTCCACCACCGGAAGGTTGTAGAGTACTCATCTCACGCCGAGGAATGCCCGGATCTTCTCCGTTCAGGGGTTACTTCACATCTATTCATGTTTTCTCCATGTTTCCTCTTTCCTTCACCATGTTTTCTACTGAGATGGACATGTGGGGCTAATCCCCTTTGACTTTAGGACCGGGAGTAGCCCACACTAGTACAAAAATGGTCAATAGCATCGGTTTTTTTAAGCCTACAACGTCACTTTTCAGTCGACGCCTAAGTGGCCGTCGCTACAAAAATTGCTCTATAGGGTCGGTTTTTTTATCAAAAAAAAACCGACCTTGTATAGTAAAAACTGACCCTATAGGCTCTCAAAAACTAAACCCAAATGAGAAATGAAACTGTACCTGAACCCTATAATGTCGGTTTTTTTACTAAATAACCGACTCTAAAGATTCTTTCTAAGGACAGTTTTTTACTAAATAACTGACTCTAAAAAACCAAATCAATAGAGTCTTAGAATATGATAGAACAATCGTTCTGCCTAGCACGGCCGTGTTGGTCTATATTTGCATGGCCGTGCTACATGGCACGGCCGTTCTACCATATCTCAACACGGCTGTTCTATGCAGCATGGTCGTTCTACCTCATCCCAACACGGCCGTTCTATGTAGCACGACCGTTCTACGCGACACCTATAAGGTCGTTTTTTAAAGAAAACCGACGCTATAGGGTCCAATTTTTTTTTTAATTTCTGCAGAAACTGAACAGAACAAAATAGAAGAACAAGAATAAGATATGGGAGAGGGGAGCATTGATGCTCAGCCATAACCATTCCAAACCACACATTCATAACAAAAATGATTCATATATTGAGTTGAGTACACATAGTCACATCATAATTTACAAAATGATAGATTGCAAGTCTGAGATGATATTAAATGTCAAATACAAAAGTAAATATGAAAGAGTATTGAAACCACATACATAAATGGAATGTAATTGACATATTTATTCCAATGCTATATTGACTTCATTTAGAAAAGCATCTGACCACTCTTCTTGGAATTCATTTAAGTCCTCACATGTGTATGGCTGAGTTGTAAAGATCTGTAACAGAAAATGCACATGCTAATATTTTATAAAATGACTACAACTCACTTATAAATTTATGATGTTATTCTTTATTACCTGATCTATAGTCTGAATGTCATTTGATGTTTGTTTGACAATAGCTTGCATATATTTCATTACATAGTAGCCACAAGCCCAACCATTATTTTGTATAGGACACTACAAATAACGAATTATACTTAATGTTAGTAAACTACTATAAACATAAGACTATAAGAGTTGACATATAAGAGTTGAAAATTAATACATATAAGACTAAGCAGTTGTCAAAGTAGCTACCTTGACATTTTTCAAAGTCAATGTCTTTAATTTTGTGGGTATTTATCCTCTGCCTTCACGAAAAGCTTTTATACCCCTATCAATTAAACGATAGTTGGTAAAATAGAAATTCTAAATAGAAATATCATGTTGAAGCATTGACTATATTTATTCTTACGCCATAGCTGGCAATTTTCATTTGTGACCCCTTGTTGTTTTTCCCATTGGGTCAAGATAATAAAGAGTCATCAATTTTGGGACAATCACCACTAATTCCCAATGTCTAGATCTGAGTAAGAATAAAACAAACATTAAAATAAATACATTTGTTCATTATTAAAATTATATTGAATAATAATACTTACTGGACGTTAAAAGGAATTAGGATAATTTCCTTTCCCACACTAGCAAAATATTTGAATGCATCAGAGAAGTACTCACTCACTTCCTCAATATGTGTCTCCACCTGACTAGTGACCGAAGGAACTAAGAATCCAACATTCTTTATATCAAAGTTTGTGGCCTCGGTATATAAATGGTTGTTAAACATTTGTAATTATTTTCATATGTAGAAATAAGCTAAAAATGTGTATTGGAATTTTCTATATTGATAGATCCTTACCTTATCCATACTTCTAATATCGAAGTATTCAGCCAATCATACCGGAACAACTCTATAATATCATCAAGAAAAATATAATTGTCAAAGTCCCTCCCAGTTGCATCTTCCATTAAATTGATCAACATTTGTAGTCCAGAGCTTTAGTTGGCTAAGTATCGACACAAACATTTACATTTACTTCCCAACTCGTTGAATGTGGATTCTGGAATAATAGATGGCTTGGGCATAGGAGGATGACTAATAGAATTTTTACTTTTTGGTTTGCAAACATGTTAATTAAATTACATACTTCTATTACACAAGTTCATATATGCAGTCAAATATGAGAAACATGGTAGAATTCAAGTATACATTGTCATTTATAACCAAGTGTCTAGGCCAACCCACCATAGCACCCTCTTCTTCTTCAACTGTACTATATTCAGGATTAGGTATGGGTAGTGGTTTGTTCCCCATTTCGTCATACACAAGATGGATGGACACACGACAAATTTCATCAGTAATTTGTTGGCAATGCAATGTACCACCAAGGTTGTACACCTTGCCCACTGCCACAATATTAAATTCTGGAACCTCCACTGCAAGTTTACAGTTCATACCAACCTAGATTGAAATAATATAAGTTATATAAGAAGTAGTAGAACAAATACCTATTACAACTATATATATTATCATATATATATATATCATATATATATATCATAATAATATAGAACTTACTACAGATTGTTGTGGTGGGTCATTGGGAGTGCTCCCATGACCTTATACAACTGTAGCATGGTCTTGTACCTCATCACTTGAGAGACACACAGTATGAATAGGTTGAGAAGGTTGAGTAGGCTGAAATTAAGACATTATTTCTTTTACTTTCTATGCTACTAATGCTTCAACCTCCTCTTGTGTAAGACTTCCTGCACGACCTCTTTTAGATTGCGAAGGGCCAAAATAAGACTTGAATCCTATGCCAGCTCCTAATCCCCTAACACGGCCAGGATGCTCCTTCGTACCAAGAGCAACTGATAGTTCATCCATGTGGCTAGTTGAGATGAACTTTCCTTCCTTCCTTTGCTCGTGGAGATCAATCTATTCATAGTTAATAAAAATATTAAATCACAATATCAATTAGATATAAATAAATCTAAGTTTG
Source organism: Alisma plantago-aquatica (assembly GCA_963693085.1). Lineage (NCBI taxonomy): Eukaryota > Viridiplantae > Streptophyta > Magnoliopsida > Alismatales > Alismataceae > Alisma > Alisma plantago-aquatica. The sequence continues at coordinate 1,953,879,235 of OY856409.1, forward strand.
TGGGAGTTACTCTTTACTTATTTGGGATAATCCTACCATCTTTTGTGCCACCTCCTTAGTTGTAGGGTTGGCAATTTCACCTGCTCGATTCTTTCTAGCATCAATCCATGTCAAGTGTCAGGGTGGACGCTCAACTTGAGTTGTGCTAGATTCTTCTCCAGAAGAGGATTGCTTCTCTTGTAGTTGGCGGCGGAAGGCATAACCACCGGGCCCCAAGCGATGGTCATGCACATTTTTGGCCCATCTTTCCTTTTGAGCCTAGTGGATAGCCTGATCATTTAAAATTAGGTATGGCAATTTAGACTTGGTTAACATGTATAAAAAGATTCACCTCCTTAATTGTATAAAATTAAAGATTCATACAATACATCACAATCTTTATTACCTGAAACTCTTCTAATCTCCTAGCTGCAACAAATCTTTCCCACACCTCAGGATCTATAAAAATATATACATTTGTTGCTTTCTTCTTTTGTTTAGGATTATCTATAAATTCCCTTGCGAGATATGTCTTAAAACCCCTCCATTGTACACCACAACGTTGTAGCACTCTTTTCTTGTGATCTTTTTCATTTAGATGAAAAACACCCTATACATACAAAAGAAGCAATTAATAATGTTGTTTCAAAAAGGAATTAATTCCAAGCAAACTATATTAGAATCAATAGATAAAAACATATCAAAATAATATCACTTCCACTCACAGATATATCTTTCCATATGAGGTCTTTTTTGGCATTAGGAGCATCATGCCAATTTTCTATATCTATTGGCACCTTACTACGCGTGGTCGCCCCTATGTAATGCTTGAAAGCACTAGCATGTTCCCCAACAGGTGCTCCTGTGATATCAAACTGGACTGGTAATTTGTCCCCTTTAGCCCTGAGCTCCTGCAGCCTACGCATCAGTGTGGGACCTCTACTTTTCTTAGCATCACCACTGCCATCCTCATGGTGCTCATGCTCATGCTCATGCTCAGAATGTTCATATTCACTCACCATTTTAGAACCTGCAAGTATACATGATAAAAAAAGTGATAATAAAAGCACAAGTGATAAGGTATACATGATATATGATGTATATTTAAAAGATTACTTGCTTGAATGATAATAAAATAAATAATTCAAAGAATACATGCCTCTAGTATTGGTTGAGTTGTTAGTCAAGGAAAATCCCTTCAGCATGGTCTTGACGTTTATAATATTCATCGGTGTTATCTTCAACATTTACACTTGGCAAACTAACTGAGAATGGACTAGAATCATCATACTTATCATAGTATTCTTCTTCATTTATAGGATCTACAGTAAACTGTCTTTTTCCATGAAGAATGACAGACCAATTTTTATTTGTCAGGTCATCAATATAGAATACTTGTTTTGCTTGGTTTGCCATGATGAATGGCTCATCTTTCTCACCAATATTTTCAAAATTCACCAATTTGAAACCTAACTCATCCACTAAAACTCCTTTGTTGTATTCAACCCAATTACACCTAAAGATAGGAACTCTAAAATTTGTATAGTCCAATTCCCATATGTCCTCAATGACATCGTAATATGACATCTCAGCTTCACGTGGTCTTTTATCTTTGGCACTAGCAAAATACAATGAACAAGCTTGAATAGTGACCCCACTATTTTGAACTACACTACTTTCAGCTTGACGCTTTGTGTAGTATGAAAATCCATTTATGTCATAACCTTCATATGACATGACATCCATTTTTGGCTTAAAGGCGAGCCATTATATGTTCTCAGCAACATTATTTAGTGATTCAGATAGTTGATTAAATACTTTCTCTTCAAACCAACTAATAAATGTTTGATTATGCTCTCTTGAAAGCCACATTGAACTGGATCGTGGATGATTTCTCTTGATAAGATCATTGTGTTCTGTGATGTAGCTACTAACTTCATCGATGTTGTGTAAAATATACAAATGTGCTTGTTCCCACAACTCACGGCTGATTCTTTTCACTCGTCCTCCCAGAGTTCCTTTGCCACAATAAGACTCAGTGTGATGGGAATTTTTTAGATCGCTAGAAGTTTCATTGCAATTCAAAAAATCATTGCAAAAGTCCATCACCTCCCTAGCCACGTAACCCTCAACAATACTCCCTTTAGGACGATAACGATTTTGAACATCACCTTTAAAAACACTCATGTATCGTTCAAATGGATACATCCAGTGTAAGAAAATTGGGCCCAACATCTTCACCTCCCTTGTAATATGTACTACAAGATGAACCATGATATCAAAAAATTAAGGAGGAAAGTACATTTCAAGCTGACACATGGTAACAATTACATCTTTCTATAATTTATCGAGAGTATCAAGATGTATCACTTTGTTGCATATTTCATTGAAGAAGAAATAGAGTCTTGTGATTGCAAACCTTACATGCTTCGGAAATATAGATCAAATAGCCACAGGTAAAATTTGTTGCATTAAGGTGTGACAATCATGAGATTTGAGACCTGTCAACTTCAGATCCTTCATTGATACCAATCTACGAATATTAGAAGAGTATCTTTGTGGAACCTTAATATACACAAGCACTCACAGAAAGTCTTTTTCTCCTTCTTTGACAAAGTGTCACAAGCTGGTGGTAAATATGTGCGGAGACCCCTGATCTCCACTGATAATTCTTTTCTTATACCCATTAATTCTAAATCTTTTCTAGATTTGATGCCATCTTTAGTCTTTCCTGGTATGTTCAATAGCGTACTAATGATGCTATCACAAATATTTTTTTCAACATGCATGACGTCAATGTAGTGTCTAATTGCCAAAGATCTCCAATAAGGAAGATCCCAGAATATTGACCTCTTCTTGTATAGATATTTGTCACATGCGAGTGTACAACTACTTGAACTCTTTCCAAATTCATTAACAATATGTTTCACCCTTTCATATACAATATTTCCTAGTATAGGTTTAGGAGCACTTCGTTCCTCAGTTGACCCATTAAAGGTTTTGCGTTGCCTTCGATAAGGATTGACTGGTGGGAGAAATCTTCGATGACCAAGATATATGATTTTACCACCATATTTCAGTCTAATTGAATCAATATTTTCCTCACAAACAGGACATGCTTTGTATCCTTTTATGCTATATCCAGACAAATTTCCATAAGCTGGAAAGTCATTAATCATGTAAAATAACATAGCACGCAAACTGAAGATCTCTTTACGTGAAGCATCATATGTAATAATACCTTCTTCCCATAGTTTTATTAGGTCATCTATTAGAGGTTGAATGTAAACATCAATATCATTTCCAGGTTGCTTGGGCCCTGATATCAATATTGACAACATGACATACTTATTTTTCATACACAACCAAGGAGGAAGATTGTATATAACAATCATAACAGGCCACATGCTATGTTGGCTGCTTAATGTACCATAGGGATTCATTCCATCTGTACAGAGTCCAAGTCTTAAGTTTCTTGGTTCTTTACCAAATTGAGGGTATAATAAATCAATTTTCTTCCATTGTGGTGAATCAGATGCATGTCGTAGGATTCCATCATCATTGGCCTTTAACTCCCCATGCCAAGACAAATTTTGCACATTTATGTATTAACAAATAAGCATTAAAATCGTGGTATTATTGGTAGATACCACATCACCTTGACAGGAGAGCCATTTTTAGCCTTAGATGAATATGTGGTCTTATACCTTAACACACCACATTTTGGACAATTTATTAAATTACTACAGTCCTTCTGAAATAACACACAATCATTTGGACATGCATGAATCTTCTTAGCCTCCATTCCCATTGGGCACATTATTTTCTTTGCTTGATATGTTGAAATTGGAAGCTCGTTGCCTTCAGGAAGAATTTCCTTTAACAAAGACAACAGTGAAGTGAACCTCTTATCGCTCCACTGGTTTTGAGCTTTAAGAGTATATAATCACATCACAGCACTCAACCTCGTGAACTTAGTACAACCCTTATATAAAGGTTTTTCAACATCATGGACAATGTTTGCAAATAAAGAAGGTGGATCAATGACATTGTCCCAACAACTACGTAGCATCTCAACAACCATATCATCCTGAATCGGGTCATCCTGAATCGGTTCATCATTGAAATTATCATCATTATCTATATCTTCTATGCCACAACTATTAGTATCGACATTTTCTGATCCATTATTAATTTTCTCTCCATGCCAATACCATTCATTATAACCTTGTATGATCCCATTGCATATGACATGATCCTTAATTTCCTCAGTAGTATCAACTTTCAAATTGTTACCACAATTTCTACATGGACAATAGAACCTATCTGTAGGTAGTTTCCTATGTTCCTCAGCAAATCTGATAAATTCATCATGACCTTTGGCAAACTCTGGACTATAATGGTTCTTGATAGACATCCAACTTCGATCCATTTTCTATATCACATTAAAAATTAATTATAAAACTAAGCATCTAATATTGATACTATAAGATTTAAGTTTTTATTGATAGGAAGTTAATTATTTTTATACTAAAGTGTACCACCTATCCCATTTTTGAATATTTAATCACACTAGTAACTGTATAATGTATGTTTAGTCTTGAAGAAAATTTCAGCAGCATTTCCCCTAAGTTCTCCAAGTACACTGATGTAATTGGTAAATAACCACTCACATATGTACCCAGAGAACAAATGAGGAAATACTATTAAAATTTTCTTCAAAACTAAACATACATTATACAGTCACATCCTAAGTGAGATTAAATATCCAAAAACACTCCCAAACTAGGGACTATCCAAAATTTACTCCTATGAGTAAATTTTGAACGGGTTTCTAAGTTGATACATGCATAAATGTATTATTGTCATATTTATATATTAATTTAAACATCATGCATCGATGATCCCATATATAAACCCTAAAGTGTCAATCTGAGGCTACACAATGTCTACCCTCATATTTATGGCATGTCTACCAAGCGCTACCGTATGTATTAAATATTTGAATCAAAATGAAGCCTAATGGTACATTGGGAGAGTGAGAATATTATACCTCACTTGAAGGCTAAAGAAGAAATATATGCAAGTCAACAACACCTGCAACAACACAAATGCACGATTCAGTTCTCTTATAATGTAAGGCATTGGGGTCAATATACATCAATATTAGAGGAGTAGGAAGATTTTAACAAATGTAGTTCAGCAACTCAGCCACCACGGCCGTGCTACCCAGCACGGTCGTGCTACCTAACAAATATATTCACTCAGCCACAGCCACCACGGTCGTGCTACCCAGCAAGGCCCTGCTACCTAACAAATATATTCACTCAACCATAGCCACCACGACCGTGCTACCCAGCACGGTCGTGCTACCTAACAAATATATTCACTCAGCCACAGCCACCACGGTCGTGCTACCCAGCACGTCCATGCTACCTAACAAATATATTCACTCCGAACCTCTCCTCAATTGTGGCATGACAATAAGAAGAAAAATGGTCGTGGTTATGGCACGATCGTGCTACTACCACCAGCACCCATCACTACCCACCGCCGACCCCGGCCCCGACGTAAGGTGTAAATGGAGGAGTGAGGCGGCAGAGACAATACCTTGAGATGAACTGGTTGGTGAGGGAGCTAGTGCGGGAAAAGAACCGGAGAGATGTGCACGGCCGTTGCAATGCCTAAGGCATCGTCGTCGAATTTCAAGGAAGAAAACACCGGAGAGAGAAACAACGCCTAAGGCGTCGCCGTCGTCCAAGGAAAATGGTGTCGGAGATGGTGGTAAGGAGCATCATCATCGTCAGAGATGGTGGTAAGAAGCTTGGGCGTAGTCGTCCAAGGAAAGCATCGCTAATTTGCCTCTTTTGGACGAGTAGATGGTTGGGGGAGGTCACCTTTGTAGAGGCGGCGCTGCCTTTCTTCAGGCACGGGAGCGAGAACGGGGAGTAGCAGCAGCAGCAAATGGCAACCTAAGCCTTACAGTCGGGTTGCTATGTGCAATGTAGAAGATCTGTAGCGTCGGTTTTGGGTAAAAAATTGACCCTAAAAGTCTATTAAAAAAACGGTGCCCGGACTTAACCTATAGCGATGATTTTTCAGGATAACAGACGCTACAGACCACATCTGGAAGGTCGGTTATATATAAAAACTGACTCTAGAGTTCCAAAGCGGTGTCCGCATTTTTTGTTGACCCTATAGCATCGGTTATTTTAAAAAACTGACCCTATAGATCGAGTCGCGAAGCCAAAATTGTGTGAATTTTCGCCGCGGGAAACCTATAAGGTCGTTTTTTATGATAAAATTGATGCAGTAGTCTATTAGGTTGGTTATTCTAGTAAAAATGATGCTATGGGCAGCAACGTTACTAGCCAAAAATGTAGTAGTGTCGGGTGATCGTTGTATGACATTTTTAACATAGTTTATCATAATTTGTCTCTAAAATTCATGGTATGCTATCGTTTTCTCTATTATATCATTGTGCTTGATCACCATAGTAATAATCCAATTCCTTTAATTTCTTTTGATGAAGAATTAACGGTTGAAAAGAAATTATAATCACATTAATCAATAAATTCCTTGGAAAAGGTGATGTACGATTAATGGTGGGAATCTTTAGACCTAAATTCCATGCACCTTATCTAAGGCATAGGTTACTACTGACGTGGAACCAACTTAGGTTAAGGTAGTGAATTGTATCGCGGAAGTGAGCAATTCTAATTCCATGCCACTACCCGAATTAGGAGACATTTCATGGTAATTGTGTAAAACTAAGTGCAATGAGTACCCGTGGTGAAACTGCAATCCTAAAGATTCCATTAAAATTGATTAAACCAACCATTTAATCGATCGTTCTACTTTCTTTTGTTTTATTTTTCTTTTTCAAAACAATCCTCAACTTTTAAAACCTGTTTAGCTTATCGTGAGTAGTTAGTAGTATTTTACTGATAATTCTGTTTCCCTGAGTTCGGCTCGGGCCTCACAATGCCTATATTACATTGACACCTGCACTTGCGTTATACGCACGGTAAAATTGTGTCCAAGTTTTTGACACTGTTGCTAGGAAAATGGCAATTGTCGGCACTACGAGTGCTACAAGAGGCCACTCTAAGCTATCCTTTCTTTTCACTTGCAATTTTATTTCTTGAAATTCATCGTCTATCTTTCACATTCTGATTTCCTCTAGCACTGTGCTAAATTTAATCTATCTTTTTGTAGGTACTAGTGCATGGTGAGCACACGTAGCACAGACTACACACGATCATCATCACAGGTCCCATCTTCGGGATCAGACGATGAGGAAAACAACATCTGAAATAAGTTTGAGGACGTGGATTCAGATTCTGAACCAGAAGCAATGGCTAAAGAAAAAACAATATGGGAGAAGATCAAGGTTTCTTCCTCTTCTGCGTCAAAGGGGGCTATGAAAAGGCAGGCGATAAACATTCCTACATATAAAATTGATCCGGCACTGATTCATTTGGTCAAATCTCAAGCGTTTCATGGGCTGAAGAATGAAGATCCAGTGGCCCACATAAGCACTTTCGTAGAAAACTGTGATATCATAAAAACTGACCGGTTTCCACAGGAAGAACTTTACTTGAAGCTGTTTCCCAGCTCTCTGGTGGGAAATGCACGAGAATGGCTGCATAACCTTGATGATGAGATCGTGGAGACTTGGGATAAAATGATATAGGTGTTCTTCGAGCTATTTTTTCCACTTGAGAAGACCAATGATTTAGTGAGGAAAATTCACAATTTCAGCCAAAGGACGGGAGAAACCTATTCAAAGACGTGGGAACGCTTCTAGATAATGCTGAGGAGGTGCCCACATCATGGGTTGGACAAGGAAAAACAAGTAAAACATTTCTATTTTTCTCTCAATGAGTATGACAGAAGCAACCTCGATTCAGCAGGCTCTGGTTTCTTCTTGAACAATATAGATACAAGGTGTTGGGAGATTCTGAAGAACATGGCTAAGAAATAGTCATGGGGTGATAGAGATGCACTGGAATAGGTTCGAGCTGCTGGAGATTCAAAAGCCATTAAGGAGCTTAATGAGAAAATGTACCTATTAGCCAAGAAATTGCTAGCAAAAGAAGATGACGGATTTGATGATGAGGCATAAGTGAAGTTCATGCGCCAGCAGAAGGGATATAGAAACAATGACTATTCTTGGAGGAAGGACAAAAAGTTTTTATGGAAGGATCCAAATAATTTCCTACAGGATCCTGATGCTAAGCCACAACCCATGGCAGAGGAAAAGAGCAATGAGTTACTCAATCAGGTGATAAAACAAAATCAAGAGCTAATGAGCACGTTTGGCCAACAAATCAAGCAACAAGGAGAATTTATGAACCAGTTTGGGCAAACTCTACAAAGTCATGGAGCCCAGATGAGGACTCTTGAGACATCCATAGCACAGACGGCAGCTGAAATAACAAGTCTGAAGAAGCCCACAGTGCAAGGTTTTCCAGGAAACACAAATGTTCCAGGAGGGAACCACCAGGCCAAAGCCATTCTACTAAGGAGTGGAACGAAACTTTTAAACCCTAGGGTCGATGAACCGAGCACCCAATAACCAGAAAATCAAGGTGAGACTGCAGAGGGTACTAAAGTGGTAGAGACAGTTGAAGATGAAGGAGACAAGGCCACAAATGAGCCTATTGTAGAGAAGGAGAAAGATAATATGACACCATATGTGCCACCACATCATAGGGCACAGATCATCCCCGTCCCTTACCCCAAAAGTCTCAAAGCTAAGAAAGTGGATGCACAGTTTTAGAAATTTCTAGATAGTTTTAGAAAACTTTCTGTTAATATTCCTTTGTTGGAGGCGATTGAGCAGATACCCTCATATGGTAAGTTTTTGAAAGATATAATTATGAAAAATAGGAAGATACATGATACCAAGGTGGTAGTGCTTAAGGAGCAGGTCAGTGCTTTCATTCTAGGAAAATTACCACCAAAGCGACAAGATCCGGGATGTTTTAACATCTCTTGTTATATTGGTAAGGTCAAATATGGTGAGGCACTATGTGATTCCGGGGTAAGTATTAACCTGATGCCCCTCTCCACATTCAAAAATCTTGGGCTAAAAGAATCTCGACAGAGCAATATGACAATTCAATTGGCAGACAATTCGGTAGTGAGGTCGTACGGTATCTACGAGGATGTCTAAGTAAAGGTTGATAGATTTGTATTTATGGCATATTTTGTCATCATGGAGATGCAAGATGAGCATGGGAATGAGCTACTCCTAGGAAGACCCTTTCAAGCCACTGCTGACATGATATTGGAGATGGGTAGAGGCCGGTTGACAATGGGTATAGCCGATGATAGATTTGAAATAATCATGCCACCAACTCCTAACCAATTACAAGCAAGTGAACAATGTCATAAAATATAGCACCTTGGTCACCATATATCTCTTTGTCTAGGGAAGCCATTCCTTTATATGACTCACGTTATGATGAAGGTAGATAAGGGAACACTTGTTGTGGACATCATGGAGCAGACGAAGGTAATTTCTCTTATGAAAGTAGTGGGTTATCCCAATAATAAATAAGAAGAAGTTTCACTGTCTACTGAAGATGAGGTTATAGTAGTTTCCATGTTTAATTCATACTTGCAACTGCCCCTTGAAGCATGTCGTTTAAACTTAATGGAAGATTGGATGAGAAGCACCTCATTACAAGAATGTGTAAAGATGCTTCAAGTGATCCCTTGCTATTACACCAAGCACTATGAAGATCTGGGACCGCTGCCACCATAGCTTCAATCCTCCTTAGTCAACCCACCTAAGTTGGAACTCAAACTGCTGCCCCCCACCTCAAGTATATTTTCTTGGTAGATAATGAGAAGCTTCCAGTGATCATATTGGCATATCTGAGTGTCGATGAGGAAGCACAGTTGATGATGGTGTTAACAAACCACCGTGGTGCATTCGGGTGGTCCGTTTCTGACATCAAGGGGATCTCCCCTACTCTTTGCCAGCACAAAATTCGGCTTGTGGAAGGAGCCAAGCCAGTGATTCAGCCACAATGTTGACTAAATCCTAGCATGATGGAGGACGTCAAGAAGGAGGTGATCAAGCTCCTTTCGGCGGGCATCATCTATGCCATTTCAGACTCGACATGGGTAAGCCCGACACAGGTAGTCCCTAAAAAGGTGGGAATCACTATTACTCAAATTTTGTTGAATGAACCTGTCACCACCCAATTGGTAATCGGGTGGTGTGTTTGCATCGATTACCGCCGCGTGAATTCTGCTACCCTAAAAGCACTTTCCTCTTCCATTTATTGATCAGATTTTAGAGCGACTAGCTGACCGCTCTCATTTTTGTTTTCTGGATGGCTACTCCGGTTAAAATCAGATTTCCATTGATCCAAAGGATCAAGAGAAGTCTACCTTCACTTGTCTTTATGGAACCTTTGGTTATCGGTGAATGCCATTTGGTTTGTGCAACGCACCAACCACTTTTCAACGTTGCATGCTTGCTATTTTCTCGGATATGGTGGAGCGATACTTGGAGGTTTTTATGGATGACTTTTCCGTCTATGGTGCGTCGTTTGAAGAATGTTTGCAGAATCTTGATAAGGTGTTACAAAGATGTGAGGGCACACATTTAGTCCTCAATTGGGAAAAGTGCCACATGATGGTAAATGAAGGCATAGTGTTAGGACACAAGATGTCCAACAAGGGACTGGAGGTGGATCCAGTAAAAATTGAGGTTATTTCCAAACTACCACCACCAAATACGGTGAAAGGGGTGCGGAGTTTCCTTGGTAACGTGGGATTTTATCGCCGGTTTATTAAGGACTTTTCGAAAATAGCTAAGCCACTTTCGGAATTGCTTGAGAAAGATGTTTTTTATTTCAACGATAAATGCCTACATGCTTTTGAGGTGCTTAAGGACAAACTGATTTCTGCGCCGGTTGTTCAAACACCGAATTGGACTAAGCCATTCAAGCTTATGTGTGACGCATCAGATTTTGCCGTCGGGGTTGTTCTGGGGCACGTCTTGAGAACAAACCTACAGTAATTTCTTATGCATCTAAAACTTTGAATGATGCACAACTCAATTACACCACTACTGAGAAAGAACTACTTGTCATGGTTTTCTCTTTCAAAAAATTTAGACAATATCTAGTGGGTTCTAAAGTTGTGGTGTGGACTGATCATGCCGCATAAAGTACCTAATGGAAAAAAAGGATGCAAAACCTAGATTGATTAGGTGGATTTTATTGTTGCAAGAATTCGACATAGAAATTAAAGATAAGGCAGGTATTGAGAATGTGGTTGTGGACCACCTATACTTGTTAGAGCGGGTTGATGAAAAAAATACCCACATACCCATTACCGAGACATTTCCAGTTGAGAAGATTCTTTCAATTCGATCGACAGGTCCTTGGTTTTCGCATATTGTCAATTACCTTGCCTATAAAGAAATCCTGGATGATTGGAATTACCAAGAGAAAAAAAATTCCCACTCTTTAAGATATTATTTTTGGGATGACCCGATTATGTTGAGACAATGCAGGGATGGAATCTTGCGCAGGTGTGTTCCGGAGTATGAATATGAGAGTGTACTTAGTCATTGTCATATACTACCTACCGGAGGTCATCATGCAAGTGCAAGGATGGCGGCTAAGGTGCTAGAGAGTGGCCTATACTGGCCTACACTTTTTAGGGACGCCTATGACTATGTGAGATGATGTGATTCCTATCAAAGGGCAGGTAATATATCAAAACAATAAGAGATGCCCCTCACGGTATTCCAAGAAGTTGAGGTGTTCGATCTGTGGGGTATTGATTTCATGGGACCATTTGTGTCCTCCAACTCCAATTTGTATATCTTACTTGATGTTGATTATGTATCGAAGTGGGTGATGCAATACCCACAAGGACTAATGATTCTGCGGTAGTGTGCAGGTTTGTAAAAGATCATATTTTCTACAGGTTTGGTATGCCATGGATGATCATCAGTGATGGTGGCACCCACTTCATGAATCGAAAATTTGTTGCATTACTGAGTAAATACAGGGTTAAGCACAATGTAGGCACCCCATATCACCTACAAACACAAGGCCAGGTGGAAGTGTCAAACAGAGAAATTAAGATCTTGGAGCGCACCGTGGTTTCGTCAAGAAAGAATTGGAGTGTGTTGCTACCGGATGTGTTATGGGCATACAAGACTGCATTCAAAACACCTATAGGAACTACACCTTTTAGGTTAGTGTATGGCCGGGCATGCCATTTGCTGGTAGAATTGGAGCACAAAGTGCATTGGGCGCTACAGAAATTGAATTTGAGCATGGATGAGGCTGGGAGAAAGAGAATGTTAGAACTTAATGAGCTAGATGAGCTGAGAATGAATGCCTATGAAAACTCAAGGATTTATAAAGAGCGCACAAAGCAAATCCATGATTGCCATATCCAGCTGTGGATGTTCAAGAAGGGTGAGATGGTACTTTTGTTCAATTCAAGGTTCAAGTTGCACCCTGGCAAATTACGATCACACTGGAGTGGACCGTTTATAATAGAGGAGGTGTGACCCCATGGTACTATCATGGTTAAGGATGGTGACAGAATGTTTTTAGTGACTGGCCAAAGATTGAATCACTATTATGGGGAGGTGTAACGACCCCGCCTCCCGATAACCCCCAATTAAGGGAGATCGAAAGGTCAGAGCCGTTAACCAATAACCCGGATCAAAGGTTCGACAAATAATCAATAACAACTAATAAGCTTTACCAACTGAAATCTGGTATTAAAATAAAACTTTGCATACCTTTTGAAAACTTTGGAAAACTATCTATCCACAACTTGAATTATTCTATCTAACCCTCCTTGTACTTTACTTCTTATTTTCATGATGTTTCACTTTACTGTTTGTGCCTTTCAAGCTTGTACCTAAAATGCCGATAAACAAAAAGTCGATCAGCATATCAGAATATGCCGGTATGTGGGGACATCCAAAATTTCACAGATATGGCTAACAACTTAATAATCAAAATCAAATTATTTAACAAGACAAATTCCATTTTCAATGTGTCATTCTCCACCGCTTTTGCCCTAACCCTGGCATACCCCTCTAGGGTTTCTCTTTTGGCATTGACTTAAGGCCACCTTCTCAATCCCGAGCTTGGTGTCTGGGAGTCACCTCTCATGGTGCTCCATAGTCATGCATCATAGACCACCTTCTCATTCCCGAGCTTGGTGTTTGGGGTCACCTCTCATGGTGCCCATGGGTCTACTCTCTTGGGCCTGACCTTTATGGCATCTCCCATCAGGGTGGCATGTAGGTGTGAGAATACACATTTCTTTATAATTGTGATAACCATAGTGACTTTATAATTTTGCACCAAAAAAAAAGAAAACCATAGTGACTTTATAATTTTGCAAGTATGAACATCCAACTGTTTATATTGCATTCAATATGAGGAAACATACAAAAAAAACTCGAGAAACTAATGCGATTAACCATAATTAACCACATACCTATCAAGTTGATGTGAGACAGAAATAGTCCAATCAATCAATAGGCAAGCAAGCATTCAATAAGATCCTGAAACATTTATACAATTTCCTTTTATTACTCATGTCATTAAGATCTATTAACTCTAGCTCGCTTCCTAGGGTTTCTAGTCCACTTTTAGGGTTTCTATTGCAATTAGGGTTTCCCTTCATCTTTTACTATTTTAAACCCTAATTTAACGCAATCGATCACAAACCCTAATTATCTCAACATCTAAACCTCAGTTTCGGATTTAAGGCATAATTAACCATTAAATAAGTCCATTAAGCCTCTTTTCATTAAAGCTACCATTTTTATCCTCTTTAACCCATGATAAAGTCATTATGCTCGTTTATCATCAATTTGTAGTTCATTATTCTCTAATACTCATATGAACGTTATTTATTATTAATTCTACCTTGATTCATTCAAAAACCCTAATTTCTATATTAAGGTTATTTATCCATAAATTAGGAACTTTAATGCTCGAAATAGCTTATAACCATGAAAACTTAGTTCTATATATGAAATCAAATAATTAAAGCCATTAGTAGTCCAAATTACCAACATTAGGGTTTCAAGGCCCATTAAAGCATATTTATGCACCTAAACTCTAAATTAAATGAATTACATGCAAAGTTCATCCTTTTTGTTCCTAATGTCCATTTTTATCATTAACAGGTTAATATCAACTTTAACCATCAATTAAACCCTACTAATCACTTTAATCATATCCAAATAGGGTTTCTTAATCACTATTACACTAAAGTTAACAACTTCCATTACTTTTTGAATTGCAAGAATAATCAGGCTCCAATTATATTTTTAATATATTCCCCTCATTTTTCTGAGCAAAATTCATGTATAATGCGCATCTATCCGAGCTACGGTTATTGAGATACGAATTTAACATAAATAACTTACTGTGGGCCAATGAGGACGCGCCACGTAGCCTGCTTCATGCAACATTGCCTTGTTGCTTTGGAAACATTTTGAAAAGTCCGAAATGCCCCTGGGTTAAGTGGATGCTTCTTTAGCCCCCAGAGGGCAGAACTATCAAACATGCTTCTCCTTTCTTCAACCTTGGGCAGATCGAGGGTTGCCGCCCTAAGCGTCGATCTGCAGCCCATGCGGGCGCGTCCCTTCCTCTCCAGAGCTCATGGACTGCCGTCGTTGGCCGCCCAAGCTCCTCTGTCATGAGTCACACCTAGGGCACCACCCATGTCATGGTTTAGCTGGCTAGTGCATGGGCACTCAACCTGCCAAGCGTGGCAGCCGCTGCAGCCATGTAGTTGCAGCTGTGTGAAGTCGATGTCGTTGGAGCGGTAGCCAAACGGTCCTGGGAGGTCATGGAGGTTTCCCGCCTCTAGCAAAACCACAAAACACACCCATGTTGCTCCAGGGATAGAACTACACCCTGGACTAGGGTTTTCACGTAAGGAACAAGGAGGAGAACCTGGGATCTTTCTCTCTCTCTCTCGGGCTCGAACTAGGGCCTTACCCCTTTATATAGGGTGATGATCCACGCCCTAAGACAACCATCTATGGGTCAACTAGTTCTTTTTCCAATAGGAATATAATTCCTTTATGGACCTCCGCCGTTGGCCACCCAAGCTCCTCTGCCATGAGTCACACCTAGGGTGTGCCCCTTCCTCTCTAGAGCTCATGGACTGCCGCCGTTGGCCGCCCAAGCTCCTCTGCCGTGAGTCACACCTATGGCACCGCCCAGGTCGAAGTTTAGCTGGCTAGTGCATGGGCACTCAACCTGCCAAGCGTGGTCTCCACTGCAGCCATGTAGCTGTAGCTGCACGAAGTCGATGCCGTTGGAGCGGTAGCCAATCGGTCCTGGGAGGTCGTGGAGGTTTCCTGCCTCGAGAAAAACCACAAAACACACCCATGTTGCTCCAGGGATAGAACTACATCCTCGACTAGGGTTTTCACATAAGGAACAAGGAGGAGAACGTGAGATCTTTCTCTCTCTCTCTCTTGGGCTCGAACTAGGGCTTTATCCCTTTATATAGGGTAAGGATCCACATCCTAAGATGACCATCTATGGGCCAACTAGTTCTTTTTCCAATAGGAATCAAATTCCTTTATGGAGAATAAATTCTTCTCTCTCCTATTTATCTTCTTGATATTCTTTATTGCATGGATAATTAGAAATATGAAAATTCTCTCTCTTATTCTCTTTATTCATGCCTTTTAATATATTAGCCATGAAAATATATTTCCTTAAGTAGAAAATACTTTCTTCTTAACAAAACCACATAATTCATTAATTATGTATTCCCATTATCCCTTTATTTTACAATTTTGATATTTTCTCTTTCTTTCCTCTTTATTGGGACTCCTTGGATCCCAAGAAACTCTATTATTTCGAAATCCTTTATATTGGATACTCATTATCCTTCTAGATGCATCTAAATGCATTATTTCTCATTATCATGTTTATTTCTTATTAAAATATCTCTTTTTGAGAATTTCTCTTTATTTCTCTTTTATTTTCCTCATTGGTATTCCTTTTATCATTAGGAATCCTTGGGATACGAAATTCCACTAAGGATTACTCAATTATACCTCTTTTCACTTGTTTTCCACATTTTACCATTGTTTTCAATTTCTTTCTTAATAAAGAAATACTTAATTGATGTTTTCATTTCTTATTGCTTTCTTTTTGCAACTTTGGACTCCTTGGAACCCAAGGAACCCATGTGGCACGAAATCCACTTTTGGATTAAGTTCTTTTGCCTTCTAGAGGTTTCCACACCTTTCTTTTCTCAAGAACTCCATTATTCATTTACTAATTGAAATTCCTTGTTATTGGGCCCAATAGCCAATAAAGCCCACAACACAATCATCAAGGCTATTGTAAACGAAATTCATGCATTCAATCAAGAAACATCATTATTTGTTCATTTATCTTTATTATGAGAAATCATATTTCTCACCACATGAACCCAAAACTCAGGGTTGTAACATCCTTCCCCTCTTATAGGAATTTTGCCCTCAAAATTCCCTCAAGTAAACAAACCAATAGGATAAGCCTTTCATATGTCCATCATGGCTCCCATGTGGCTTCACCCCTTTCCATGGTGCTTCCCAAGAACCTTCATCATCTCATATTCTTTCATCTGAGTTCTTTCTTACCTTGGTATATCGTACCCTCATAGGTGACTCAGGACATTTCAATCTCTCAAAAGCCGAATAGGTTCAAGGATCAGTACATGGCTTGGGTACCTCACATAGTGCTCTAGATCAGACTCATGGAATGCATTACACAACATGTTATCCTGAGGGCAAGGCTAAACACAACCATCTCCACTCATCCATCTCTAATGGACCCATATATCGGGGACTCGGCTTTCTCAGCTGTAGCTTAGAGGGGTCGTATTTTCACATCACATATCCTCCCATAGTGCACTGCATGTCAGTCTGCTTTGCATCAACTCGTGACTCTTACCACCACTGGGCTCTCTCTCAGCCATTGCACGATCAAAGTGACTTCATCTACACACATTGTGGTTCTTTTCTGACCTTTGTGAGGCCTCCTTAACCAACATCATGAAGTGGTGACTGACACAACCTCTTTCTAGAACTTCTTTCATCCCGATAAAGACTAGGGTGGTTAACGTCGCATGTTAAGAATTGTGTCCATGTATCACCCTAAATGAGAACACATGATCTCCTCAGACCCTCTAGTCTGGTTTGTACTAACCATTAGTTTGGGGTGATAAACTATACTATCATCAAGTCCTTCATGTATCTACTTCCACCTCATGGAAGTGAACCCTTAGGTTGTACTCAAGAACTTTTGAACTCACATCATGGTGTAGTTGAACCATCTCTTTCTCTTATAAGTAGTTCAACTCGATATGTCCCTTGACAATACTCTTTTTTTCCTCATGTCATCTAGGTAAGGCGATCTACCATAACCCATATTGCATCTTGATCTTTCTTGTTCGAGGGGAGACTTACCACAACATCCATAGTGGTGAACTCCCATTCCCTCTCAGGGACTCTTTATCCTTCACCCCCGACTTGCATGGTCACATGCTACATGCAACTTCATATTAAGCATCCATAGTGATACTGTCATCTACTATCTTTATAGTATCATGGTGTATGGTGATCTTAAAATCATGATCTCATGTATGTCATGATTCCTCAAGATTGATACCTCGAAAACCCTAAACCACTCTCATCAGGGTTTGATTACCTTCCTATCCCAAGAAGTGTATCTGAGGTTCTACCACCATCCTTTCTTTTCATCAAGGCCTATGATGGCTAACCAAACAACCATTAACTTGTTCAACATATCTCGTTACATCTGAGTGTTAGCCAAACATGTCTCCTTTCCAGACTTAGTGCTAGCCTAACAACATCTTCTAGTCTCTAGCCAAACTAGGCATCTATATCTCAACCGAAACATCCATTACCACTTCACATCCTTAGGTATTAGGTAATGTTGAAGACATACACTTCCATGTATTCCACTTATTATCTCATCCCAACTCTAAGTTTCTCTTCATCAAGAAACTCTGAGCTTATTCTCTTGGTTTTCAAACTCAACCTTGTATGACTCATAGCTCATGACAAAGGCATCCTTATAAGATGACTACCTTATTCCTTTTATTGTTTGCAAACCATCCATGTATCATTCACTCCACCAAAGTATGTTATCATCTCTGTCCACATATCTCATAGCAACATTCCAACTCGCATCATCTTTTATCCTTGGTTTATGGCATGCGTACTGTCCCATCTCTCCCTCTCATAACAAGAGGAAATAAGCATTTGGTGGCCGTCCAAACACAAAGTTCTTCCTATTCCAAGAGTAGAGATGATTCATCCCACATCGCCATTACACCTTCAATTCTAAGTTGAAACGTGCAACTTATGTCTCTACATCACAACCATCATGATATCAAAATTACCTCCATGGAAAACTGCTCGAACCTATTTGGGTTATCACACAATCCTTAGTCATCTCCTCTAGGTTTATAGGGTGCTAACACTTTTGGGGTTATCCCTCTTCCCTTATGCATCCAGAGAGTGCCTTACTCATCTGCCCCTTGGGTCCAACGAGTTCATGAAGGTGATCAATCTCGTAACCCATGGCCCTCAGACAATGATAGTTGTTACCTCCCGACCCTATGGTCATGCGCAACTAGGGAATTAGACAACTCCTTCTTCCATCGGTCTTATCCCTACCTGACCCTAGGACAGACTTAGGATTCTAATATAGTACATGTCCAACTTAGAACCTTACCCAAGCCTTCATCATCTCCCTCTGCATTCATGGGCTGTCTTTCATCCTTTCATAGGGGTCATGGCAACCAGCCTACCTTGGTCCGGCCCCATACCGATTACCTCCACGGTAACACATCCACATGCACTTAGAGATGGTTAACTATGGGTCTATAGGTTCATTCTCTTACCATGTACTCTTCACTTAGGTTCTCTAGATCCTATGAAACCTCTTTAGGTTACCTCAAAGCCAACAAAACTGATATACGCCCTACAAAAGGGTCCCTCTCCCAGGATGGGAGGAAACTACAACTCTTAACAACAAGGTCACAACTGTCCTTAGGGTTTATATTCACATGAGTATGCTTAACCCTAGTAGGCTATTAAGGCACCAGAAGACCACTTATTAAACCATGCTAGGTCATACTTGTTTTCGTTCCTCAATATTAGATCAACTTAGTTGTGAGGGGATCATCAAACATACCCATAACTTAAGGGGTTTCCTCTTCCTCTACACATGAGGAGTACCATACTCGAAACTATAGAGACTCAAATCTCATCATGAGTATCAGATACACTGCTTCCCCTCTTAGAAATAGGAACCCTAGGTTCACCTTCAGGTGTCCACTGCATGCTCAATCTCTTAACCAAGAATCAAGAATGTCCAAGATATGTCATGTAATTCCATGATCCTTCTACTCGAGAAACACTTCGGAGTTGAGTCCTCTTCTAGGATAACCAACTAGGTATAAAGCCTCACAATTGGTTACTCAAACCTCCTCAAGGTCTAAAGCACTCTTTATCTCATCCAGTAGGTAATCATTTATACCATAGGTACGTAGTTACTAGAAGCATCATCCTTCTTCTAGGGTTTGGTTCCTCTAAAGGAAACTAAGATATCATCAGCCTCAAGGGATCATGCATGAGGCAACCACTATCATCCACTGAGGTCACATCATCCTTGACTCCCCATTGTTCCTTATACTCGGGGTGTTAAGCTTCCAAACTTCTTGCTAGGGTCCTGCTCTCTCTCTCTATAGCTAACCTTACCACCATCCTCACTATTAGAGGTCCTCTCTCCATGAAGGATCGAGCTCACAGGCATACCTCTACGTGGGTGAAGCCTATGCTCAACTTATGTTTCCTCATGATTATCCATAGCCCCTTATGCTTATCCCATAAGCCATCCATCCTGATCCCTTATCCTGAGTTTCATCCTACTGTCAGCACTACTGACGTACTCTGGGTGCAAGCTATATCCTACTTGCAACAACCCATAGGGTTTCTATAGGTTCTTCTCTAAAATCCTCCATGAAGGAGCTATCCTTCGCTCAAACATGCACGACCCTCTCCAGGGTTGGGTTGCCAAAGATACTATACCATGTAACCTCTCATGGCTCATATGACATCCATGGCATGTCTATCCAAACATTAGGTCTACCAAGACAACTAACTCACCATGTCATCTCTCCCTCTAACCTTCACTTAGGGTTAGGGTTTCCATCATCCTAAAAGGATGTGCTAGGTCACTACTTTTAATGGAGATCTCTACCTCCAAGACTAACTCTCTCTACTCATCCTCCTGTCAAGGTGGTCTAGCCTCAGGTCTTCTTCTGAGGGACAATGACAACTCATGTCATACGACCTAAGCATGTATCTATTCTTTAGTCTGCAGTTAATCTTTTAAGCTTATGTCCATGACATCTTATTTACATGCTTTTCATTAATTTGGTGGAGGATTCCTTAGACCTTATTAACCTTACCCATATCTCAAGAGGGTGAGGAGAAGAGAGGAAACCCTAATCCTTAAGGTCCTTTATAGAATTTGAGTTGAGAAGGGATGAACAAGATGAGAGAGTCCTAAAGGTATCTTACTTCGAGTCATATCCTAAGACATCAGCCAGGAAGTCACACAATCTGGGAGTCCTCGTATTCTGACTAGTGGTGCATAGGAAAATATTGCAAGCCCCCAGTCGTGATCCTTTTCTAGACACCTATGTCCTTCGGATAATCCTCTAATAATTCCCTTCGGTTCTACAGAATTTGTAAAATTTAATCATTATTAAAGATGTGAGGAACCTATGCTCTGATACCAATTGTAATGACCCCGCCTCCCAGTAACCCCCAATTAAGGGAGACCGAAAGGTCAGAGCCGTTAACCAATAACCTGGATCAAAGGTTCGACAAATAATCAATAACAATTAATAAACTTTACCAACTGAAATCTGGTATTAAAATAAAACTTTGCATACCTTTTGAAAACTTTGGAAAACTATCTATCCACAACTTGAATTATTCTATCTAACCCTCCTTGTAATTAACTTCTTATTTTCACGATGTGTCACTTTACTATTTGTGCCTTTCAAGCTTGTACCTAAAACACCAACAAACAAAATGTCGATCAGCATATCGGAATATGCCGGTATGTGGGGACATCCAAAATTTCACAGATATGGCTAACAACTTAATAATCACAATCAAATTATTTAACAAGACAATTTACATTTTCAATGTGTCATTGTACACTACTTTTGCCCTAACCCTGGCATACCCTCTAGGGTTTCTCTTTTGCTATTGACTTAAGGCCACCTTCTTAATCCCGAGCTTGGTTCCTGGGAGTCACCTCTCATGGTGCTCCATAGTCATGCATCATAGACCACCTTCTCATTCCCAAGCTTGGTGTCTGGGGTCACCTCTCATGGTGCCCATGGGTCTACCCTCTTGGGCCTGACCTTTATGTCATATTCCATTAGGGTGGCATGTAGGTGCGAGAATACACATTTCTTTATAATTGTGATAACCATAGTGACTTTATAATTTTGCAAGTATGAACATCCAACTGTTTAGATTGCATTCAATACCAGGAAACATACGGAAAACCCTCAGGAAACTAATGCGATTAACCATAATTAACCACATACCTGGCAAGTTGATGTGAGACAGAAATAGTCCAATCAATCAATAGGAAAACAAGCATTCAATAAGATCCTGAAACAATTATACAATTTCCTTTTATTACTCATGTCATTAAGATCTATTAAATCTAGATCACTTCCTAGGGTTTCTAGTACACTTTTAAGGTTTCTATTGCAATTAGGGTTTCCCTTCATCTTTTACTATTTTAAAGCCTAATTTAACACAATCGATCACAAACCCTAATTATCTCAACATCTAAACCTCAGTTTCGGATTTAAGGCATAATTAACCATTAAATAAGTCCATTAAGCCTCTTTTCATTAAAGCTACCATTTTTATCCTCTTTAACCCATGAAAAAGTCATTATGCTCGTTTATCATCAATGTGTAGTTCATTATGCTCTAATACTCATATGAACGTTATTTATTATTAATTCTACCTTCATTCATTCAAAAACCCTAATTTCTATATTAAGGTTATTTATCCACAAATTAGGAACTTCAATGCTCGAAATAGCTTATAACCATGAAAACTCAGTTCTATACATGAAATCGAATAATTAAAGCCATTAGTAGTCCTAATTACCAACATTAGGGTTTCAAGGCCCATTAAAGCCTATTTATGCACCTAAACTCTAAATTAAACGAATTACATGCAAAGTTCATCCTTTTTGTTCCTAATGTTCCTTTTTATCATTAATAGTTTAATATCAACTTTAACCATCAATTAAACCCTACTAATCACATTAATCATATCCAAATAGGGTTTGTTGATCACTATTACACTAAAGTTAACAACTTCCATTACTTTTCAAATTTCAAGCAGAATCAGGCTCCAATTATATTTTTAATGCATTCCCCTCATTTTTCAGAGCAAAATTCATGTATAATGTGTGTCTATCCGAGCTATGGTTATTGAGATACAAATTTAACAAAAATAACTTACTGTGGGCCAATAAGGAGGCGCCACGTAGCCTGCTTCATGCAACGTTGCCTTGTTGCTTTGGAAACATTTTGAAAAGTCCGAAATGCCCCTGGGTTAAGTGGATGCTTCTTTAGCCCGCAGAGGGCATAACTATCCAACGTGCTTCTCCTTTCTTCAACCTTGGGCAGATCGAGGGCTGCCACCCTAGGCGTCGATCTGCAGCCCACGTGGGCGCGCCCCTTCCTCTCCAGAGCTCATGGACTGTCGTCGTTGGCTGCCCAAGCTCCTCTGTCGTGAGTCACACCTAGGGCACTGCCCAGGTCATGGTTTAGTTGGATAGTTCATGGGCACTCAACCTGCCAAGCGTGGCCGCCGTTGCAGCCATGTAGTTGTAGCTGTGTGAAGTCGATGTCGTTGGAGCAGTAGCCAATCGGTCCTGGGAGGTCATGGAGGTTTCCCGCCTCTAGCAAAACCACAAAACACACCAATGTTGCTCTAGGGATAGAACTACACCCTCGACTAGGGTTTTCACATAAGGAACAAGGAGGAGAACCTGGGATCTTTCTCTCTCTCTCTCTTGGGCTCGAACTAGAGCCTTACCCCTTTATATAGGGTGAGGATCCACGCCCTAAGACAACCATCTATGGGTCAACTAGTTCTTTTTCCAATAGGAATCTAATTCCTTTATGGAGAAGAAATTCTTCTCTCTCCTATTTACCTTCTTGATATTCTTTATTGCATGGATAATTAGAAATATGAAATTTCTCTCTCTTATTCTCTTTATTCATGCCTTTTAATATATTAGCCATGAAAATATATTTCCTGAAGTACAAAATACTTTCGTCTTAATAAAACCACATAATTCATTAATTATGTATTCCCATTATCCCTTTATTTTGCAATTTTGGTATTTTCTCTTTCTTTCCTCTTTATTGGGACTCCTTGGATCCCAAGAAACTCTATTATTTCGAAATCCTTTTTATTGGATACTCATTATCCTTCTAGATGCATCTAAATGAATTATTTCTCTTTATCATGTTTATTTCTTATTAAAATATCTCCTTTTGAGAATTTCTCTTTATTTCTCTTTTATTTTCCTCATTGGTATTCCTTTTATCATTAGGAATCCTTGGGATACAAAATTCCACTAAGGATTACTCAATTATACCTCTTTTCACTTGTTTTCCACATTTTACCATTGTTTTCAATTTCTTTCTTAATAAAGAAATACTTAATTGATATTTTCTTTTCTTATTGCTTTCTTTTTGCAACTTTGGACTCCTTGGAACCCAAGGAACCCATGTGGCACGAAATCCACTTTTGGATTAAGTTCTTTTTCCTTCTAGAGGTTTCCACACCTTTCTTTCCTCAAGAACTCCATTATTCATTTACTAATTGAAATTCCTTATTATTGGACCCAATAGCCAATAAAGCCCACAACACAATCATCAAGGCTATTGGAAACGAAATTCATGCATTCAATCAAGAGACATCATTATTTGTTCATTTATCTTTATTATGATAAATCATATTTCTCACCACATGAACCCAAAACTCGGGGTTGTAACAGGAGGATTCTAAAAGAAAGGTGCATGAGGTTAAACTCATGACACTTCAGGTAGAATGATGAGCTTTAATGTGTCTAGCCTAAGACGTTAAAGTAGGGCCCTTGTTGGGAGGCAACCCAACCATTGGTAGATTTCATTTCCACTTATTTAAGTTGTTTTCATTAAATTAGTTTTTAGTATAAAAATGATGCCCTGATTTGTGTGTTAAGTGTGCATGACTGTTTGGGTGTCGATACCATCGACCCTTGTGTCGATGGTAGCGACCAGGGTGCAGAGCGATAGCTACGGAAAACTTGCTCTATCGATACTATCGACGGCCTCGTCGATATTATCGACCACCCATCAGGATGATCGACAAAATTTTCCGGAGCAAGTCGATAGCATCGACCCCATGGTCAATGCTCGTGAGATCTCTAGAGATTTTCAAATAAAAGCTTCTTAGTCAGGTCGATGCCATCGAAGCCATGGTTGATGGTATCGACTTTACTTCAGGAAAAACCATAGCCAAGGCCTCATGAGGATAACGGTTGCATACAAAAGTCAATGCCATCGACATTCTGTCGATGGTATCGACGGGACACGTTAGCGATCGATGAGATGCCGTCAACAAAGCATGCCAAATTCTGGAGGGTGATCCATGGGATGAGTCGATACTATTGACACCTGTCGATGGCATCGACACATCATCGATCCGGGGCCCCACATCCATCAATCGACGACCGTCGATACCAGCGGAAAATGGATCGTGCTACATGTGTCGATACCATCAACATCCCATTGATGGTATCGACGGGTCAACAGAGGCACCGATCTCAACTATAAAAGGAGGGGTTGAGTTCATTTATTCTTCACACCTTCAGATCTTCTCCGCTCCTATTGAGTTTGAGCACTAGTGAGCAATCAAAGGCGTACTCTGAGCAAGCGAGCAGTCTTCTCTGAGTTCTGCATCAACTGTGGAGATCATCTTCTCCGACCTTCACCGAGCTCTTCTTCTATACCTTTTCTCCATCCATCATGGTGAGGAACACGGCTTCATCTTCCTCGCATGCTACTCCTATGGAGATTGACACATTTGTGCCACCACCGTCGGGCTCCATTCCCTGTCCAAGGATTGCCCACCCCTCGACGGACATTAAGAAAATCTTTGACGGGTTGATGAAGCGGCGAATAGAGCCCACTCGTTACGTTGATCGAGCAATGATCTGGGACCTTGGCTTTGAGGACAACCTCACCTATGTCCTCCTTGGCCAAGTTGGGAGGAGGGTAACAACATGGGAGGAAGCAATTCCCTACCACGTTGAGGGTCATCCTTTCTTTGGTGAGTAGCCAACTTATAAGGAGATCGTGGCAGAGTTCATGGCCTCCCTCGACATCTGTGTTGTGCCCAATGACCTTATCTCCACCGATCGTGAGTGGATCAAAGGCCACATTTCCTTCCGTTTGTTCAATCGCAACTATACTATTACGCTCTACCAATTCAACTCGATCTACAACTGGTGGCACTCACTCAAGAAGTACAGACGGTCGGATAATCGAGCCGATTATGATGCGATGTTTGGAGAGTTGGTAACTACTCTAGTGGGCAAATCGATCAGCTATCACAATGCAGTGGTGTCCGACTTCGAGCACCCGTTCGTGCGGGTTTTACATCGTATGCTTTGCATCACCTTCTTTGCTCGAGGCGAGCTTTCTTTGAGCAAATTCCAGGAGATGGATTTATTTTTCCTCTACAAGCTGCTGAAGAGGGAAAAGTTAAACTAGGGCGTGTTTTTCTTGACATGCATGATGACCGTGAAGAGGAGTACCGGAAGAGACCCTATTCATTTTGGGGTACTTATCACGCCACTAGCCCTCTACCTTGGGCTAGACCTGTCATCACTTCCTCCACTGGTCAGCAAAAATCCAGTGAATCTTTCTCATTTCTACCGCTCCAACCTTCTGACAGTTCGTGACGGCATGGTCTATGTGCACTGCCACGTCAACAAAGAGAATCAGGAGAGTGTACTCCCTGATCTTGTCTTCAACATTTAGGGGGGCCAGCATTTCAGGTGGCCCATTATTTCCATTGATGATTCCGACAGTGCAAAAGACGAGGAGGACAATGACAACGATAACGGCGACGAGCATGAGGAGGAAGAGGAGACTGTTACTCCTCTTTGGACATGAGTGGCACTGAGGAAGCGATCACACTTATATCTGGGTGCATCATCATCCTCGCAACATGCTCCACCACGACCCTCTCAGGAAGGAGAGGATGCCTTTTCAATGCAGGGAATGTATACCATGTTGCAAGGCATTCAGGAGACGCATCAACGGCATACCACATCTTTTGCATATATACAGGACACGACCAACAAGTTGTATGTGAATCAGCATGCAATTTTTGAGAATGAACATCAGTTGTTCGCCAACCAACAGTAGGTCTACGACCGGTTGGGGAGGATTGAGCAACAACAGCAGTCGTTCTACGATCATTATTGGAGCTGTGACTACTTCGGAAAGTATCCAAAGCCACCGCCCATGTCGCCTTATGATCCGAGATTTCAGGGCCAATATCCTAAGTGGGACCCCCATACCCAGCAGTACCCACCATTTCCACTGCCACAGCAATAGAAGGGTATCACTGCTCCACCGTCTAAGGTTGTTTTTTACTATGAGGCCATAGTTAAATTCAAGCTTGGGGGGGAGATGGAACAATTTCTATCTTAGTCTTTATTTTTTATCATCTTTTTCTTTTAGTATTGTTTACAACTTTCTAGGATCCACATCTATCTAGTGTAATCCGTGGATTTCTAATTTTAAATGTGTGTCATCTCTTGTTTTCATATTGGAAAGTTGAAATTTGAGCATTAATTTGAAAAAAAATTCAAGTAATTGTAAGCTTTCTTTGTTTGAAATTGAACACTTAACTTATGAAAACAATTGGGTAGGTCAACTTTAAAACATATGATCATAATTGTACATCCGAATGTTTCAAGAAATGTGTATGATTTTGGATGTTGAGCCTAAACTGACCAAATGGTAAAGAGACCTTAATCATAAGTGAGAGAGAGAAATCCCTTGATTTAGTGGTACACAAGTCAGTAAGGAGGGATATATAATATCTTTTGATGCTTCTGTCAATTAGTCTTGTGATCTATCCACCGCAATGTCATTCACACTCCACCATAAGAACTATGAGCACATTACTATCTTTCACTCATTGACTGCATTCCATGTAGATAGGTCTTGCATTACAGTTATTCTTGCATGTTTTGCATTAAAAAATGATAAGTAGAGAATAGTTATGCATACACATCATCTTTATGTTCATGCATTTGTATCTTTTGAGCATCCAATACATCATGTGTCTATTGTTTTTCTAAAAATATTAAAGGTGTTGAACTTGTTTCATACCCTCCAAACACTACTACAGAAATGGCTTATAATGTCAGTTTTAATGGTGTCGGTTGTAATAATACACCGACACCTAAACCATACAGTGTTGGTGTATAAAATAAGCCGACATCAATCTGTGAAGGGCGACCAGACACGGGTATCACTTATATTCAGTGTCGGTTCCTTAATAAGAAACCGACACCTAAAAGTAACCGCCAAAACCAAAATTTCCAGTGAAAAAAATTACCTCCAAAAATTGACATACATCGTCGGTTTTTAAAACAGAAACCGACGACTAAAGGTTTTCGGCGAGATAGAAATTTGCTCACTTTTTATCGTCGGTTTTGTGACAATAACTGACGCCATTGTGCTTTTGCGCAAATAACTGCGAAAATTTTCACCTCCCTTTAGTTTCGGTGTTGTGTTGCAAACCAACACTTATAGTTTTTATTGTCGGTTGTTGTTAGCAACTGACACCTATAGTTAACTTAACAGCGCGAGGCAGATCAACTCTTCCCCTTCTGTTTGATTCATTTTCCACTGAGGGTTTTTGCTCCGATGATTCCGTTGCTGCCTCCGCCTCCACCTCTGCCGCCGTTTGTTGGTCGTGCTTTGGTCGCCGACACTGCCGCCACTCAATGCCACCGTTTGCACCTGTTCTGACTCCGTCGTGCACCTCTACTTCTGCCAGCCGCTACCGGTGACCATAGCTCTCTGCCCGACCTTCTGCCCGACGCCGGTGACCAGCTCTCCGCCAGGAGCCCTTCTGCTTGAAGACCAGCCCTCCGCCCACAGCTGCCTGCAGCTGGACGCTTCCCTCTTCTCACAGGCACGCCCATTATCAGGTTTTCCCCTGACCTTCCCCCCATTCTTATTTTTCCTGTATCATAGGCACACCCATTAATCCTATGACTGTGGCTGTGTGCTTTCTTTTTATATGTGTGGTTTACATGTATCAATATTCTGTATTGTTCTATAACAAACTGCATTTTTTTCTACACAATATTACTCACGTTTACAACATACCCACATATCAATTCAGGGTTAATGTGGGAGATTTGGGGGCGGGATATTGCACTACAAGTTCTTCATGTGCTTATCTATGCATTACCTTTTATATTTATTTATCATCTCTCGGTTCAAGTTTTAGAATTCTAGGATACGTATTAATGCAGGTCAAACATTCGGAAGCAACATATTTATACAAGATATTTTGGAGTTGTTTAAGTATGAATGGTTGAACACATCTATGATAGAGCTGTGGATATGGTGATATTAATGCATACGGAAATCTGGTTTATACATCCATATACCTTGTTTTATATATGGCAATCTGGTTTCTTGTATATTAATGCATATGTAATACATGTTTTGCAGCCACTTATACAAGACATGTACATATTTTGGGTTTTCCCATGTGGGATTTTTGGTTCCATCTTTGATTAGTCTTGTAGATACAGACCCTGGTTCAGTTACTTCATACTGCTGTGATGCTTTTGAATATTTTGGTAAAAATAATAAGACAGTGATAATAGCTCCATTCAATGTCGAGTAAGTTTACTTTGCTTGTAATTTGGACTTAAGCAAATTACATTTTTATTGGGATATTGAGTTATTAATTTTCTACTTTCTTACCTGTAGTTCTAAGCATTGGGAGTTATTATTTGTTGTCCCCAAGATATTCACCATCTATTATCTAGATCCTGCGGGGAGTGAGTTGGATGTATTATATGGACATGCAATTAAAAGGCCATTATTCTCGTGAGAAATATTTTATGTTTTTATATATGTTAACATCTGTTACTGCATTACTATTTAATTATGCAATTTAATGTGTTACATTAACATATATAGGGCTTTACAAGAGTACAAAAAAGTTGGAGGAAATGTTCCCAGGAAAAAAAATCTGACACTCATTTGGAAGAATGTGAAAGTAATTTCCTGACTCCAATGTATATATTATTTATGTGAACTGTGCTTATTTGTATTTTTGAATATTTTGTATGTTTCAATTTATAGAGTGCTACACAAGATAATGGTTGGGCATGTGCCTACTATGTGATGTGATTTATGGGCCTAATCATCAAACATGCTGTATTGGAAATTGATAACATACAACAGGTATTATACATAGTCTCATTAGATAATGTGAAATATATGAATCTTATTATATATTATTATAATTATGAATGTACGTCATTCTCTTTGTAGGTCTTTAAAACTGAGGAATTCAACATAGGTGCAAAGCATTTCTATGTACATGCTCCGTATATGAGAGATGAATTAGATGCCGTAAGAGAAGATTGGGCAAAAGCCCTGCAAAGAGTGGGAATTTTTCAATATGATTTTGATGACAATGATGACAATGATGATGATGAATAAAGAATAACTTTGTTCTCATAATTAATTTTGTGTGAATGTGAATGAAATTTTATGAATTGTCATATGTGTGTGAAAATCATCAATACATGAATGTTTCTACATGTGTCTGAATGTGAAAAGAGATGAAATAAATGGAACTGCAGGTTGTTATTGGTTTCTACATGCATGTGATGAAAAAATAATATGAATCAAATTTCTTATACATGAGTGTGAATAACATATATATAGTGTGTCCATCATGTTAATTTTGCAGGTTTGTGGCCTGTTGTTGGCTGATATCAATGAATGTCGTAAAACCTGCAGTTCATAACTGAACTGCAAGTTTCTCATCCTGTGACCAGCCACAACAGGTCTGCAGACTGACAGAAAAAAAATCAAATCATCGGCGTTGGTTATTTGTATAAAACCGACAACATACATTTACAGTGTCAGTTTCCATACTAGTACCGACGTCGATTTCCCTAATGAGGCCAGACACCACGGCCGTGCTGGCCAGCACGGCCGTGGCAGCGGACCAGACATAAAATAGGTGTTGGATATCTGCCACAGCCGTTGTCTAAAACTGACGATATATACACACAATGGATGCGGGGGGCAGAGGGGGATGAGGGGGCGGTGGCGTCGGTAGTCAAACTCGCGGGGGAAGGGGATCGGGGGGAGGGAGGTGATGAGTGCATACTCATCATTATTTTCAATTACCTTTTTGGAACAATTTAATATCTTTTCCATATCTTTTCACCCTAATATGAATCATAACGCACAAAACTACTAAGTGATTCAATAATCAAGGTTTTAACTAAATATCTTTCATTTTATGTAGGTATAGCAGGCAACTCCAGGCAAACGGTCTCAAGACCGTTTGGATCCATGCGGTCTCAAGATCGTTTGCTGGAATACACAAAGAACAAGACGAAACCAGTTGCCTAAGAAGTCCATGCGGTCCCAAGACCGTTTGGTCCCATGCGGTCCCAAGACCGTTTGGTCCCATGCGGTCTCAAGACCGTTTGGTCCCATGCGGTCCCAAGACCGTTTGGTCCCATGCGGTCTCAAGACCGTTTGGTCCCATGCGGTCCCAAGACCGTTTGGTCCCATGCGGTCTCAAGACCGTTTGGTCCCATGCGGTCCCAAGACCGTTTGGTCCCATGCGGTCCCAAGACCGTTTGGTCCCATGCGGTCCCAAGACCGTTTGGTCGTGCGGTCCCAAGACCGTTTGGTCCCATGCGGTCCCAAGACCGTTTGGTCCCATGCGGTCCCAAGACCGTTTGGCCCCACGCGGTCCCAAGACCGTTTGGTCCCACGCGGTCCCAAGACCGTTTGGTCGTGCGGTCCCAAGACCGTTTGGTCCCATGCGGTCTCAAGACCGTTTGGTCCCATGCGGTCCCAAGACCGTTTGGTCCCACGCGGTCCCAAGACCGTTTGGTCCCACGCGGTCCCAAGACCGTTTGGTCGTGCGGTCCCAAGACCGTTTGGTCCCGCGCGGTCCTAAGACCGTTCGATGCGAGCGCAAGGAACGATTGAAGAACTAAAGCCGCGCGACCATGCCAAAGCCAGACCGATCAAAGCAAGACCGTTTGGCGCTCAAACGACCTCCAAACCGTTTGGCGCCCAAACGGTCTCAAGACCGTTTGGTGCCCAAGCGGTCTCAAGACCGTTTGGCGCCCAAACGGTCTCAAGACCGTTTGGCACCCAAACGGTCTCCAGACTGTTTGGCGTCAGATCTGAAACTATAAATAGACCCCCAGGGTCCCCATTTGAGGCATCGGTTCCGGACGCCGAAAGGCTGCCAGAGCACCATCCCGATCAAGTTCCACTCCACCTACAGCTGGTGTTGCGTCCAAGGAGGCTAAGAAGGAGAAGAAGACGGAGCAAAGAGCGCATCTTCTTCACCGGGCTGCGTCCACCTTCTGCACCGAGCTCATGGCAGATCTATCTTCTTCTTCTATCTTTCTTGTACCTCGCATCATGAGCGAGTAGTCCTCTATCGCTGGGGTGCGGGGACTAGCCCCGCTGCCCATGCAAACCATGTTCTCTTGTTAAACTTTCCATGGCAATGTATATAACTCTTCATTTTGTCGTTTATCGTTAAGCTTGTGAGTTGGTTATGTGCGTGTTTCCATCTTTTTGCTCCCTATGTTGCGAGAACTTCAATGCATAGGTATGAATGTCGTTTAGCATGTTAGACTCCTTGACGAGAACTTCCGATAGGATTCCTTGAGGTAGTAGGTGTAGGATCCGCGAGGGGACGGTCCGCCTAACCTTCGGTGACACTTGTGTGCGCCTGACGCCCGAAAGGGGGGTTCACAGCCTTAGTTGGATTTTGTATCTTCGTGCTTTTCGTCGATGTTTACACGTACAATAGTCGCTTGTTTGCTTTGCGGTTTGCGCGGTTGACTCCCTGATTAGAAATAGGATGGGATTTCATTGAGGTCGTAAGTGTATGATCCGCGAGGGGACGGTCCGCCTAACCTTCGGTGACACTTCTGTGCGCCTAACGCCCGAAAGGGGGGTTCACAGCTTCCGTGGATTTCTATATCTTCAGAGCCGTAAGACGTATGATCCGGATGGCGATGAGAAATCGGCTGCCTATGGTGACGCTTACGCGGACCTGACGCCCGTAAGGGGGGTTCTGCAGCAGCTCTACTTGGAGTGTTATTTCGTGCTTGGATTGTTCGTAAGAGAGTATGATTGTGTGTGTAGCGGTGGTCAAACCCGGTACCATCCCAGCGATTTCGTATCATTAATCTAAACCCATCTTTTATTCCACGTTTACTTTCTTGCAATTAGTTTAATCAAACCAAAATCAACCTATTGTTCTAAATATTAGTTTTACTTGAGCTAGATCTAACTGACAAGGATTCTTAAAAACGTTGTCCTTTGGGTTCGATCCTAAACTATACTGCGATAAGATCCGTCCGCTTGCGGGTGGTATTGTTGCACTTGGTTTTGGTAAAAGCTCGGGGATATAAACCCCGAGTGAATTTGTTAGTGCATTCAAAAAATCCACATCAAATTCTGGCACCGTTGCCGGGGACAACGGAATCAGTCAGTCAAATCAAGTTCTTTTAAGACTAATCTAGGATTTTGTTTTTTTTTTCTTTTTGAAACTATCGCTTATCTACTTGATCTTTATTCTACTCCAAGGATCTCACTTTCAAACCTTTTTAAGTTTCAGGTGCTCTTGACGATTAGTGTATGCACCGTTCGGATAGTCTCGGACTGACTGCGAGCTTTGATCCCGAGATCGATAGAACCTTCCATCGTCAGATCCGAGAGAATCAAGCCAGAATGGCGCAAGAAGAAGAAGTAGCCCGTAGGGTGGCTCAAGCCATCAATGCGCAGAGAGAAAGGTTCATGCAAGAAGCTAGAGCTGCAGTTCAACAGGAGATCTTAGCAGCACAAGCAGCAGCACAGGCAGCAGAACTTCAGAAGGATCTTAGAGAGTTCTCTATCCCAAAGGCCGCGAATGTCTATCATCCGGTACAACCTCCTCCCATCGAAGCTGCCAACTTTGAGATTAGAGCACATTGGATCACCTTGCTTCAAAACAACCCTTTCTACGGTAAACAAGCTGAAGACAGCCAAGGTCATCTTCTCAGATTCATTGACCTGTGTGCTATGACGAAGCAAAATGGAGTCTCTGATGATGCTATTCGACTCCGTCTCTTCAAGTACTCTTTGGCTGACAAAGCCATTAGTTGGTACAACTCACTGCAGAGTGATGTACCCATCACCACCTGGGAGCAGCTTCAAAACGCCTTTCTGGAAAAATTCTACCCCCCATCTCTTACATACGAAATCAGGGGACGAATCACAAATTTCACTCAAGTCCCAGGTGAAACTCTTTCCGAAGCTTGGGATAGGTACAAGGAGCTCCTACGAAAATGCCCACACCATGGAATTCCTAAGAACCAGCTGATCGAGATATTCTATAGGGGTGTGGAAGATGATGTTAAGATGTTCCTTGATTCCTCATCCGGAGGGAACTTCATGCGGCAAAGTTACAACAGCGCATGGAGAGTTGTCACCCTGGGAGCAGAAAACCAAGCCAACTGGGGTAGATCTGTTGGTAAAGGAGTCCTAAAGGTAGCTATGGCTGATGCTATTCCAGAATACAAATCTATAGCTGAAACTTTGAAAGTCTTGGTCGCAAAGCAAGATCACATAGAATCATCCCTTGCTGCAATTGGAAGAGGACATTCTCCAACTAGGCAACCAGAACAAGTCAAGTCCACTTCTTTGTTTTGTGAAGCGTGCAAAGGCACTGACCATTCAACACTATCATGCAATGTTCTCTATGATGTCGTTTTAAGCAATGCCTGTGGACAAGGAGATAGTTGCCAGATGGAAAATCTTAATGCTATTAACACCAACCCTGGGCAGAACTTTTACAATCCAAATCAAAATAGGAATCACCCAGGCTTCCAGTACGGAAATCCTTCAGGAGCTATGAACTCACATCAATTTGTTCCAAATAATCAACCAAGAGGCCCATCTGGGTATCAGTTTAATCAGCAACAGAACTTTGGGAATCAAGGAAACTTCAAGGGTAACTTTCAGAACAGAAACTATAACAATTATCAGAACAACTCTCAGTATCAAAACTTGAACCAACAACAGGGCCAAACAGGACCTATCCCTTCTGATGACAAGCTATCTACCATCGAGAAGTTATTGCAAACACAACAAACGATGATAGCCAATCAACAAGCCCAGCAGAAGGCTATTGAAACTCAACTAGCTCAACTTGCTGCTAGTATTAAGCCACAAGCTGGGATCTTCACTGGACAACCTGAGAACAATCCGAAACATCCGGAGCAGCTGAAGGTTATCGCCACAAGATCAGGGAAAAGTTATTCGGATCCACCAGCGAAAACAACTATGGATATCCCTGAGAAGAATGAACCCTTGACTGATCAAAACTCAACAACATCAGAACCGCAACCGAATGAGAGAAATAATGATAAGGGGATTTCTGAGAAACCTACCAATGAAGAAGTAGAGACTCCTGAACCAGAAATTCCTGTATATAAGCCTCATGTCCCTTTCTCATCCCGTCTGAGGGAAACCAAGTTTGATACTAGATTCATCAAATTCAAAGAAGCTATGAAGAAGCTCCATGTTGATATACCATTCTTGGATGCTCTTAATGAGATACCAGCCTGGACCAAATATCTAAAGTCGCTTCTCACCAAGAAGTACATCACGGAAGAGTGTGAAACTGTGAAATTGGCTGCAACTACATCAGATATCATATTAAGCAAGATGCCGAAGAAACAAAAAGATCCAGGATCCTTCGGAATCTCATGCCACATTGGTGATTCATCATGTAAGAAAGGATTGGCAGATCTTGGCGCAAGTATTTCTATTATGCCACTGAGTCTATGCAAGAGATTAGGATTCGAAGAATTGCTTCCAACTGCTATGACAATCCAGCTTGCGGAGAATTCAGTAAAAAGACCGCTAGGAATTCTCGAAGACATCCCGGTCAAGGTAGGCAAGGACGCATATGTCCCATGTGATTTTGTTATCATGGACATAAAAGAAGACACCAAATACCCTATTATCTTCGGTCGTCCATTTCTCGCTACTGCTAGAGCTCTTATCGATGTTGAAGCCGGAACCTTACTGCTCAGGTTAGGAAAAGAAACTCTGGAATTCAAGGTCTTTGAAAGCATGAGAAGACCAAGTATACAGGAGGAAGTCTATCTGATAGATTGTGTTGAGCAGATGTCACAACTTACTCAAGAATATCACGAGTCATGCGATCCTTTGGAAACTTCTCTATATGACCTTTTTAATGATGAACCTACTGACCAACAAGATAAGGATTGCGCCAAACCTCCCGACTCTGCTGAGGAGAATCATGAAGCTACCTATGAGGAATTAAAGGTTACCGAAACCCCAGAAGAAATCAGTAAAAAACCAGAACCTCCTGAAATGAAGCCCCTACCTGAAGGGCTGAAGTATATGTTTTTAGACAATCTCAAAGTTTGTCCTGTCATTATAAACTCTGGTTTAACAACCAAACAAGAAGAGCAACTTCTGGAAATATTAAAGGATAGCAAGAAAGCCATAGGCTACAGAATGAGTGACCTCACAGGGGTCAGTCAAGCTTTGTGCATGCACATAATTCCCATGATGGAAGACCATAAGCCAACAATCGAGCATCAACGAAAATTAAACCCGAATATGAAGGAAGTGGTCCGTCGTGAGATCATCAAACTCCTTACAGCTGGAATAATATACCCGATATCGGACTCACCATGGGTGAGCCCAGTTCATGTTGTACCCAAGAAAGGAGGTACCACTGTCACAAGAAATGAAAACAATGAGCTCATCCCCACCCGAACAGTGACTGGGTGGAGGATGTGTATTGATTATAGAAAATTAAACAAGGCCACTCGGAAGGATCATTTTCCTATGCCCTTCCTCGATCAGGTTTTGGAAAGATTGGCTCACCAAGAATACTTCTGTTACCTGGACGGTTACTCTGGATTCTATCAGATCCCCATACATCCAGATGATCAAGAGAAAACAACTTTCACCTGTCCCTTTGGGACATATGCTTTTAAAAGGATGCCATTTGGCTTGTGTAATGCCCCTGCAACTTTTCAACGTTGCATGACTGCCATTTTTGCAGGGCTTACTGAAACAGTTATGGAGGTTTTCATGGACGACTTTTCTGTATATGGTGACTCCTTTGATTCTTGTCTTAAGCACCTCTCCATGGTACTCAAACGCTGTGAAGAAGCACATCTGGTGCTAAATTGGGAGAAATGCCACTTTATGGTAAAGGAAGGCATAGTTTTGGGCCACAAGGTTAGCAACAAAGGAATTGAAGTTGATAAAGCCAAGATAGAAGTCATATCTAAATTGGCAGTACCCACAAATGTGAAAGAAGTTCGTGCTTTTCTCGGTCACGCTGGATTCTATAGAAGGTTTATACATGATTTTTCTAAGATAACAAAGCCGATGACCAATTTACTTCTCAAAGATGCTAATTTCAATTTCAATAAGGAATGCATCAAAAGTTTCGATACGCTGAAGAAAGCCCTTACGACTACCCCCATTATTAGAGCTCCAAATTGGGAGCACCCCTTTGAAATTATGTGTGATGCCAGTGACTACGCAGTGGGTGCAGTCTTAGGACAATGCATTGAGAAGAAACATTATGTTATCTATTATGCATCGAAAACCCTCGACGAAGCTCAAAGGAACTATGCCACTACTGAAAAGGAACTTTTGGCAGTCATCTATGCCTTCGATAAATTCAGATCCTACCTTACTGGTTCAAAGGTAATCGTTTACACAGACCATGCTTCCATCCGTTACCTTATGGCAAAGAAGGATGCTAAGCCAAGGCTGATCAGATGGATACTCCTTCTACAAGAATTTGACCTAGAAATACGAGATAAGAAAGGAACGGAGAATGTCGTAGCAGATCACCTGAGTCGCATCCACACTCTGGATGCTGAAGGAATTCCGATAAACGACTCTCTACCAGACGATCACCTTATGAGAGTCTCAGAATCTGAACCATGGTATTCAGACTTAGTAAACTACCTTGCCGCCGGAGTCATCCATCCTCAATACACAGGGAACGGTCTGAAGAAATTTATGCATGATGTGAAGCATTACTATTGGGATGAACCATATCTCTTCAAACTCTGCGCGGATGGATTGTATAGACGTTGCGTCGCCAAAGAAGAAGCCCATTCCATTTTGGAACAATGCCACTCAGGACCCGTGGGTGGGCATATGAGCTCTAAAAAGACTGCCTTAAAAGTTTTGCAATGTGGATTTTTCTGGCCAACTTTATCCAAGGACTGTTATGATTTTGTCATATCATGTGATAAGTGTCAAAGAGCTGGCAATATAACCAAGAGAGATGAAATGCCACTGAATCTATGGCAAGAAGTAGAGATATTTGACGTCTGGGGAGTAGACTATATGGGGCCATTCCCATCTTCTAATGGATTCTCTTACATCCTTGTGGCGGTGGACTATGTCTCCAAATGGGTTGAAGCTATACCAACCGTCACTTGTGATTCGAAACCAGTCATCAAACTATTCAAAGATATTATCTTCCCACGGTTCGGAGTGCCGAGAACCGTGATTTCTGATGGAGGCTCCCATTTCATCGAAAGAAGCTTCGAAGCTCTATTAAAAAAATATGGCGTCTCACACAAGGTAGCTTCTCCTTACCATCCACAGACCAGTGGACAGGTAGAAGTCTCTAATCGACAACTAAAGGCTATCCTCGAGAAAACTGTCGGGCGTAATCGAAAAGATTGGGCGACAAAAATCAACGATGCCCTATGGGCTTATCGCACTGCTTATAAAACTCCCCTTGGTACTACTCCTTTTCGTTTGATATATGGAAAAGCTTGTCACCTTCCGGTCGAATTAGAACATACGGCATGGTGGGCAATTAAACAATTAAATTTCGATATAAAGGAAGCAGGACAAGCCAGGATTCTGCAACTCAACGAGCTGGATGAACTTAGAATGACGGCCTATGAAAATGCTCGAATCTACAAGGAACATACAAAACTTTGGCACGATGGACATCTGAAAAGAAAAGACATTCAAGTGGGAGACCAAGTTCTGGTTTTTAACTCAAGAT
This sequence comes from Alisma plantago-aquatica, assembly GCA_963693085.1. NCBI lineage: Eukaryota > Viridiplantae > Streptophyta > Magnoliopsida > Alismatales > Alismataceae > Alisma > Alisma plantago-aquatica. The sequence continues at coordinate 1,953,917,774 of OY856409.1, forward strand.
TAAGGATATTCCCAGGCAAACTTCGCTCACGCTGGTTTGGACCATACATTGTCAAAAGCATCTCTCCTCAGGGCACTTTCTCTTTATGGAGTGCAGAGTCGGGTGAATTCATAACCAATGGCCACCGCCTGAACAGATATTTCACCACAACAGACATAGGCACCAAATCAACGCTGGAACTCACCGATCCTAAGGATCCCACATGACGACGAAGGACTCTGTCGAGCCATCGACATAAAACAAAGGCGCTTGTCGGGAGGCAACCCGACCAATAAATCTGTTTTACCTTTCTTTTCCCAATTTTGTTTTATAGTTAATTTTCCTTAAATAAAATTTGCCTTATGGATAGTTTTCTTTCAGGATATAAGATCGGATTGGTGCTGATCACAACGAATTCATTCTCGGCAGTCATACCTGGTGTTTCCTTTCCCCTCCATCTTGAATTTAGGGTTTGCTCGAGGACGAGCAAATCTCTAAGTTCAGGGTGGAGGGTGGGTGGTACGTATTCCACTTCCACATACACACCCTCTTTTATACTCAATATGTCTCTATCATAAAATTTTTCAAATTTTGAACAGATACCTGATGAAATTTTGACTTTTGTTGATAAAAATGTAACTAACTTTTTGCTATGCGTCTTCTATCATAACATCCTCCTTAGTCGAAGCAAATCCTCCAGAAGGCTGACTTTTGAAACTTGCCTGAAATCATCCTGTGAAACTTATGATTCCTAACATCATAATTCCTTTTACATAATGATAAGTATCTGTCAAACTGATAGGGATCAAACACGTCGCGCTTCCTAACTGACTAGTGGAACAATGGCTCAGAAACCCCACCGGATCCGCATCAAGTCATTATTTGAGCAGAGTATGACAAAGAGAATAACCCGGTTTTGAATTGTAAATCAAATTGCATCCTGATCTGAACTCTCTTCTACACTTCTTCTATCATCTTCGTATCCCTCCATCCACAAATACCACCAAAATAGCCAAACTTGTGCCAAACCCTAAGTTCGGGGTGGCACACCACTTCCCTCATATCCGCTTCTTCCATACCCCTTCCAACAAATAGGGGCGTACCACCAAAAATGCAATCTCGAGTCGAATAGAGGAGAGATTTGCAAGTAAAAAGATGTCAAAGTGCACACAAAATAAATGCAATCTCGAGTCAAATAGAGGAGAGATCTGCAACAAAAGATGCCATAGCGCACACAAAAAAATATATATATGCAATAAATATTGCAAAACAAATAAAAATCTCGAGTCGAATAGAGGAGAGATTTTCTTCTTCCTTTCATACCACCTTTCACTCCTTTTTCTACCTAAGGGCACAATACATGCCCTACCATCCTGAACAACACCAGTGTCAGATCAAATGCATACTTGTTGATTCTGCGGGTATCTCAGAACTCCTACGACACTCTTTGACATGCTTGGTGTTGGAAAAGGCGGGGAGGAAGCGTTGTTGGGAAACGAACTCAGGAGCGAAGCTATGGAAAGACGTGTTTAGTGGTCCCAGGAAGTTATGGTACTCATTTATACTGAGCAGAAAGAAAACATTTATGATGTGAAGATGAAGAAATCACACGGATCGAAAGTATTCCATCAGGCAACAGTTTCAAATTTTATGTTACTCGAGGACGAGCAACGGTTTAAGTTCGGGGTGTTTTGATGAGTGCATACTCATCATTATTTTCAATTACCTTTTTGGAACAATTTAATATCTTTTCCATATCTTTTCACCCTAATATGAATCATAACGCACAAAACTACTAAGTGATTCAATAATCAAGGTTTTAACTAAATATCTTTCATTTTATGTAGGTATAGCAGGCAACTCCAGGCAAACGGTATCAAGACCGTTTGGATCCATGCGGTCTCAAGATCGTTTGCTGGAATACACAAAGAACAAGACGAAACCAGTTGCCTAAGAAGTCCATGCGGTCCCAAGACCGTTTGGTCCCATGCGGTCCCAAGACCGTTTGGTCCCATGCGGTCTCAAGACCGTTTGGTCCCATGCGGTCCCAAGACCGTTTGGTCCCATGCGGTCTCAAGACCGTTTGGTCCCATGCGGTCCCAAGACCGTTTGGTCCCATGCGGTCTCAAGACCGTTTGGTCCCATGCGGTCCCAAGACCGTTTGGTCCCATGCGGTCCCAAGACCGTTTGGTCCCATGCGGTCCCAAGACCGTTTGGTCGTGCGGTCCCAAGACCGTTTGGTCCCATGCGGTCCCAAGACCGTTTGGCCCCACGCGGTCCCAAGACCGTTTGGTCCCACGCGGTCCCAAGACCGTTTGGTCGTGCGGTCCCAAGACCGTTTGGTCCCATGCGGTCTCAAGACCGTTTGGTCCCATGCGGTCCCAAGACCGTTTGGTCCCACGCGGTCCCAAGACTGTTTGGTCCCACGCGGTCCCAAGACCGTTTGGTCGTGCGGTCCCAAGACCGTTTGGTCCCGCGCGGTCCTAAGACCGTTCGATGCGAGCGCAAGGAACGATTGAAGAACTAAAGCCGTGCGACCATGCCAAAGCCAGACCGATCAAAGCAAGACCGTTTGGCGCTCAAACGACCTCCAAACCGTTTGGCGCCCAAACGGTCTCAAGACCGTTTGGTGCCCAAGCGGTCTCAAGACCGTTTGGCGCCCAAACGGTCTCAAGACCGTTTGGCGCCCAAACGGTCTCCAGACCGTTTGGCGTCAGATCTGAAACTATAAATAGACCCCCAGGGTCCCCATTTGAGGCATCGGTTCCGGACGCCGAAAGGCTGCCAGAGCACCATCCCGATCAAGTTCCACTCCACCTACAGCTGGTGTTGCGTCCAAGGAGGCTAAGAAGGAGAAGAAGACGGAGCAAAGAGCGCATCTTCTTCACCGGGCTGCGTCCACCTTCTGCACCGAGCTCATGGCAGATCTATCTTCTTCTTCTATCTTTCTTGTACCTCGCATCATGAGCGAGTAGTCCTCTATCGCTGGGGTGCGGGGACTAGCCCCGCTGCCCATGCAAACCATGTTCTCTTGTTAAACTTTCCATGGCAATGTATATAACTCTTCATTTTGTCGTTTATCGTTAAGCTTGTGAGTTGGTTATGTGCGTGTTTCCATCTTTGTGCTCCCTATGTTGCGAGAACTTCAATGCATAGGTATGAATGTCATTTAGCATGTTAGACTCCTTGACGAGAACTTCCGATAGGATTCCTTGAGGTAGTAGGTGTAGGATCCGCGAGGGGACGGTCCGCCTAACCTTCGGTGATACTTGTGTGCGCCTGACGCCCGAAAGGGGGGTTCACAGCCTTAGTTGGATTTTGTATCTTCGTGCTTTTCGTCGATGTTTACACGTACAATAGTCGCTTGTTTGCTTTGCGGTTTGCGCGGTTGACTCCCTGATTAGAAATAGGATGGGATTTCATCGAGGTCGTAAGTGTATGATCCGCGAGGGGACGGTCCGCCTAACCTTCGGTGACACTTCTGTGCGCCTAACGCCCGAAAGGGGGGTTCACAGCTTCCGTGGATTTCTGTATCTTCAGAGCCGTAAGACGTATGATCCGGATGGCGATGAGAAATCGGCTGCCTATGGTGACACTTACGCGGACCTGACGCCCGTAAGGGGGGTTCTGCAGCAGCTCTACTTGGAGTGTTATTTCGTGCCTGGATTGTTCGCAAGAGAGTATGATTGTGTGTGTAGCGGTGGTCAAACCCGGTACCATCCCAGCGATTTCGTATCATTAATCTAAACCCATCTTTTATTCCACGTTTACTTTCTTGCAATTAGTTTAATCAAACCAAAATCAACCTATTGTTCTAAATATTAGTTTTACTTGAGCTAGATCTAACTGACAAGGATTCTTAAAAACGTTGTCCTTTGGGTTCGATCCTAAACTATACTGCGATAAGATCCGTCCGCTTGCGGGTGGTATTGTTGCACTTGGTTTTGGTAAAAGCTCGGGGATATAAACCCCGAGTGAATTTGTTAGTGCATTCAAAAAGTCCACATCAGGAGGGGATCGAAGAACCGATCTGGTGATCGTGAATTTTATCCCTTCTCAAGCAGAATACCTTGTAAAGATCATGGCCAACCAGATGACCCGGGAGGAGCCACGGACGGCGGCGTTAGGGTTTCTATACCAGGAGTAGGACTAAACTTTTAGTACTCGGGGATGCGTGGGCTTGCCTCGGAGAACAGATCGGAAGGTAGCGAGGGCGCCAACGGCCCTAGCCTATCATTGGACGACCAATTCCCGCCACTGGGGGACCATTAGGTGACAGACTCAAAGGGAGAGGCCACCATGACAGACATTTCTGAAGAAGCCCTACGAAACAACAATACTCAAGGAGGATCAGCCAGCAGTAATGTGGGAAACCAGGAAACTTTCTTCCTACAATCCCTGTTTGAGAACAAGTTAGCCCTTTCGGATGTAAAGATATCGCAAATCGATGGCATCCATGCGCTCGAGATAGAGCAGGATGCGGAAGAAGATCTTGCTAGGCCATGGCAATACACTGTGGTCACCAGATTGATCAGAACTGACGTTGGGTATATGACCATGAGGGAGAGAATCTGAACACTTTGGAACCCCATCAGTAGGTTCAATATGTTTGAAGTGGATCTAGGTCACTACGTTGTGCAATTCTCATGCAAATGAGACTTCGATATGGCATTAACCAGAGGTCCGTGGAAGCTCTTTGGCTGCTGTCTTGCAGTTTAGCAACGGTTCCCCTCTTTCCGTCCGACGACAGAACTGCCCCATTATCTGGTGACATGGGTTAGAATTTTAGACCTTCCACTTCATCTCTATGTATCGACCATCTTCGAATATATCGGCCTGGCCCTTGGAAGCCTGGTGAAAGTGGATGCCCATACTGCTGCAAGAACGTGAAGCAAGTTTTCCAGGCTTGGTATTAATGTGGACACCACAAAACCTCTTATTCATAACATTATGATCAATAATGATATCTATCAAGTTGAATATGAAGCATTCCCTGAAACATGTGAGGTCTGTGGGAAACTCGGACATAACCAGAAGCACTACACATCTAGAGGAGCTGCCCATGAAACCAATGGTAGTAGGGAGGGAACCCCACAGGGGTCGAAAGAAGATGCTGGTAACGTTGGCTGGAAAACTAATAGATGGAAGACCATGGTGAATCGAGCACGACCTGCACAACATAACAAAACAAAGGAATCTTCCAACGGAATTCCATCTAGCTCAAGTTCAAATAAATTTTCTAACCTTGCGGGAATGGAGGATCAGGAAAGGGAGAACGGGATTCATGCAGAAGCAGGCACAGAGGACCATACGGCCACCAAACAAGCTGGAGAAGGAAGACCAGATAAAGTCTGGAAAAAGAAGAAGCTAAGTACCGCAGATGATAAATGAGAGGTTCGGAAGGACATCACAAAAACAACCCAGACGAAGATGAAGGAGAAAGAAGTACACACAGTGGTGAACCCTGATGTCGATGAAGTTATTGCGGAGGTCATCAATGTGGAGGAGGATGAAACCACTGAAGCACCAAGTAGCAACAAGGCCATCCATACTGAAACTCCACCTATGACTAAAATTAGTACAGACCCGCCGGACGGAGGAGAGGCAAGAAAGATAAGCGACACAACTGCCGCCATAGTCGAGGAAAACTCTGAGATGGTTGAGGATAATGAAGAATCGGAGACCACACCAACTACCATTGTAGGGTGCCGCATGCCGCCTGGCAGGAAGGTCAAAGGAAGCACCCCAAAACTTAAGAATGCAAGGCCTAAACCTCCTTACGAGACCAGAAGGAAAAGCCCCAGGCTCAATCAGGAGCATGAGGCTGTTATGGAAGAGTTTGGAGAAGAGAAGGAGAATCACACTCCTGCTGGACCCCAGTAAGGTAATCGTGACCCCTTCTGCCCCATGTAGTTCTTTAATGTTAGATATCCTTTGTTGGAATGTTCGAGGAATCAGCAACAAAGATACATGCCGTGTCCTCCGAGATATGATCTCACACAAAAGACCCAAAGTGATGGCCATTCTTGAACCTAGGATCAGTGGTTGTACAGCTACTCAAACTATACAGAAGCTTGGTTTTTCCAAATCCCATAGAATTGAAGCTAGGGGCTTCAGAGGGGGAATCTGGATCTGTTGGAATTCTACATATTATGATATTAAGATCATCAACAGTCACTGACAATTCTGCACTTGCCTCATCAATAACATTACCTTCGCAACCTTCATCTATGCCAATCCGCATATATCTGTAAGAAAGTTTTTGTGGAAGCACATTGTTCATATGAGCAAGTCGTTCGATAAACCGTGGATTGCATTCGGAGACTTCAATACCACCTCAAGCCCCAATGAAAAACAAGGTGGCAAGAGGTATGATTTCCAAGAAGCAACAATTTTCATTAACACTTTACTAGAGGCAGGCCTCTCTGATCTGGGGTTTATGGGCCCTAAGTTCACCTACAGGAACGGGACCCTCCATGAGAGGTTAGACTGTGTTGTTTCCAATTCGGCATTTTTATCGAAGTATCCTCAGTTCATAGTTGAACACCTGCCTTGGGTCTGGTCAGACCATAACCCGATCTTGGTTAGATCATCTTCTACAAGAGCTCCCAACCCATGTTTCCTGATGAAATGTTCTTGGTCGAAGAATAATGAGTTTCAGAATATGTTGCGTGCTTCCTGGCTACCACACTCGGACTTCAAATATGCACTCGAGATTGCTAAACCTGACATTGTGAAGTGGACAGCTCACAATAGCAAGAAAGTAGGGAAAGATAAAATGAGAATTCTTAGAAATCTCAGCACTCTCCAGAAAAGTTTGGAGGATAAATTCGACAACACAACGGCAAATATGATATCGGACCTGCAAGTAGAATACATGGACATACTCAGAGCAGAGGAGGAAGACTTGAAACAAAAAAGCCACATTCAGTGGCTTGTTGATGGCGACATTAACATGAAGTTTTACAACACCTATGTTAAACAACAGAGGTGCAACAATAATATAACCATGCTGAGAAGACCCAACGGGGACTAGACGAGTGATGAAAATGAAATCCAAAGCATGCTAGTCAACCATTTCAAATCTATCCTGACTGAAGATCGCCCGACGGATCTTCACGAGGTACATAAGTACCATGGTCGTTTTACTCAACTAACTGAAGAACAATGCAGGATGATTTCTTCATCTCCAACACTGGCTGAAATCTATAATATTTTGAGGTCCATGAACCCCTATAAAGCATGTGGTCCGGATGGTATTGATGGCTCATTCTTGTTGGCTAATTGGCACACAGTTAAGCTGTTTGTTCTTTCTACTATATCCAAGGCCTTAGCCGGAGAAGCTCTTCACGCAGATCTATGTGCAACAACAATTGTTCTCATCCCAAAGGTTTCCAAACCTGAATCCTGTAAACAGATTAGACCCATATCTTTGAACAATATTAATCTCAAATTAGAGTCTAAAGTTTTTGTCGAAAGAATCAAATTGTTTCTGGAGGATTGGGTGTCCCCGACACAAAGTGCCTTTGTTCCAGGATGCAAAATCATGGATAACATTGTTATTGTGAAGGAAATTATCCACAACATGCAGAGGAAATCAGCCAGACGGATGATGGCGATCAAAATTGATCTTTCTAAAGCGTATGATCGGATGAACTGGATCTTTGTAGAAGACACGTTGAAGAAGACTGACTTGTTTGAGTCTATTATTCAATACATTATGGGATCCATGACTGAAGGAAAAGCATCCATAGCATGGAAGGGCAGGTTGACGGATAGTTTCAAAGCCAACAGGGGCCTTAGACAAGGAGACCCACTGTCGCCTTATATTTTTGTGATGTGTCTTGAAAGATTGAGCCAACATATTGATAGCAAGGTGAAAACCAAAGAATGGACCCCGATTAAGATGTCCATTAATGGTCCAAAGATCTCACATCTGTGCTTTGCGGATGACATGATCCTATTCGCAAAGGCATACATGAAACAACTTAGAACGATCCAACAGTGTTTTGAGGAGTTTGGTGTTGTTTCAGGACAGGCTATCTCTGTGAAGAAATCAAACATCCACTTTGCGAGAAGTGTACCCAGAGTAACAAGACGCTTGCTCTGTAGGATGAGTGGTTTTACAGAAACTACTGATCTTGGAAAATATCTTGGAGTGCCACTCATTCACAAGAAGGTTTCAACCAGTATGTATGGTGAAATCATCGAGAAGGTGACAAATAGTATCAACTCTTGGTCGGCATGAAGTCTTTCCCTAGCTGGTAGGGTCTTTATGGAAAAATCCACCCTAAGCGCCATTCCTACATACACGATGCAGTCGGTCGTCATCCCTATGAAGGTCTGCGATAGGATTGACGCTAATGTGCGGTTGTTCATATGGGGAGGGGGGCACAAGTCCAACCCCACATCACTGGTCGCTTGGAACAAGGTGACGAACAACAAAGACAATGGCGGCCTAGGCATCAAATTGATGCGTCAATGGAACCAGACGTTGATCAGTAGACATGCTTGGGAGATAGAGTCTGGGAGGAAGTCCTTTTGGTGCCAGGGCATAAAGGAAAAATATACCAAACACGTCAGTAGCACAAATGGAAACTCGTCCAGGCTGGGTCGAGCAGTCCTGCATTGCAAAGAGTTCATTGATGAGAATTCCGTTTGGAATCCCATTAGTGGAAACATTATTAATGTGTGGTATGATAAATGGTGGAACCATAACACACGCTTGTATGATCGAACTAGAAAGCCGATCCCAGCTGAGTTGGAGGATTTACAGGTAGCTAGCCTTGTCAATCTCAATAATGAATGGGACATCAAGTTCATGAAGGAATGGATTTCTGAAGATGATATCAGGCAAATGTTAAAAGTACATGTCCATGTGGAACCACAGCTAAACAACATGCGGGTATGGATTCACACTGATAACGGGCAATTCTCCACCAAGAGTGCCTATAGCACTCTCAGGTCCCAGAAAGAAGTCCAATGCCCGGGAAAATGGAACCTAATATGGAAGCTCAAGATCTCTGCTAAAGTGAAGTTCTTTCTATTGCTAGTTGGTCACAGAGCCATTCTTATGAACAGTCGGCATTTTCAAAGACAAATGATCAACAATGTGAACTGTCCTAGATGTGGAAGATATGAAGAAATAGTGGTTCATGCATTACGTGACTGCACCAAAGCTCAAGATATATGGTGCAAGGTTCTAGACCCTCAGAAACTGATGGCTCTCAATGCGGCGACTGATATATGGCAATGGTTGAGCACGAATCTCTCAGGGGAGAGGAAGCACGTTGTTATCTTCTCGATTACTTGTTGGATGATCGGAAAGACAGAAACGAAGAGATCTTTGAGAAGAAAAAGATACCTCCTCGTTATATTTTTAGTAAGATAATCGAAGAAGTGAAGGTGACGGAGGTGGCCTGGTAGAAATAAGAGCAACCGTGCAGGTTAGACCGTGATGAATGCTGGCAAAAACCAAAGCATCCTGCCTATAAACTCAATGTAGATGCAGTCTATAAGAATAAGCATGCAGGTGTTGCGGCGATATGCAGAGACCAATTCAGACATTGGCATGGGGGAATAGCATGTGATTGCGAGGCTGAGAACTCCCTTGAGGCTGAACTTCAAGTAGTTGTCTTAGCTATGGACCTCGCCCATGACCTATCGATTGATCATGCTACTATAGAAATAGATTCCCAGCTAGCATGCATTGCAGTGGAGATGGATCATGAAGAAAATCTGAAGTTGGCGAGATGGATTCTACAAATCAAGAAGAAGAATAAGGCCAATTGGTCCATTAGCTATGTCCATAGGGAAGCTAATAATGTTCCAGACACTCTGGCTAAGTTCCACCAAAAATCTGGGAATGGATTCTGTTATTACAGAATACCACCTAAAACTGTTGAAGGAATTATTAATAAAGAATCGTGTAATGGTAGTAGTACTACCAGATTTCATTCGTGCAACTCAAATAATGTAATCACCTCTTTTGATAGTTTAGCTTGGACGACGAGGGCAAGATGAATAAGATAGCCTCCTGCCTTCACTAAAAAAAAACCGACGACATATGGTTACAATGTTGGTTGCCATACTAGTAACCAACGTCGATTTCCCTAATGAGGCCAGACACCACGGCCGTGCTAGCCAACATGGCCGTGTAAGAAGGTGAGACGACGTCGGTTTATAAGCTAATAACTGACACATATACCCCCTGCTGACGCATTTTCAGTGCGTTTTCGGTGGCGCGCGAAGGGTTGTGGTGTCGGTTTGAGAATTGACGCGTAACGGTTGGGATTTTAGCGGCGCCCACATAGGTGTTGCTTAGAAACCGACACTAAAGGCTTTAAATAATCGACACTAAAGGCCAGTTATGTACTAGTGAAAAAAAGAATGCATCAAATGTACAAGTTATGTAAAAGGAAGAATGCCCAACAAATAACTCATTGTCATTTATGAAAATGAGGGCTTTAAAAAAATATTGAAAAAACAAAGAAGAAGAGGGAGAAAGGGACATGTTCTCACCTGAGAATTAATAAGAATAAGCACATGGGTAGTTTGCTTAGATATTCCATCTTACCTTGAGATGGAATGATAGTACATGCATCATTCCACCAAAAATGTAGCATTAGGACATTTTCATTTGCATTTTGCATCATGATAGGTCATTAATTTTTATATTGCATGATTGATTGTTTTGTGCTTTCTGTTCTTCCTTAGCCGCCCATTCCATCCACCCGTTTCTCAAAATGGTAGGCCACCCATGATTATCTCCTCATCCTTGTATATCAGGAGATCTGCTTCCATGTAGATGGTAGTTAGGAGATGAACAACGTAGATAGGAGATCACAAGATGCACCAAGCCTGAACCGGAGGAATTTATTATATCAACTTCCTTATTTGATAGTGTTCATTGGTCTTGAGGTGGGCATCTCTCATGAACAATTATTGTCACCTTTAGGGTAATTACCGTTCTATGGTCAGTAAGGGTCGGCGTGTGCATGTCAGGTGGGAATCATATAGTGATGTCGTTTATGCTAGTATGTTCTTTAGTTGACCCTCACAATTCTATTATATAGTTTTGTGCTCGAGGACGAATAAAGATCTAGCTTAGGGGAGTTTGATGTGAGGATTTTAAGTCGTTTTTATAGGCTAGTTTCATATGTGCTTTGTGCGATTATTGGTCATTTTCATGGTTAATATTGCATGATTCAGTTCCTTCCGCCTATAATCTCATTATGCATCAAATTTACCTTGTTTTATCTCATTTGGTATGAATTATCATATTTATCAAAGTTGATTCGAGTTTATCTTTGATTTTCAGGCAAAACGGATATATACATCTTTCGATACCATTGACGGCTATCGATACCATCAATGGTTGTTGATAGTATCGACATGGCCACAGGGAGGTAGCCACAAAAGAGCAAAATGAGTCGATATCATCGACCCATAAGTCGATGGTAGTGAGATAGCTTCAGCGAGTCAGATTTCTACAAGTCGATACTATTGACCAAATAGTCGATACTATCAACTCCGTCTTAGTAGAATCAGCTTAAGTGTCAGATTCCACTGAAAAGTGACGCTTAAGGTGTCGATACCATCGACCCAGAAGTTGATGGTATTGAGATCATGTTAGAGCAAACCCAGAAAAGTGAAAGATCATCGGTATTCGGGTGGGTCGATACCATCGACCCACGTCGATGGTATCGACGTCGTCAGATCAGGTTAATCTATAGCTCGAGTCTAATCGTACGGTGGTGATGTTTTGGCGGCCAAAAGTGGTGCTTATACCTAAAAACGGCAGCCCTAAGACATTTATCACGTCATTAGCCATTGCACAAGTCTCGAGGAGAAGAGAGGAGAAAGAACGGAGCAAAGCTATGCACCAATTGTTATCGAGGCCGTAGGAGTTTTTCACCACCAGAAGGTTGTAGAGCGCTCATCTCACACCGAGGAATGCCCAGATCTTCTCCGTTCAGGGGTTACTTCACATCTATTCACATTTTCTCCATGTTTCCTCTTTCCTTCACCATGTTTTCTATTGAGATGAACATGCGAGGCTAATCCCCTTTGTCTTTAGGACCGGGAGTAGCCTGGGTGATCGTTGTATGATAGTTTTAACATAGTTTATCATAATTTGTCTCTAAAATTTGTGGTATGCTATCATTTTCTCTAGTATATCATTGTGCTTGATCACCATAGTGATAATCCAATACCTTTAATTGCTTTTGACAAAGAATTAACAGTTGAAAAGAAATGATAATCACGTTAATCAATAAATTCCTTGGAAAAGGTGATGTACGATTAATGGTGGGAACCTTTAGACCTAAATTTTGTGCACCTTATCTAAGGCATAGGTTACTACTGACGTGGAACCAACTTAGTTTAAGGTAGTGAATTGTATTGCAGAAGTGAGCAATTCTAATTCCAGACCACTACCCGAATTAGGAAACATTTCATGGTAACTGTGTAAAACTTAGTGCAACGAGAACCTGTGGTGAAACCGCAATCCTAAAGATTCCATTGAAATTGATTAAACCAACATTTAATCGATCGTTCTACTTTCTTTTATTTTATTTTTCTTTTTCAAAACAATCCTCAACTTTTAAAACCAGTTTAGCTGATTGTGAGTAGTTAGTAGTAGTTTACTAATAATTCTGTTTCCCTAAGTTTGACTCGGGCCTCACAAGGCCTATATTACATTGACACATTCACTTGTGTTATACGCATGGTAAAATCATGACCAAGTGTCCTTTCACAACACATCCCTTCAAATGTATTAAGGAGGTGTTAGGGCCCATATATTGATAGTGTCCATAAATGCATTTAGGGGGGGGGTCATGACCCATATCATGGCAATATTATCTCACAACAAGTCCCTTGAAATGCATTTGTGAAGATCTTGGAGCCATACCATGACAGTATCATCTCACAACAAGTCCCTTGACATGCATTTGTTAGATCTTGGGACCATATCATGATAGTGGTCTCTCACAAAAAGTCCTTGAAATTGCATTTGTGAGTATCCAGGCCCATATCATGAGAATCCTCTTAGGAAAGTCCCCCAAAATGCTTGTGTGAGATACGACCCATAACATGACAATGTCCTCTCAGACAAGTCCATTAAAATGCTTCAAGGAGGGGCTAGGATCTATGTTATGCATTTTCTTCTCATAAAAAAGTATTTGAGATGTGTATATATGTATTGTCATCTTAACTATTCATAAATAGACATCTATGAGTTTGAGAACAATTGAAGATTGGTTGATTGGGTGCTTATGACATCTACCTCCCATTTCCGGGAATCGATGCTGGGGGTGGGAGGTCTATGCAAGATGTTTACAAGGAGAAATTTTCCTCGTAAGACAAAGGCTCATTGGCCTTGGAATGATAACAAAAGAGGCATGTATGAGTTTGGTGACTATTCTCATGTCAATATCCCTTTATGAATCACTTAGAATGACTCTCAACAACATTTTCTCTCACACATCTCATTTACAGGTTGTGAAATAAATGTAATGATATATCCCCATGAAAATGCAGTTGGGAGGATCCATGAACCATACCATGATAGTGTTCACTCACAACAAGTTCCTTAAAATGCACCTTGGCGGACTTGTGGCCCATATCTTGATAGTTTCCTCTCATAGAAGTTCCTAAAAATGCATTTGTGAGGAGACTGGACCCATATCATGAGAATGTCCGCTCATGAAAATCTCCCAATATGTATTAGTGAGGAGCTATGGTCCATATCATGATAATGTGTATAAGTAGAAAGTCTGTGAAAATTCTTCTGGGTGGAGCTAGGGGTCGTATAATGATAGTGTCCACTTATAGAAAGTCCTTGAAAATGCTTAGATTTGAGACATGTATATATGTATTGTGCTCTTAACTATTCATAAAAGAGATGTGTATGAGTTGGGGACAATGGGAGAAAGGTCGTTCGAGTGCTTTTGACAACCACCATTCTTTTGCAGCAATTGTTGTTGGGGGTGGGTGGTCCACGCAAGCCGCTATCAAGGAGCAATTTGACTTGCACGAAAAATGCCCATTAGCCTTAGAATGTTCACAAAAGAGACATATATGAGTTTGGGGGAAGATCTCTATGACAATATGCCTCCATGATTGACCCTCCAGATTACTTAGAAAGACTCTCAGCAACAATTTCTCTCACAAATCTTCCTTTATGAATTGCCAATAAATGTATTGATATATCCCCATGAAGCTTGTTGATGCTTATTATTGGTTGGGAGATGTTGAATGACTGACATGTCTAGCACCTAAGGTTTAGGTGACAAGTACATGTGTCACCTAAAAGTTTGGTGACATGCATGTGTGTCACCCAAATATATACCCCCTTATAGATCACATGTGACTCTTTTTTTTAAAGACATCAGATTTTTTACATTAAAGCCATACAACATCTACATGTAAAGGGAGATACACCAAACGAACGCAAAAAAGTAAAGAGCAGATACAATAACCAAAAACTCATATCGGAATGTGATAAGTACAATGATGTATTGATCTCTCTTCTATATCACTGACCAAAACAACTTTTTATGAGAGATTCCTTCAACCTGAGATTATATCTGATATAAAGTATATGCTCCAAACCAGTGACTAAAGAAGGGATCACCTTCGCACTTGCTGCCATATAACAAAGAAACAAAAGAAGACCTAAACTGAAAGGAGGACACAAACCACATGACAACATAGAACCTATAACTCACTAAAGAAAACTACAAATAGAGAGAAAGATAACAGATAACAGGCCGCACTATGGCACCAACAGAAAAAACCACTACGGATCCCTTTCAAGGACAAGCAAAGGAGCAGAAAAGGCCAGAGGAAGAACAATGATGGGGGATAGAAAACACAGCAGAACCCCACCACCACTCACCAAGAATCCTAACTCGATCGCAATTGAGAGAGAAACGGAAGCAATGCCTCCAAACCCAAGACCCCTAATTATCCCCTACCCCAGCAAACCAATAGAGAAACTGAGGGCACACCCACCAAACCTCAGACGGAAGAACAAACACAAACAAGACCCATGAAAAGGAAAACCCCAACAACCTAGACCTACAAACAGACA
Source organism: Alisma plantago-aquatica (assembly GCA_963693085.1). Taxonomy (NCBI): domain Eukaryota; kingdom Viridiplantae; phylum Streptophyta; class Magnoliopsida; order Alismatales; family Alismataceae; genus Alisma; species Alisma plantago-aquatica. The sequence continues at coordinate 1,953,932,850 of OY856409.1, forward strand.
CAAAATAGAAACAACAAGATGAAAAGAAATGAAGAAGGAAAACTAGAGCTGAAGGAACCCAAAATGAAATGACAAGCTAGATCCGTCCAAAGATGAAGCACCGACAGGACCACGCCGATGGAAGAAGTCGTCGCCACCGCACAGCCACCGACGCACCAACCCCACAAATTGTCATAGAGGAACTAATCGAGTAGACCAGTCGCCACACTGAGAAGCAGAGAAAAATGGATTCAAAGCGTATCACCCCATGAGAACCACCAGCTCCGGTGAGAGGGCCTGGGGGAGAAGGCCAACGCTGAGAGGCGGCAGTCGTCCTCCCGCAAGTCGGCGAGGTGCTGAAGAAGGGGAGTTTCCCTAGGGCCGACGCTCTAGTCTTCACATGTGACTCATATATGTGTTAATTATATGGAAAATCCCCATTATAACATAGGGAATTCAAATGTATGTCACATGTTCGGTGTAACCCTTTCATTTATGATAAAATGTATGTCATCTATATGATGTAGGATCATACAGATTATAGATGATTTACATGTATGTCACCTAAAGTATGTAACCTTTTCAAAATGCTAAAATGTATGTCATCTATTTCACACAGGTCTATACAAGTTATATGTGATGTACACACATGTCACCTAAAATGTGTAAACTTTTACATGGTTGTCACTTATAATATGTTTTTTGGTAGTGGTCGACTGGTGGACAGGTGGTGGTAATTTCTATTTAATTTGTTGTGGCTACGTGGCGCCAGGGTGGTTAGAGGGTTGAGAGTTGCAGGGTGGCACTGAGATCTGGTCTTCGGTGGTCGTGTTGATCAGGAAGGAGACAAAAGTTGCAAGTTTGTTTGCAGATCTAAAGATCTCAGGTCTGCCTTTGGCAAGTTGAGGAGGTGTGAATGATCATTGACAATCGCTGGGGTTGTTGCCTGACATGGAAATAGGTGGGCGGTTTTCCTACCACGACGACTGGGTGAAAATGGAAGAAGAAAGTAGATACTAGGCTTTTGGGTAGTCAAGGATGAAGGGAATATATATATATATATATATATATATATAGATGAAGGGGTTGAGGAGAGGGGAAGAGGAGGAGGAAATTAGCCATTAACTTCAGCCGTTCACGACATCCCTCTTTACACATGAAGAGAATGTAGGGTAGGAGGCGTTACACATGAATTAAATAAATAACCTTGTTAAATGTGGTCAAAGGGAATGATAACAAATGGGTTTATTTGATATTTTTATATCAATTAATTGAATGGTGAAACAAGGTGTAAATGAGATGAAATTTTGAGCTAGATATAGATTTATTAGAGGACTACCTAATCATAATTGCTAATTCTTCAGTTGATGGCTCTGACTTGGTCTATTAACTTCTCCTTAGTGTAATTTTTTCAATAATTAATATATAATATTATCAATTATATTTAAAATTGAATCCAAAGGCCCAAGTTCCAAATGTAAAATATTTGAACTATGCAAGGTCCAATTGATGCATTTAGACAAAATAGATTCAAATCACACTAATCAATATCAAAGTGATTCATGGGGAAACATGAAGGGACCACTTTGTGGATAATAAGTATATTTAGACAAAAGAAAAGTCAATTGAAGACTAGAACAACAATAATTCAATCAAGTGAGAATTGGAATGAAGGACAAGATTGAAAGAGAATCTTTAGTTAGGGGTAAAATATGAGTTATTGCTCAAAATAGGTTTAGTGTCCAAATTTTTGGTATGTTACAATTCTCCACCCCTTAAAGAGGATTTCCTCCCCAAAATCGATTTAGTTATGTGATACTCTCCACCACTTAAAAGGATTCAACTAGAAATCTACATAGGTATACCAGATATAATGTAGAATCCTTACTAAGTCTTGGTTTCTCCATTATGTTCTTCTCATACTTCCTTCATTGTGACTTAGCTTAAAAAATCTTTGATGAAATTCCATAAAATCAGTTTTCTTTGTACATATAATATAATAAAGAAAATAAGTTTTCAAAGGCACAACTTTTCGGTCTAAAACTGAAAAATGACCAAAACCAATGTGAAAACTAAGTCACAATCATTTCATGTCTATATGAAAATAACCACTACTACATCATCCCAACTATATCACTATTTTGGGAGTCTATTTCCAATGAAACCTAAGGAGACACCTAATAACATAATAATGTATGTTTAGTTCTTAAGACTCCTCTAGAGTCGTGTATACATTTCAAGCTTAAGGATCTCATTTCTAGCTTAAGGATCTAACTTATGAATATAAAGATTTTGTTTTACACCCCAAAATTATTGCATAAGCTATAGTTATCATAAGTGAGCTTAAAACTCTATCAAATTTTACTCAATATTTTTGTCACTAATCTTTATGTGATGTTTTATTCGGTCAGAATTTAAATGTACTTTAATTCTATATCTCCACTTTTTGTTGGTAGGGTTTTACATGAATATAATCACAAAATGTTCAAAGATTTATATATCTCTGCAAAATCTAGAGGCATGCTAATATTTATACATTTAACCATTTAATTATCTTCTTATGGATTGAGATGTAATATTCAATCTCATCATTTTTTATTTAAATTTGCATTTATATTGATCTGGTGTTTGATTTGTAATGTCATAATTACATATGCAGAAACATAGCCTATTATTAATTCTCAACTATTTTTTATTTTAATGAGTATTTATGTCAAGATATCATGAGGATTTTTTCTTTTTTTAAATCATTTGTAGTTTTCCCAATTAATTAGAAACTCTAGGGTACTCTAACAAGTTGTATGCATAGAGTAGTGACTCTTTTTTCCGAATAGCATTTAATATACATGCATGTGTCTTAAATACATCTTCCTTAATACTATATCCATTTGAATCTATGCCTATGGGAGTTCAAAAGCTAGTATATGAGTTATATATATATATATATATATGATGAGTTTCTACATTAAGGTACATATTCTACATCTTAGGTTCTTTTCATCCTACGTGCACTCTAGGTATATTTGATATTAGAGTCAATGGTACTGGGATTTGTTGTGAACTATTTTTCTAAGCACTAACTACCCCGTTGATACTCCTAACTAACCATAATTTTCAAGGAGTGTCGACTATTTTTAGAATCTGATACCATGTTGTAAAGACCCAATCCTTACGATCAAGTATTACAAAATATGCATCACAAAATATAAACAATATTTTCATTCTGAGTACATGATGATTTTTTCATACATATACGTTGTATATTAGAACTTAGTAGATATACTATTCATCTTCTAATAGAGGGATATCTCGTGCAGTCTTTTTTACATCTTCTCTTGTCACCTGCCCATGAGTTCCTAGAAGGAACATAAACCACACATGGGCCCCAATAAAGGGAAATTGGGGTCAACTGTGACAACCATTATCAAACAACAACAATCATCATGCAAAATTCCATAGAAACAACCATTAATTATGAATTACCAAAAATCATTAAAAATTAAAACAATTTTTGCACAAAGATCCACTGCCAGAATTGTTTTCATAAAAAGGCCCAATGCCATATTTACATATGCATCACTGTCAGATTATACATCCATCATTCCTTCATATAACAAGGATATGAGACAGCAATTTCTTTATCAAAAACATACACAAAAGCAACATCATACATCAAGGCATTCCTAGCCAAAATCTTAGATCTGTCGTAAAATCAGATATAAAAACTATCTCCCAAGGACCTGAGAGTACAGGGACAACACATAGAACTCTATTCTACTAGACACATAACAACACACTCAACATGACCTGTTACTACTATTCTCGTTGCTACTGCTCATTCTCTGCTACACGATCACTACCTTATGATGAACGTTCACCTAAAATTTTATGGAACCCATGGGGTGAGACAACAAGTCTCAGTGAGAGATATAACTCTCTGTCAACATTATTATTATCACAATTAAATTTTTATGAATGAGAGAAGGAGAAACCTTCATTAAAATAAACAAGTATAACTGTTGATTATAAGCAGAGAAGGGAAATCTTATCTTTTTATTAGTTTAAATATCTACAACTGAGTTGTAGATCATTTATTTACTTTTGAAAGAAATATGAGGAACATGTATAACCATTGTAAACTAAATAGTATGAAAGCAAAGCATGGCTTCAACCAATGTTTCCATATTTGATCCTTAAACAAATACATTATACAAATGATTACATTTTCAATCAATCTTATGCCCTACGGAGATGTGAATATACCTTCCATATCCAAATGACCACCACTACACCTCATCAGTGCCATAAAGGTCTATGGAAGAGCTGGAATCCATGACCTCACCTTGCTCGGTCAGTACGAGAGTGGAAATGACATATGAATTAATCTACATTTAGCTAGCCTGGTGTATAGAGGCTCTTCACTATAGAGATACAATGTGTAGCATGTTCTCTATTCAGGATATGACCTTCTTCCATCATTCCTACTTTTTATATATATTGAGTCATAGCCTGCATCCATACTCTTCCTTGGTGCTGGAGCTACAGTCTTTACTGCACTCATTCCTAAAATTAGCATACAAAGTGTACCATACATATTCAACAATATGTGCTCCGAGTTAGACTCATTTCACCACTTAGCATGTTCTGACACCGAATAGATCTATGGCCTTGGCAATTACTTTCTTAGTTCCTCTTGATTAGTTAGGCCAATTGAATGTCTTTTAGCATCAATCAAGTTACAACGTACAACCCACAAGCAAATTCTACAAAAGAAAAGGGCATAACTTATTACCAGAACATATAGGAACATACACCCAGATGGTAAAAGTATTGATGTAAGACCGAGAGGTCTGAGGTTCAAAACCCCCCGGCCACGGGATGAATGAATGGCCATTTTAAAAAAAAAAAAAAAAAAAATCTCTTCACGTTATTTTTTGATACTTATCATTCATCACATGTCTATCACCAGGACCACATACCTTGGGGGAACAACCCCTCATCTCATCATAAGAGAACTATCTTTTCACATAAGACAGTAGACCATCATCAGGTCATAAGACCATTTGTTCCTTTCCTTGTGTTATCATAACACATGTGCCTCACAAGGCTATCATTGTCACATATTGTCATGAAATATCACTTCCTTGTATCAGTTCCAGAGGATATCACCTCCATTAGGTATTACATCTTTATTAGATCCTAAGACCCACTACATCACACATGGTGATTCATTATCATCTCATCATGCCTTATTAAACATATGAGTATTACTCATGTTACATCATTTGTACTAACTTGGCATAACAACCTGTAATCATTATGTTCAGAAATAGGGTATATTAAAATACCTTTAAACACCTTTAGTTAAGACAAATAGGATATCATGAGATTTATAATCAAAATTAGGGTTCATACTATTTATACTTGATTTGGTTATCAAACCTTTAGTTGATTATTGAACAATGTTACCTTTACTAGGAAACAAGTATCATTAGGTCATTAGACCCATACATATCATGTTATTGTGCAACTATTCCATATGGCTCATAAATCCTTACATAATTTGTTTCATGTTATTACTTCATATCTCATCTCTATCTATACTCATCCTTTTCACAATTAGGGTTTGAGAAAAACACCATATCACATGGAGAATCATTCAACTTCCATCCTTCCCTTAATTAGGGTTTGGATTTCCTCTTATTGTTAATTAGGGTTTTTTAGTTCATGATTATAAATTACACCTTAATTTTCATCATAAAGTTATAATATTTCTATAAGTATTCGAGCATACTTAATATTTTCATTACTCATCATCAATTGACTATCAACATGAGGTATTACCTTTCCCATATGAGGTATATAGGTGTCTCTCTCATCTTTATTAGAGTATTTATCTCCACATACTTATCACATTAGTTGAGCTCACTTTAAGGTTTACCATTTCCATACTTATTGAATTGCATTAATCTCATTACCTCATATTGTATCAATTAATTATATCCAAGTGTACAAATTCAAACTCATCAAAGTGTATCAGTTCATGTTCATCAAGGTGTATCATCCTAGGTGTATCCACCTACATGTTACATCTTGTGTCGGCCTACACACATATGATTCTGTCAGCCTAACTATCTTCACTTGTATCAGCCAATATACATCTAACCTTGTGTCAGTTTAGACACATATGATTGTGTTGGCCTAGGTACATCAAGGTATCGATTGTAGAGTTTTGAGAAGGTATATTGGTTATGGTGCATTCTAGGGTATCAGTCATCCTATCACCTTGTCTATCAGACACACCACTTCATTATGTATCATCCACACCACTTCCCTATGTATTGACAACTTAACCAACTAGAGTATCAGCCTACCCATCAACTAGGGTACCTTCCAATAGGATTTGGATGTGTCGGTTGAACCTCAAGGGAAATATTTTTCACCTCTAAACAAGATGTGTCTGGCTAGGGAGTATCGAATTATAAGGTGTGTCAGAGTGAACATTTATCGGATTAGGGTTAGCCATATTGGCCACCACAGTTAACCAACTAAACATGATTTCATACACTTCCTTCACATGACATATCTAGATTATTACAAGCCAATATCATTAGAGGCATATCGGTTTATAGGGTCTAGCATATCATCCTAGCTCCCTCTTGGTCATATTGGATTAGCAACATATCATTTAGAACATCTCAAGTCATGACGACCATCCCAGTTATGAGTAAAGGATTGTGTTAACTTAATTATATCCAAGGTATCGACCTTCCCTTATCTTATCCTTGAGTGACAGGCTCGACAACTACATGAACTTTAATCCTAGGCATGTACAAACCGATGGGGAGGGTTAAGGGCTCATGTATATCAGTTTACTCATGTGTATCGGTTTACATACTTATGTGTATCGGGCTAGGGTTTCCCACAAACTGATATCAGTTTGTGCATAATGGTTTCATCATATTCAAGCTCTAGCCTTTCATCCATAACCACTCTAGATCATGGAAAGCAACCCCACATATCCATTAGAGATTATAGAACCATCATCCAAGCATGAAAAGTCAAAGTAAAGAAGGAACCACCAAGTACAACATGATAAAAGGTGCATAATAATAAAGTTGACTTCAAGTTATATAACCTGCCTCCATATCACCATTATTTTGACCTATAGGTTATACATTGTCCATATTTTGATAATGACTTAACCATTCCATTCATATGTATCTAATATGTGTATTCAAGATTGATTTCAGGTGTTAGGTACCTGAAAAGGATCAAAATTCACAATCCTTAGCTTGTCAAAGTACAAGTCAAAAGCTATACAAGTGTGCTAATTAGGAAATCCATGTAAACGACCTTAGAAGATTTTTGTAATCACTTGTATTGATGAATTGACTTGTAACTAAGATGAGAAAAATTATTAGGAAACTTAATACCAAGTTTTAATCACTATTTTAGCCTTTAGAAAATTGATCGCATGTTGTTGATCAGTCAAGTTGAAATCTCGACTGATCCACTGGACCATCTTTTGGAGAGTGTTTCGGTCGAGTTGTGCATACACAGAACTCGACTGATTGGGTAACTAATCAATTCACAATTCATTGGTCGGTCGAGTTTCCCTAGGACAAACTCGACCGATGGTTTGAATTTTGGGTATGTCTTTTAGCCGATCGGTCGAGTTACCTTTATTGAATCTCGACCGATTACACTGTACGGAAGTTGCAAAAAAAGTGATTATAACCATTGGTGTCTTATTTGATCAAAAATAGATCTGTTGCCTTGGGGAAAATGATAATATTTTGGCCCTAAGTGTTCCCCAACTCAAAGGGGCACCCCCATCTATAAATAGGACATCTTGGAGTTCATTCCAAGGTTGCTCATTCACTACATGCTTGGTCCTAGATTAGTTGAGAGTGTTCCAACCCTTTGAGCCCCTTTCTCTCTCTAGTTTCAAATCAAATTCATGAGAATGAGTGAGATAGGTTCCCTTATATGAGAGCTACTCCCTATATTGATGTAAAGCTCTCTACCTCCATCTTCCTACCCCCTTTCCTTATTAAAGAAAAGGCTTGAAGATCTTTTCCGAGTGAAGGAGAAAGAGTTGTTGTTCTTCAAGGTTGAAGAAAGCATGGTGTTCCAGATCACTGAGTGAAGGAGATAGGCAAGGCAGACATTCAAGAAGGATAGGTAATTCCTTGAAGGCTAAAGACTTGAAGGTAGAGTGGGTAAGTCCTTGAAGAAGGTTCAAGACTCCTTTCTCAAGTGGGTAAGATCCTTTGGTAGGTTGAAGATCCTTGCTTGAGCTACTAAGCCCTTGTATGAATGTGGTTTTATCTTGTAATCTTATAATGGAATATAAGAGTACCAAGATTGCAAAGTTCTATAGATTAACCACCTCTGGGTAGTGGACTGACTCACTTGTAGTTTGAAGTGTGGAACGACTCTAAACCACTTTGTCCAAGTGTATTCTATCCTTGTCTCTCATCCTTGCTATGCTTGCTAGTTAGGACCTCAAATTTTCTGTATGCTTTAGCTTTTGCACTTAATATAACTTGAAGGTCTAATCAATTTTGTGAGAATTGTAACCTCCCCCTCTAGAGCCCTTGATCCAACAAGCGGTATCAGAACATGTCTTCTCCAAGCTATTTCTAGAAGAAGGAGAAGATGGGCGATTTAGCACTTGGATCCCTCAACTTGGAAGGAAGCTTCTCCATGCAAACTCTAATCTTCGATAGCACCAACTTCCTCTATTGGAAGAGAAGAATGTAGTTCTACCTCCAAGGTGTAAGCTACGAGATGTGGAAGGTGGTGCAACTCAAGTATGAAGATCTAAAGGGGCAAATCTCTACATGGACGGAAGCCCAAATGAAGCAAGCTCAATTCAATGCCAAAGTCGTGAGAATCATCTATGCAACCCTCACCCCATCTTAGATCAACCATATCTCCTCATGGGACACCGTACATGAGATTTGGAACAAGCTTTGTGTCACCTATGAAGGAATGGAGCAAGTGAAGGAAGAAAATATCTACATGCTTGGTGGTCTCCTTGAGAACTTCAAGATGGGCAAGAATGAAAGAGTGGCTGACATGTACACAAGACTCAATGTCATCATCAATGGATTGGCATCCCTTAGTAGTGTGATGGACAAAGGCACAATCAAACTCTAAGATCTTGAGATCTCTTCCAAAGAGATGGGAGCCCAAGTTGACCTCCATTGAAGAAGTGTGCAAGCTTAGTGAATTGTCAACTAAGGAGTTGGTTGGAAACCTTCAAGCTCAAGAGCCAAGGCTTGACATGTAAGAGGAAGAAGAAAAGAGAGAAGGAGTCCAAGAAGATCAAGGACACAACCTTCAAAGCTCAAATTGAAGAGATGGTTTGACAGCAACAAATTGCACTCAAATCTCCTACTCCTTCCTCAAGTGAAGATGAAGGCTCAAGTGACCATGAAGCAAACTACTCTAAGGGCAAACACTTCAAAGAGAAGTCTTCTTTATCTACTCTAAGGTGTTATGAATGTGGCCAAAAAGGCCATTACAAGAGTGACTGCCCCAAGGCCAAGAAGAGCCACCACAAGAGCATCCACAAGAAAGACAAGGAGTACAAGAAAGAAGGAAAATTCAAGAGAAGGGATAAGAAAGAAAGAAGAAGTAAAGCTATAGCTCATGCAACTTGGGAGGAGTCTTCCTCAAGTTCTTCTAGCTCTGAAGATGGAGAATGACACCTTGTTCTCATGGCCTCCACAAATGACGATGTAGGTGAGGTCAAAAGAAGGTGGATTGTTGATAGTGGTTTCTCAAAGCATATGACAAGTGAAATCATCCATTTCAACAAATTCATGAAAAAGAAAGGAAGATCGATGACCTTCGAGGATAACAAAAAGTGTAAGGTAATAGGTGAGGGTGATGTAGGCAACGGGCTATGTATTGAAAATGTTTTGCGTTTTGATGGTCTACATCACAACTTGATAAGTGTAAGCCAACTTTGTGATAATGGATATATTGTTCTCTTTACATATTTAGAATGTTTGCTTCTAGATTCCCTCACTTACAATGTTATATATAAGGGAACTAGAAATGGTAATTTGTATGTTATTGTTCTTGATGCTCTAAAGCTCGTACTTGATAGATGCTTAGTTGTGGATAAAAATGACATATCTCTTTGGCATCACTGGTTTGGTCATGTGAATATGTGTCAAATGAAGAAATTGAGCAAAAAGGAATTGGTTAGGGGACTTCCCAACTTTGACTTTAAAAAGGATGAGGAATGCCAAACTTGTACACAAGAAAAACAAACCAAGTCCTCCTTCAAATCTAAAGGAGTCCTTAGTACCAAAAGAGCTCTTGAGCTTCTCGATATTGATCTATTCAGATCTATGAGAACTCAAACTCTTCATGGTTCCAAGTATTGTATTGTGATTGTCGATGATTTCTCTTACTATATGTGGACATTCTTTCTCATTTCAAAAAGTGATACTCTAGATGTTTTCTTGAGTTTTTGTAAACGAGTTGAAAAAGAAGCTTCTTGCCAGATTGTTTCTATCCATTGTGACCCTGAGGGAGAGTTTGAAAATGATCTTTTTTAGTGTTTTTGTGAAAAATATGGTTACTCGCACAATTTCTCTTCTCCTCGTACACCTCAACAAAATGCGATAGTAGAGAGAAAGAATAGGTCACTATAGGATATGGCCAGAACCATGCTTATAGAGTATGACACTCCAAAAACGTTTTTGGTGAAGCCATTAGCACCTCATGCTTTGTGCAGAAATGAATTTTTACGCATCCATCTTTGAAGAAAACCCCCTATGAGTTATGGTGTGGTAGAAATCCATCCATCGACTTCTTTCACATTTTTAAAACATGAAGGACTCTCTCAACAAGTTAGATCTAAAATTGTACAAGGCTTTCTTCCTAGGCTATAGAACTACAAGCAAGGCTTATAGAGTTTTCAATATTGAACTATCTAAAATTGAAGTATCTTTTAATATCAAATTTATTCTATCTAACCCTGCATTGGAAAGAATATTGTTGATAATGATATTGCAGATGACTCAATTCCTATCTTAAAAGACATCAACATTGACAACAAAATTAAGTAGGTGGTTGAAGCAGAAGATGAAGAGAAGAAGGATCCCATTCCTCACTTCACAAAGAATCATCCCAAAGAGCTAATCATTGGTAACCCATTAGAGAGAGTGAAAACACGAGCTGCCTAAAACAAAGAATAAGTAGACAGTGCCTTCATCTCACAGCTGGAGCCAAAGAACATCAAGGAAGCTCTTGGAGATGATGAGTGGATCTTAGCCATGCAAGAGTAACTAGAGCAGTTCGAGAAGAACCGAGTGTGGACCCTAGTGCCAAGACCAAGTGACAGAAAAATCATTGGCACCAAATGGTTCTACCGCAACAATCTTGATGAGAATGGTAAGGTGGTAAGAAACAAAGCAAGGTCAGTAGCCCAAGGTTACAATCAGTAGGAAGGTATTGATTTTGATGAAACTTATGCTCCTATTGCTGGACTTGAATCTAGTAGAATGCTACTTGCCTTTTCTAGTTATAAAAATTTCTTGCTATATCAAATGGATGTTAAAAGTGCATTTTTGAATGGTACAATCGAGGAGGAAGTATTTGTTGCTCAACCTCCAGGCTTTGAAAATGACAAGCTACCTAACCATGTTTATTTGCTACAAAAAGCTCTCTATGGACTCAAACAAGCACCTCAAGCTTGGTATGAGAAATTAAAGAACTTTTTGTTAGAAAGTGGCTATGTCATGGGCAAAGTTGATTCTACTCTATTCCTAAAACACACTTCTAGCAATTTTCTTATCATTAAAATTATGTTGATGATATCATATTTGGCGGAACTGATCTTGATCTTTGCAAGGAGTTTAGTTCTCTTATGCATAGTGAGTTTGAAATGAGCATGATGGGTGAGCTTACTTTCTTCCTCAGCTTCCAAATCAAGAAAACTAAAGATGGAAACTTCATCAACCAAGGCAAGTACACCAATAAACTACTCAAACACGTTGGAATGGAGAATATGAATCGGATGACACACCCATGTCCAACACTACCAAACTTGATAGAGATGAATAAGGTGAGAAGGTAGATGAGAAGCTCTATAGAGGTATGATTGGAAGTTTACTTTATTTAACTACCTCTAGACCTAGTATTATGTTTAGTGTTGGCTTGTGTGCTCTCTTTCAATAAATCCCTAGGAAATCACATCTTATTGTTGTTAAGAGGATTTTGAGGTACTTAGCCAAAACTCAAAACTTTGGTCTATGGTATCCTAAGTCAGGGGACTTTACTCTTATAGCATACAGTGATGTTGATTATACATGCTGTTTGGTTGATAGAAAGTGCATGTGGCACTTGCTTTCTCCTAGGACCATGCTTGGTGTCTTGGTTCTCCAAGAAACAGAGCACCATGGAATTATCAACTACTGAGGTTGAATACATTACAGTCGGGAGTTGTTGTGCCCAGGTCCTATGGATGAAGCAAATGCTCCAAGACTTTAACATGCATTTGGATGCTTCTCCTATCTTTTGTGATAATACTAGTGCAATCAATCTTTCTTATAATACTATATTGCATAGTAGAGCTAAACATATAAAGGTTCGTCACTATTTTCTTCGTGATCACATAGCCAAAAATGATATTTATATCACGCATGTGGACATGGAAAATCAGTTGGCGGACATTTTCACTAAACCTCTTGCTAGAGAGAAATTCAACTTTATGAGATCAAAATTGTTTATAACTTCTTTGGATGAATCTGACATGCCTTCTAGCAAGTAGTCATCTATCCTATATGGTTTTCATCTATCTTGGTCATCTTTGAATGCTTACATGCCTATAGTTACTTTTTAATGTTCATATTTGCCTTGTTTTCTCTTATTTTTGGGTATTTTTTGCAAATGCTTGTTTTATTGCCAAATAGTACCCAATGATGAGTGATATGTGCCTAAGTATGTTCAATATACATAATGGACTTGAAAAATACTCAAATTGAGCTTCAAATCTTCAAGTTCACGTCAACAGTGGTGTATGAAACTCCTTTCACTATCCCAAGGCTCTTCCTCAAGCTTTGAGTGAAAAGGAATGTTAGAATTGAAGATGGGATTGAGATAAGAAGAAATTATGCATTGATTTTTTATTTCTACCATGGAATTTAGGTGAAAGGGAGTCAAGAAGCTTACCAACAGGTTGGGGGTCGTCATCCTAGTCCTAAAAAGCTCCCTTGGTCGTTTTTCAAGCAAAGAGAAGAAGTGGATTTGAAAAAGCCTCTCAATTGAGTTGAAAAATGTGTTTTTATAAGAAATTCAATGAGAGAGAAAATGTCTTATAAAAATCTTTTAATTCCAAAATTGGTGCCACCTATTCCCCTCAACTCCTTGCATGCAAGGATATCTTCCTCACATACGAATTCCCTTCCATTATCCATGAATTAAGGGAAAAGAAATTAAGCACCTTAATCATATAATAGTAATATCTATAAGTTAGTGGATATTACTTTTTCTTTTAATAATGTGAGTGAGTTATCCATTCCTTTGGATATTTTCGTTGCCTTTGCAAGGCACAAGGGCGTTCAAATTTGAGCAAATTCAACCATCTCGTTTTTGGTTGAGGTCCCTTCAATTATTTTATTTATTTTTGCATTAAATTGAATTAGGGTTTCAATTATGCTTAAATCTTGATTATTTTAATATCAAGATTCTCTTTCCTCCAAAATGATACAAATGAGACACCCCTATCATTTTCTTTTCTATACATGATGCCAAGAAACATTAGAGACTATTATGAAGTGGTAATTTGCATATTGAACACTAGGTTTTGGGTAAATTGCATATTATACCAAAACTGGGTTTTAATGCACAAACATTGCTTTATCCGCTCTTTCTTGGTACTCATTCTTTTCCCCAAGCCATACCTTTGAATAATCTTCATCCTCATGATTCTTCAACATATGAGGAACATTTAATCATGTAACATTTGCAAGTTAACCCCTCAACTTGGGTAATTTGCACTTTAGTCCAAAACAAGCAAAACATTATTTCAACATTGTTCGAAAAGGACTAAAATTGAAACATAAGTTCCTCTAGAGCCTTAATTAATTTTTGAAAGATAAAATTAAGGATCTAATTAACTTGCTTAAGCAAAACTCCAAGGGTCAAGGCATAACCCAAGTCAGGGTTGTTACAGGAAGTGCAGTGGGTAGGAGATGCTAGCCTATAGGACACAAAATTGGAGCAGTGGAAATGAATAGCAAATGTTGGAGTTGCTCAATTACCCACAAGAATGATTGCCAATTTCAAGTATGTATGGTCAAGTGTTGCACAAGTGTATTTTGGGTGTCCTAAGGAATGTCCTATTTATAGGAATGGCCTATGAGTGCTTAAAGACGTTCTAGACACTTTCTAGGGGGTTCTTAGTGCTTAACTAGCCGTTAGTTGTCCACTAATTGCTTTAGCAATGACTAGTTCATTAATTCTGAAAAGTGCAGACAGAGACAATCTCAGTCGAGAAATTGTCGACCGAGAGTCCTATCGATCGAAGTCTTTGTCGACCGAGGGACAGTCTGGATCAAGTGTGTATAACATTTGATTCCAACTCCTAACTACCTTGTCTGCATTGTCTAACGGCTATTTGGGTCAATTCTCAGTCGAGGAGTTTGTCGACCGAGAGTGTCTCGGTCGAGAAGTTTGTCGACCGAGAATGACTATGTTTCAATGTTTTGAACTATGTATTAAGTGTGTGTATCAGTGTGCAGTTGTGATACTATTGTAGGGGATGACCTATCTAAGTGTTGTGTGTGGCTAGGGAAGATCTAAACACTTGATTTACATGATATCTAAGTACTTGTACATTATATACTTGTACAAGTTTTTACATTTGATTACAATCATGAAATTGAAGCATTTTGAGCATAAAGATCTTCCAAACCTGTGTCATCCACCTAGTTCCTGCAACACTTAAGTAGCACGTTAGATCCACAAGAATGAAATATTTGTTATTATAAAAACAAAGGGATTTAAATGATGTCCATTTAGCCAAAAATCTCCCCCTTTTTGAAGATGACAAACATTTCCAAAATATAAAATAAATAAATATAAATCATATGAGTTTCATACCTGAAGTTTACCTTTTGTAGCCATTTTCTTGTGTGCAAGTGTGTGCTGGCCGAGATATTATGAAACTCATTTTATTTTATATTATTTCTCCCCCTTTGTCATTTCAAAAATAAAACCAAGATAATCATTAAGTATGACTTTTATTATTCCCCTTTAATTTTATTGCTATGCTCCCCCTTAATAAGGTATTCAGTTTTAAAAGCAAGGGATTTAATATGAATGCATGTGTTGTCAAATTTAGCAACAATTTATTTCTTAATCATTTGCAAAAAGGGTGTTAAGCCTTGAAATGATACGAGATCCTTTTAGGTTTATGCCATATATTACTCCCCTTGATTGTTATGCTCCCCTATAATATTCTTATTTAACAAGGATATATCCAATTGAAGCCATAGGAAACACTTTTTATTCAGTGCTCATACAACTCATAAGATGACCCATATGACATACTAGCTTATAACAAAAAGATAGCCATTACAAACATTACAAAGATAGCCATTAATCTCATGATCTCACTGTAAAGACCAAAAAATTACATCAATTTCTGAGTCTTTCCCAAGAAAGGGCTCAACTCCATAGTATTTGACCAGCGTCTTCCACTCCAAGGCACCTGTCTTGGTCAAATCATAAGCCTCCAAGAAGGTGGGAACATGATCGAAGTGAAAGTGGGCAGCAATGTCTTGGAGTTGGATTGGGGAAAATTGAGTGTGGCTGAGGTCATGAGATGGTGGTGATGGGTTTTGAGTGTAGTTGTAGGCTGGGTTGTAGGGGTAGAGCATGTCAGGATTAAGCGAATAAGGATATGCGTCAGGTGTATCAAGAGAAAGAGGTTGCATCCTTTGATTCAAGTAAGACATGGCATGATGATTGTAGTCTAATTGCCTACTTAAATGATATTGAGAACCGGAAATGTATGTTAATGTATTTGTGATAGGATCATAAGGTAGGCTAGAAGGAGGAGGTGGTGGAGGTGTATCTTGGGTGGATGGCTCCCCTTCAGTCCTAGCCCTCTTGTGTCCAAAATCAATCCCCATCTTCTCTACTGTATTTCTAGTGATCGTTTGGGGTTTCCTATCATATTTGAAGCCTAAGTCCTCAATGCTTTTCTTAAGACAATGTTGCGTAATTTGGCAAAAAAAATCAGCATAGGGTGTATTGCCAGAAAACTCAACCATGTTCTTAAGAATAAGACGAATAAAATTGATGGGTATACTATTTAGGATGGCATAAATAAGATACATGCGAAAGGTGGGTACTTCAGATTTGTTTGCTCGAAGATAGATATTTGTGGAAACAATTAGATTACCTATCCTAGCTTTGAGTTTTAAAATGATGGCATAATATGTACCCCTTTCTTCATGGCAAGTTGTATTGGATAGAAAAATGGCTCTCTTGATATCACTCAAACTAGTGGTAGTGTCATCTTGGGATAGCTTATTTAGAGGATTACCAGTGGTGAGATCAATAAACCCCTTATATTCGTCTACATTAATGTTGAGCATAGTAAGAACATCCTCCTCGGAAAAGTGAAATCCATACCCACTAAACATAGAAGAGAAAGAATGATCATGGTCAGGATGTGTGGCTAGATTGGCATAGAATTCATTGATGGCTTGGGAGGAGTAGGAACGGAAGGATGGATTTAGGAATTTAGAAAGATGTTTCACCTCAAAGAGTTCTTCAAGATCAACAATGTTGATGAAGTCCATGCCATCCACCAACCGTCGAGGAAGAGGAGTCTTTGAGGACAGCCTGAGGTAGCGATCTCTGGCAACTACATCATTGAATGGAATGTCGTTGATGATCACCAGCACCGGGGAGACCGTTCTTCCCTTCCTAGATGCAACCTACTTCTTTCCACACGATGATGAGGAAGCCATCTTGATAATTTGAAGTGGAGAAGAAGCAAAACAATATTGGGGTGGAGAAGAGCTAAAGATTTGCACAAGAAGGCACTAGAGAAGAGCTAGAGAAGTTAGAATGCGAGTTTGTGAAGAATGGGGCCGTTTTGGGGTCTATTTATAGAAAAACAGGACCCTGCTCAGTCGAAAATTCATTGACCGAGGACCGCAATGGTCGATTCTATAGACGCTCCGCTCATTCATCCAACGATCGATCGAAAAATAGTCGTTGCAATTTTGTTTTAATTATTATTTTAATCAAAAAAATTTTCCGTTTAATTTAAGCGAATTGGGGGGTTCGCCAAGTTGGTCTTGGTCGATAATTTTGTCGACCGGGATAGACTTGGTCAAACATTTTATCGACTGAGCTGAGTTCGAGTGTGGCATTTTCTTGGCGAGTGTCAGTCAAGAAAGGTGACCAACCGAGATATCTTCGGTCGACAAACTCGTCGACCGAGTTTGTCTCGGTCGAGATATTTGTAGACCGACAGGATTGCTGTATTTGAGCATTGTAAATAAAATTTTGAGCTAGTTTTCAATAACAGTTATGAATGCAAATGAGAGACTGTAATATTTTAAGAGTATTTTCCCAAATATAATTTCCATGTTTAGAAATAACCATTAGAAATAATAACATTTATTCAATGATTGACATTCATATATTTCTCATTTATTTATGATGAATGTTAATCCTAAAAATGATATGAGATCTCTTAAGAACACATTAGAATCAAGAAAGATATGTCAACCAATGATGAGCAAGTTTATACTAATGTTGAGTGCACAAAAATAATTTCCAATTAAGCATTTTGTCAAGCCTATTTTAGGTCGACCTTGACTTTGACTTTGGCACCACTTGGTCAACCTTGATATTAACCAAGAGGCAATTTCTGCGGATTAAGCTTTTTCAATGATCTACTTGATTGAATATTTAAACCATAGCTTATAGAGTATTATTCATGTATAACAAGAATATCATTTTTCATAAGCTAAGCACAAGATAATCATTTAACTAATATGTCAAGATGCATTTGTGTCATTGAGATTTATCTTAATGCAAAAATTGCATTTTCAACGATAATATCATCTTTATGTGTGATGAACTCAATCACTATGATAAAAAACAATATCCATTCATGGTTTGTAAATATAGATCAAAGATTATTTTAGGCAAACCAAGTAAAAGATAGAACAATAGAAACATATCCATAATTTCATGAAATACAATTATTATGATAATTTAAAAGCAAATTTCAAGACACATGGTTTTCATATAGATAGACCAAGGAATACTTAGGACAAACCATGTGGATTATGATAAAATAGTAATTTCCTTGATTAAACCATCATGGTTCATGAAGTTTTAATTTTAAGACAAGCCATGAACATGCTTAATCATTTTAGTAGCAATTTAGTAAAATCAATCTTTTTCTCTTGTATATTTGATAGATACACTTTAATAATGAAAAGTATTAAGTTTTAAAGCTCATATATTATTCCTTTTGATTTGGATCATTCAAATATTTAAGGCACAAGAATATGTAAAGGTCATTACATACTTAAGTTGATTGCAATTTAAGTGTCGTGATTTATTTAAACAGTTCTGTCATAGTTTCACTCGGTCGACAAAGTTCTCAACCGACATTGTCTCGGTCGACAACTTCCTCGACTGAGAATGTTACTATTTCTCCAGAAAAAATACATATTTAAGGCAGAAATCTTGTACTATTTTCAGTAGTTATTTCCAAGTAAAAACATAGATCACTTCCAATTCAATTATGCAATTTAAGTATCAGTTTAGTTGAGATAAACATTTAAGTATCAAAGTAACATTTGAGTCAAATCTCAACTAATCATATTCAATTCTTTAGGTTTTAGGAACCTAAACTAAAACAAGTTATTAAAGTTGTGTCTCTACAAATGTCCTTGATACTATAAATTTTAATCAATTTGTTATCTCATTATGTTAACTTGAGATAGACATAAAGATTTACAATTTAGAGTCTTTGCTCATATCTCAACTTAATTTAATTTATTTAGGTTGGGGGTTTTGGAACCCCTTCCAACTCAACATCCTTTTTCTTGTAAGGAAATGAGAAGGAATAATGTCCAAGACGCAAACAATAATGGCAACATATAGAATCAATCTCATTTCTCTTTTTATGAGTTTTATCTGATTGTTCTTGGGTACATATGTATACTTGCCTTTAGGTACATATATAGATTGAATCTTTGGCATTTTTGTCCTTCCCCCACTAGGGTTTTGATAGGATTTTCCTTTAGGCTTGTAACCTAGTCCTCTCCTTCCAATTTGACCATGAGAATCATTCAAGATCTTATCAAGAACATCATTGTTTCTTAAGCTACTAACTTCTTGTTGTAACTTAGAAATCTCATCCATTCTCTTTGTGATATCTAACTTTGCTTGATCTAGATTAGATGATAACGCATCTCTTTCCTTAACAATAACATCATAATCTAGATGAGTACATAAAATTGGTTGTTTTTTGAAGATCATTTATTTGGGCTTGCAAGTTTATCTTTTCTAGAGAGAGAAGATTTCAATTTTCCTCTATTGATTTCATCTTAGTATCATGGTCTTTAATAGTTAAGTTTAATGTCTCCTTAAGATCTTAATTTTCAGATGTGAGAGCAAGAAGTTTAGCATGTTACTCATCATTTTCTTTATTTGATTTCTTTAATTTCTTCTTACACTCAATATACTTATCATGTGTTTCTTGAAGGCTAGCAACTAAATCTTCTTTTGATAAATAAAAAAGGCTTACATTTTCTTCTTCTTCACTTGTTGTAGTAATAAAACATTCTTTATGCACATATTCCTTCTTTAACCTCCATGGACAGCTAGGTGTTGTGTGTCTTGTTCCTAAGCACCAATTACAGCTTGTTGAAGATTGGTCCAAGCTTCTCCTTTGCTTGCGGTTGTAGACACCACCGCCCTCCATTCTTCAATACTCGATTAGAGATCCTTGAAGCCTGCTCTGGTACCAAATGAAAAACCACTAGAGGGGGGGTTGAATAGGGTTTTATAAATATTTTAACAATAATTCAACTCCAACAACCACAATTGAGATAAGGAGAAAGAGGCAAGGTGTTTAGAGTGGTTCCACCCTTAGCAAAAACTAAGGGAGTCAGTCCACTACCCAATTGTTTCCAATTGGGATTTTGAAAGTATTTAAATTTTATTACCTTGCAAGGATGTTACATAAAATTACAAATACTTTCACCACCCTTTGGACAACCTTCACCTAGAAGTAGTCCCCCCAACCTTGAAGCAACCTTCCTTGAAGTAACTTCAAGCTCCCCCTTGAAGTAGCCTTCCTCTTGCAGTAGCTTCCCATTGAGATAGCCTTATTGAAGTAGTCCAAAGTCCTCCTTCTCCGCCGAGAAGATCAAACCCTCTCCAATCCACAACCTCCAACCCTAGGAGTAGCAAGAAGAGTACAAGCAATAAGAAAGAACGAGAAGGAAAATGGAAATTACAATTACCATTGTAGCACAAGGTTTGATTTCCTATATCAAGCATTTTGATCTCCTAACCAATGTGTATGGAAGTGGAAGTGCAGTGGGTAGGAGATGCTAGCCTATAGGACATGAAATTGGAGTAGTGGAAATGAATAGCAAATGTTGGAGTTGCTCAATTTCTCACAAGAATGATTGCCAATTGCAAGTATGTATGCTCAAGTGTTGCACAAGTGTATTTTGGGTGTCCTAAGGCATGTCATATTTATAGGAATGGCCTATGAGTGCTTAATGATGTTCTAGACACTTTCTAGGGGGTTCTTAGTGCTTAACTAGTCGTTAGTTGTCCACTAATTTCTTTAGCAACGACTAGTTAATCAATTCTAAAAAGTGCAGACAGAGACAATCTCGGTCGAGAAATTGTCGACCAAGAGTCTTGTCGGTCGAAGTCTTTGTTGACCGAGGGATAGTCTGGAGTAAGTGTGTATAAAGTTTGATTCCAACTCCCAACTACCTTGTCTTATGTGTGTAACGGCTATTTGGGTCAATTCTCGGTCGAGGAGTTTGGCAACCTAGAGTGTCTTGGTCGAGAAGTTTTTCGACCGATAATGACTCTATTTCAATGTTTTGAACTATGTATTAAGTGTGTGTATCAGTGTGCAGTTGTGATACTATTGTAGGGGATGACCTATCTATGTGTTGTGTGTAGCTAGGGAAGATCTAAATGCTTTATTTACATGATATCTAAGTACTTGTACATTATATACTTGTACAAGTTTGTACATTTGATTACAATCATGAAATTGAAGCATTTTGATCATATAGATCTTCCAAAGTTGTGTCATCCACCTAGTTCCGGCAACACTTAAGTAGCACGTTAGATCCACAAGAATGAAATGTTTGTCATTATCAAAAGAAAGGGATTTAAATGATGTCCATTTATCCAACGCAGGTGACAAAGAAAAATAATCAAGCCTTTTCTCCAACCCAATCACATTCTTATAAGACTCATCAAAATGCTTCATCCTAGAGAGGACATCATCCGATAATCTTGAACTATATCTTTGACATTGTTGTTGCCATGGTATTATATTGCAGTGCCTTTACCTCGCCCTCTAGATTATGAACAACTTGCACACATTTTCTTGTATCACTCCTCTTAATTCTTCATCAATTTCATCATATCAGCTAGAATTGTAGCTGAAGGATTTGAGTCATTGGTATAAGAGGGGATTGCAAGAGGTATCATGCCAATTATCCGATCATAATCATTGATCAAGTAGAGGTCTGGTGCCTTGAACTTCCACAAAATTCTCAAATTGAGGCCATGACTCGTTGAAGGATTTGGCCATGAAAGTACCTTCACAAGATGATTTCACCAAATTTTGTTTCATTTGAGATAACCAAAAATAGAAGGATTTCTCAAGTTTCCATAGAGGGACCTAATGATGGGGAAAATATATCAATATATTTTGAAACCTTTCCCAACTATCATGTAATTTCTCAAGAGTCATTTGTTTGAAGTTCCTGATTGCACTCTTAAATTTTTTCAATTCAAAAATAGAATAGAATTTTATTGAGAAGACATTGTTCATATCTTCCCAATTCATAATTTCCAATTTTACAGAATGTCACTTCTTATCTTTGTCCTTTATAAAGAAGGGGAATATATTAAAACAAATGGTATCATAGGTTGTATCTAGAGTGCAGAAGAATGAGCAGATCTCTATATAGGAGTCCAAATAGTGGTAGAGATTTGCGAAACATTTTCACAAGGGTTGAAGGGATGGAGAAATGTTGGTCTAACATAGCACCAACCCTTATTGCCACCAAAGATATGTAAGTGTATATAAGGAAGTAGTCTTGGAGAGGCCTTGGTCATTCTCTTGGTTATCTCCATTATTGGGTGGTGGTCCTCCATTAGGATTAGATGTATCTTCCTTCACTAATGTGCCCTATCACCTACATATCACACAATCAAGAAGAGTTATCAATCTCAGATGTAAGAAAAACTAGAATAAATAAGTTACATTGATGGAAAGGGAAATGGCAAAAGTAAAAGTAAAACAAACTACCTAGGACGAGTGCCACACTCCCCAAAACGGTGCTATAAAGCTTGATGTGAGTTCTAGAAGTCAGTGGTGGGGACACATTCCATCCTTGAGCTAAGGGGCTTCCTTTCCTCGACAACCATTATGATACAAATTGGCATTTGCATTATTCTAATTGACATATTTCTTAATAAGTTAAGATTGCATTTGCTTTGGGTTTATCTAGCCATTAAACACTTTACCTATATCAAATGTTATAGACAATTCACTCAAGTTTTAAATTCTATTAGGTGATGTAATAAATTAGGTTTTGTTGACATTATTACCACAATTAACATATCAGACATCATATTTCTCAATATATAATGATCATAATTGGTTATGTGTTTCCTTATCAAGAATTAATTTCTCCATTTCTTATATGCAACCATATCTATTGTTTAATTCTCGATTCCTTTAGAAAGTCACTTAAAAATATTATCTCCAGTTAAGATAAACTAATTTTGCATCAATATACATATCCTTTAATGCCTATTAAGGTGTTTCACATAATTAGTGATGATGGAGATGTTCCATTTTATCATTAAACTTATCAAATATATCACTAGAGGTAGTGGAATATTGTTATATTTATTTACATGGTGATTTCCATAACATAAACTGGTGGGTTTATGAAAAATTATATATGAATTCATGTATTATCAATTAAATAGAGTAGAATTTCTTAGTTCATTTGCATAACACATTTTTGAACAAGTGAACTAGGGTTTAAAAAGAAAAAAACCAATTATTCCTTATACTTTAGCTTTACTCATGTAAGAACTAATCTCATGATCATCCCATTATGGCCTATTAGGGTATAACCTTCATGGTGATTGGGGTTTTCTCCTGAACCAAACTAGAAGGAATCCAATCCATGGAATTAGGATTTCCAAGATTGTGAGTTCATCTTCACATCTTACTTAAAATTTCACTTATTTTAGGTTTTCCATATATTTTTTGTGTTGTACTCAAAATTTCACTTATTTTAGGATTTTAGTATTTAATACAATTGTTTTATATTTATTGAATTTTTATCTTTAATTTGTAGGTTGATACAAGAAGAAAGATGAGAAGTCATGAACTCTATATTTAATTTCCAATAAATTTTTGTAGAATTGATGCAAGAAAAAGAGCAGAGTAGAAAAACTCTAGACATTCCCATTAAATAAGTCAAAATATTAAGTCCTCACTTCCCAACTCTGTTAATGGGAGAGATGTTCATTGAAGTGCACACAGTTAGTAAATTGGCTCTAGATTTCACATCTGATATCAGAATTGGACGATTCAAGTTTGGCTAGAAAGATAGTTCGAGTATCTGATGAATAAATTTATTTAATGACTACTTTTAGTTGAAGGATGAGTCTAAAAATTTCTCATTTTTCAGATTGAGAGATGTATAAAAAATTTCTCACATCCATTGGATTATGTTA
The DNA here is from genome assembly GCA_963693085.1 of Alisma plantago-aquatica. NCBI lineage: Eukaryota > Viridiplantae > Streptophyta > Magnoliopsida > Alismatales > Alismataceae > Alisma > Alisma plantago-aquatica. The sequence continues at coordinate 1,953,956,865 of OY856409.1, forward strand.
GATCAGCTTCAAAGCTTGTGACATGCTATTGAAGCAGCAAAAAGATATTCAAAGAGGGTATTCATTCCAATCAACATTCATACACATCTTTAGCTGTCACCAAGGAGCCCGGAGACAAAAGTTGATGGCTTAACATAGGGATGTGCTCTACTAGAGGACACAAAGATTGCAAGTGTCATTTGGAGGGTGGCTTTTTACACCACAAAACTTCTCGTCTACATCACTACTTTCTTTATGAACTTCTTCTTGTAGCTTTTATATTATATATTACATATGTATAGAGAGTAGTTCATCTTATTAGGACATGAGGATTTGCCCCACCTCATGTATGATAATCTTGCATTGTGAACCACTTCTTGGTTGAACTATTAGACTTTTGATTAACTATTAAATGAAAGTTTTACGGATTATTTACTCATTTTGTGTATTCGTCCAAATCTATCTATAGAGACATTGAAACCTAAGATTAGAACATTCATTAATCAACATTGAATTCCAGAAACAACATTGGAAGGGTTTTCTTTGGAGAGACAAATTTGGGATTGTAGGTAACAAGATATCGAGCCTATAGGAAAACTTGTCCTTGTGAGATTCTATAACCCAAAAGGATATAGAAATTCCTTGGCCCCAATCTAATAATCTTGTGAGTGAGTGATTCAGTATAAGATAGAGGATACATAGGTAGCAGCGATGAAACCCGTCATCCCTATAAATTTATCATCGTTCAAATTCAACTCTTTCTTACTTTTATTTATCTTTCTTGATTTATTAAATTAGTTAATTAAACAAACAACCAATCAATCCATCCTTGTTAACTACTTTTTCTTAATTAGTAAACCCTTTTATGTTCTAAATAAAGTTGCTCTTCGGGTTTGATCCTAAAGCTATATCACGATAAGATATGTTTGCTTACAAGTGGTGATTATTGCACATTAGTTTAGGTAAAAACTTAGAGACTTTTCCATAGTTGAATTTTTAGTACAATAATTTCCACATCAAATTTTAGCATTGTTTCTGGGATGGGACATTTTGGATCTTTTTCTCTATTTGGATGAAGTTAGGAACTTTTTTTCCTTTTGGGATTCATTTTTGTAATTTTAGTTTAGTTTTTTAATTTTTTGTTTTTTATTTAATTTCATAGATATCTTTTGTATTTTTTAGCTTTTGAATTCCTTATTTTTTTTCAATTTTAACTATTTTCATAAATTTTAGTTTGGTTCTGTATTTTTTTTGGTTCCATAATTTGTCTTATCTTAGATCTTTTATTTCTATATTATATTTTTGTGATTAATTTTTATTTTTTGTAAAGATTTTTTTTAATCTTCATGAGCATTTTTTATTCGTGTTCTTGGTACTCAGATATCTTTATTTTCTAGGCATCACATTAATGGAGTGGCCAGTACCACAAAGCATCCAATAAAAAAAAATTGGCTACTAAAACCATGATGTGTGGAATTGTCCCAACTTGACTCCATAATTAAATTCAATGCTACATGGAACTAGCGCCGAACAAGTTGCTAGGCCTTGTTATTGTTGTATATAAGAAGTTGACTTCAATACACAATTTTTAGAGGCTATCTTAAATGACCTTGCCATGTAGATGATTATGTAGCTGAGGCAAACTATAATCAATAATATCTTAAAGTCATAGTGAAGAGACTTATTATGCAGGTCACTATTTACCCAAGATGAGTGAGAGGATGGACCCCTTCATAAGGTTCAAGGTTATAAAGAAGCAATGCTTTTCGAACAAGAAGCCCAACACCAAATAATGCAGACACTATAGGATGAAATAAAAGTCTATCTCTCCCAACAAGACAAGGTGTTTGAGGGTCCAGTAGGAAGTTATCATGAGAAATATTATGTAGAGGATGATATTGATGTCATCCCAAATACAAAGACAAGTGATATGGTGACAGTGGCACATTCTAAGGAACATTAGCCAGAGGTCGACATGTACACTTGTATTCCATTGTTTTTTTTTTGCATTAGAGGCTTTGAAATGTCAATGTCAAAAGAATTAAGGGGAGTGATCATGGCACTATAGCAGAATCCAAGGATCCACCACCTTTCCTATTGTAGTCCTAGATCCAATCATCTATAATGATCAACCAACCTTGATTAAGTCTATTGTGGAAGATGAATAGACAACTTTTGTTGCATATCTGGTTGTTTCAAATGATGAGGTACATCCAAACTATGATGTACACATACCAACACCTCTTCATTTTTCTATCTCTTCTCATGTCCCTATCTCTATAAAGTAATTGGATTAATTAGATGTGTTTAATGAGGAGGATCTTTATCTCCAAGTTAATATTGTGACAGACTCCATTATTGGTGATGCTGACATGGTAGACCACGAGGATGCACAACTAAAGAAGAATATTTTCCATACTGATTTTATAGAGATGGAGGTTCCTCTTATTTAACACCACATTTTCTATACATAGATTTAGGTGATGAGAAGAAATTAGAGACAAAACCTCCACTTTATCTTACGCGATTGGTAGTACTAGCTACATATTTGTTACATACTACCTTTATCATATGAGAAGGTAGTTTGTCTCCAATTTTCACAGATAAGTAGATCTTTAGGCCATCAAAGAGGCACCACTTATACTTTGTGCCACATCTTCTGGATAGACACATCGCTAATATGGTACCTCTACTAATGGAGAAGTATTGGTGGATCCTACAGGATGGATTGTGGGGTGAAAGAAATTACTACTTTAGGCATCCTGGAAGTACCTTTGAGCTACAACATCCATTTGATCATATATTCCACCATGGAGATCCCATGTTCAAGGTGACAAACCTTGTTCATATTTCTTTCAGTTGGATCTTCTTGAAGTTTTCAAGACCACCTAGATGAGTGATGGGGATTCTTCCCACCATCTTGACTTTAGTGTTTTCTCATGAATGAGAAAATTTCTATTTTTAGGGTGGAGGTAGGGTGGTATGTACTCCTTTCCATCCACACCTATCTTTTTTCCATCATATTAGACATGTATGTAGATTGCATTCATTTCATGTAACTTAAACTATTTTCATTTAGTTCTTAGTTCTTGATATGTTAAAGGAAGTCATTATCTAGTTGGCTTAGTTTACATTCATCTTTTGCATTGCATATAGTATTTATAATACAATCCCATTATTCAAAGTAGATCCTTGATGTTAACTATATTTCTTAAAATATGTCAATAGTTAGAAATCACCTTTTGTTGCCAATGAATATAAGCACTATATTTCCTAGAAATGATGACAAGTCGTATGGGATTGAGCGGAATCAAATCCTACGTGTCTCTTTACTGATTAGCATAACATTCTTGTAGAAATATCTTAATTTATAGAACTAAAGATAGATGTTTATAACGTAAATAAAAAAAGACTAAAACTAAGAAACTCAGACAAAATATATCTTTGGCATTGTCGTCTAGGGCACATAAATGAAAATCGCATATCTAGAATCCATAAATATGCTTATCTGGACTCTTTTGATTTTGAATCAATAGAGACATGTGAATCTTGTTTGTTGGGAAAGATGGAAAAAACTCCTTCCACTAGTAATAATGAGAGGGCTAGTGATTATTATGACTCGTACATACTGATGTTTGTGGGCCTTTTAGAAAAACCACTAGAGGTGGGTATTCGTACTTCATTACCTTCACTAATGATTTCAATAGCTACGGTTATGTTTACTTAATGAAACATAAGTAAGAAACTATTGACAGGTTCAAGGAGTTCATGAATGAAGTACAGAATCAACTTGGCAAAAGTATTAAGGGACTTCATTCTGATTGAGGTGGAGAATACTTAAGCCAAGAGTTTGAGGACCTTATGAGAGCCTATGAGATTGTATCTCAATGGAATCCACCTAGAACACCTCAACATAATGTGTATCTAGAAAAAAGGAATCACACATTGTTGGATATGGTACAATCAATGATGAGTTTGGTTAGGCATCAGTCTACCTTCTGGGGTTATTATCTAGAAACTACAACATTTACACTAAACAGAGTACTATCTAAATAGACTTAAAAGACACCATATGAGATATGGTATGGGAAGCATCCCAATGTGTCTTTTATGAAAATATGGGAATGTGAAGCTTATGTAAGGAAAATGTTTCCTAAGAAGCTTGGCTCTAAATCTGATAAATGTTATTCTGTTGGATATCCTAAGGAGACTAAAGGTTATTACTTTTATTCCCTATCTAACAACAAAGTGTTTTTTTCCAAGGATGTTGTATTCCTAGAAAAGGAATTTATTTCCAAAGGAATTAGTGGGAGGAAAGTGGAACTTAAAGAGGTTTGAGGCCAACAAGAAATCATTGTACCAATCAATGTACAAGAGGAACAAAGAGAATCACAAAGTGTTGTGGAATATCAAATTCCTTAAGTAACACAAGTACCTCACAGATCTAATAGGAAACACGTTGTACCTATGAGATTTGGATATCTTGTGACTCAGGAAGGCAGTGAGTTGGTCACAGATGATGAGCCAACAACCTATCTAGAAGCTGCTGAGGGACCAGAGTTTGAGAAATGGCATGAGGCCATAAGATCTGAGATGTAATCCATGTATACGAACAAGATGTAGACCTTGGTGGATCCACATAAAGGGGTAAAACCCATAGGGTGCAAGTGGGTCTTCAAGAAGAAGACCGACTTGTATGGTAAAGTACAAACATATAAGGGAAGATTGCTTACAAAGGGTTTCAGACAAGTTCAAGGTGTTGACTATGACGAAACCTTTTCTCTAGGGGACATGGTTAAGTCCATCAAGATTATGCTTCCTATCGTAGCTTATCATGACTAAGAGATTTGGTAGATGGATGTTAAAATTGCATTCCTTTCGGGAATCTTATTGAGGAAGTGTATATGACACAACCTAAGGGTTTTATAAATCTATAGGATGAAAATAAAGTATGTAAGATACAAAGGCAATCTATGGATTGAAGCAAGTATCTCAGAGATGGAATATTCATTTTGATGAGATAGTAAAAGAGTTTGAATTTATTCAAAATGAAGATGAACCTTGTGTGTACAAGAAGGTTAGTGGGAGCATAGTGACATTCCTCATATTGTACGTAGATGACATACTATTGATGGGGAATGGCATCCCTACTTCATAAAATATAAAGACATGCATGAGGAATATGTTTTCTATGAATGACTTGGGAGAAGAATCCTACATCTTGGGGATCAAGATCTATAGAGATAGATCTAGAAGACATCTTGGACTAAGTCAAAGCACACACATTGATGAACTGTTGAAGCGATTCAATAAGGAGATCTCAAAGAGTGGAAACCAGTACATGCATCATGGAGTTACCATCTCTAAAGCTTAATGTCCCAGTTCTTGTGAAGAAAGGGAATGCATGAGTTTGATTCCATATGCATCAACAATTGGATCAATCATGTATTCCATTTGTGTAGCCGTCCCAATGTCTCATATGCCTTGAGCATGATGAGCATATATCAGTCAAATCCAGGTGATTCTCACTGGATAGTAATGAAGAACATCCTAAGTACTTGAGAAGAACTAAGGATCAATTCCTCATCTAAGGCGGAAATGAAGAGTTGGTGGTAGATGGTTACACCGATGCAAGCTTCCAAACTAACAACATGATTATAAATTGCGATCAAGATTCATGTTTTGCCTAAACAACTGAGCTGTGAGCTAAAAGAGTTGCAAGAAAGAGACAATTGCCAATTCTGTAATAGAGATCGAGTATATTTTTGCATCAAATGTAGCAAAGGCAGATGTATGGATCAAGAAATTCATCTCAAAATTTGTGGTTGTTCCAAGCATCAGTGATGCAATTGAGCTATATTGTGACAACAATGGAGGTATTGCACAAGCTAAGGAACCCAGATTGCATCAACGTTCCAAGGATATAGAAAGGCATTTCCATATCATATGAGAGATCGTATAGAAAAGAGATGTGAATATTTATAGAGTACCAACTAAGAACAATATTGATGATGCCTTGACAAAGGCAGTTTCACATCAAAAGCATGATGGACATGTTATATCACTCAGAATAAGATACATGGGTGATGTGCTCTAAGTACAAGTGGTGGTCTATTTATATGTGTAAGGACCCTGACCCATGTTTTGGGCTAACCCTATTTTCTTTGCTTAAGAAAGGTTCTTAGAACCATAGTATAATCCCTCAATATGTTTTGATATCATGTGACAAGCTTATGTTTCCAGTTTTGTCCCATTTGGATGTTGTTTGAGAAATGTTTGCTTGTTTTAGACCAAAGTGCAATTTACCCAAGGTAAGGGGTTATATTGCAATATGTCACATGTAGAGAATTCCTTTAGTTCTCTAGCATCATTAGAAAGAGAATAATGTTGTGGGGTGCCTTGCTGAGGGCCTATGTTCCAAGTTTGAGCTTGGTTGGATGATGCTTGTGCTTTATGTGTTAGTTTTGGTGTAAATTGCAAATTACCCAAAGTGGAGGGGCAATATGCAATTTATCAGCTCTAGAGTTTTCTTGCTTCAGTTTGGCATCATCTAGGATGTGGATGTAGGTTTGGGCCCCATGTTTGGATGTTAGACGAGGAGTGACATCTGTATATAGTTTTAATGCCATATATTTCACATGTGCTATCTTGTCCTTTAGTGTATCAGGTAGGAGCTTGGAGTATGTATCAGTTCAGGGGGTGTGTCACCCCTGGAGGATGGTCAGCTGCATGATACATAGCCTTTAATGTATCACCAGGCCGTGCATTTAGAGTTTGGGGTAGGTACAAGTGGCGTTAGAGCATGAGAAAGTGGCATCTAAGTTTATGTGGTTATGACACCTTTTGCTTTGCTACATCTCTCTTCCTTGGTGTATATAACTCCTTTCCTCCTTACCCAAGTGATCCTTTTCATCCACCTCTTTCCCCTTCTTGTTTGGGGCGAGCTTGGGAGCTTTGGGAGCTTAAGGAAACCCCCATGGAGCTTGGGAGGCCGAGTTTCTTACTTATGGAGATTTCTTGCTCAAGATCTAACCTTGGTGAGTCATGCTTCTTTGCTAGCTTTTCCTTGTGATTTCTTCTTCACCTTCTTCCTCTCCTCTCGGCCATGGATGGACCTTTAATGAGAGTAGGCAAGGCCGTGGTTCTCTCTCTCTTTTCTTCTTCTTGAGCTAAGCTTAACCATGGTATCTTCTTCTTTTCCATCTTTTGTTTCTTGAGGTGATGATGATGGTGCCAAAGGAAAGTTTGGAGCTTTGGATGGATGATCTTCATGGTGATGAACGTGGGTTTGATTCTGGGATCAGGAAGTTTGATTTCTTTCATGGAGATCCTCCTAAGGCGGGTTACATAGCTTTTATCCATCTCTATTATGTTCACTCTTCATATGTACTTAAATCGATTCTTGTCTTTAGATCAATACCTTTCACTACGATAGTTGTTTATGTTGAACTTGAGATCTGATCTAATGGAAACGTTTACATTTTATTACTGCCTTTATCTTGTTCTCCTTGTGCGGGATCGTAAGGGGTGTCTTGAGGTTGAAGATGACCAACCCGATATGGTGTTTTACCCGATATAGGGCTTTACCCGATATAGTGCCTTGCCCGATATAGTGCCTTGCCCGATAGGTTATGCTTTGGTTGATGAATTGTGAGCAATAACCCTCTCTCATTTAGTTGAGAAGTGAGGTTAGGATTCCTTGATCCAAAGATATATGGTAGTGAGCCCTTGGGAAAAACCCCTCTCTCACTTCATTGTTGAGAGGTGAGCCTATGCTCTAGATAGTTGGGCGACATGTTAGCTTGGATGATAGAAGTGTTGACCTTAGTGTTGAGATGATGAAGTACCCTAGTTGCACAACATGTTCTTGAGGTTGAACCCTTGGTTGGTACCTTGGGTGATATGGTTATGCCTTTGGCAATGGGTATCCTTGTTTGGTATAGAGAACCCGATAGGTTGATCCTTGGTGAGGGTGATACCCTTAGAGGTAGTGTTGCCCGATACCCTAGAAATATTTGGGTGATATGGTGTTTTCATGGGCGATATGGATTTGATGGGCTTTGCACTATACCTTTAGATGTGAACCCTACCCTTGAGTAAACTCTTGAGAGATACTAAGTATTCTTGGCCGACATGTTTGGGTGAAGAACCCCAAACCCGATACCCATGCTAACCTGACACACCTTAGAGGCCTTGGCCGACACATCGGTCTTCATGAGGATATCTATGTTAAATGAGGACACCTAGGTGCATGCTGTTGTCTTTCCCAATAACATTAGCCCGATCCTGACATGAGCATGATTATGTACATGATGGCTTGGGTGATACTTAGGATGAGTGCATGGTCGATACCCTATATGAAGATATGATACCTTGGCTGATATGCCCTTGCATGATACATGCTTCCTTTTTGTTGGTTACCCGACACATAGGGAGATTTAGGCTGGTAGGTCTTTGAGCTTGAGTGATATGGGGTTTAGATGATACATGTTGAGGACTTTGATGGTATGGTATTATATATGAGATCCATATACTCATCCTTATGTAAGTATGCAACCTAGGGTTAGAAGTTATTGGCTTAAATTGTATGTATCATGGGCGAGGTAAAAGGGAGTTGACCATGCTAGGGTTGGCTTAAAGAATACCTTAGTTTCTACAAGGTGATGTGGTTCTTGGCCGACATGGTTACAAGGTTGCCTAACCCGATATGAAGTGAGATGTGTTAGATACATGAGCTGCCCGATATCCCAGAAGATGGTCCTTTGAATAGGATGGGATGAGGTGTGTTTGGACGATATGACCTTGGTGGCTTCTTTGCACGACATGCTTTGCCCCATACCAGGCATAGGTGGAATTTGTGGGCCTCATCCGATATGCACCTTGTCTGATATCACCTTGGGTTGTGGTGTTGAAGCTTTGAAGCTGATACAGACTTTTAGTGAGGGTTCATTTGGTTGCTGCCTAGTTTTGGTGAGGGTAGGTGACACCTTTAGCGAGGGTTGTGCCCTAACCCGATAACCCTAAGTATTATCTTGAGCCCTAGATTTTAGTATGTTATGTTGTTACCTTGGGCCCATATCTTTGATTATGATATGGTGGTTACCTATGGTCGATGATAGGTGAACCTTTGATGAAGGATGATGGTAGATCATGGTTATATAATCCTTAAAGATGAATCCTTAGGGATGGCATGCATGATGACATCAGATGTTGGGTATGGTGGATACCCATGGTACGGTAACCATAATGTGTATTATTTATTATACCATCTAAGACATTATGCTCCACGTGTTCATAATAAAGGATGTTGTTCCAATCCTATAAACCTTAATTTTAATGACATGATAATCATGATATCTTCTTTAAAGATTTGTATTTGGTGATCAAGTTATCTCTTTTACTATACATCCTAACCATGTAGGTATTATCAATTGAATTCATAGCCAGGTAAGAACTATGGTGGTTATATGAATATGTGCTTTGTGTGGCACTTGGTATATGTGAAATATCGGAATAATTTTAATGTCCCTTGTTGCTGCGATAACATGTATCACTAGTATGATGAGAAAGGTCTTGTGACATGATAAAGGCTGAGTGCCTGATTGAGGTGTTATCTTCTAGTTGTGATATGGGGGATTGCTATCCCATGATGATGTATGATGATGAAGCCTTGTGAGAGGCAGTGGCTCTATGTGATGAAATGAGGGATTGATATCCAATGGCAATATGATGATATTGATGACATTGAGCATGGCAGTAATAGTGTGACACCAAATAATGAAATCTAATGTTGTTTATGTTTTATAAATGGTTTGCTTAATACAACTTGGATGATCCTAACAATCCACTTAAAATGTATTAATTAATTACAGATGAACCTTTCATGTAGCTTGCCTTGGCCATAGATCCATCATCGTCAGGAGCTGGTGATGGTGAAATAGGTTCTCCTACGGGTTAACTCGGAGCACATATTGTTGAATATGTGGGGTTTCTCCTAGCCGAAAATAGGAGGAATAGAGTGAAAATGTGGTTGTAGAGTTAGATATGTATAAGAGCAAGGTGAATAGGCCCATGGCTCATTGTGATAGAGCATGAATGCGTTCATGGTTCAGGGAGCATGGTGAACAAGCATGTGGCTCAAGGTATACTAGCGTCGTGACTTGTACCAAGGCAGGGTAGAGGAAAGGGTAGCCTGTGGGAGCTAACCCCGTGACTGAGGTCACTTAAGCAAGAGACTGTGGTCCTACTTTGGATATCATGCACTGACCATGAGGAGGCTGAGGTCATGGAGTCCAACTCTTCCATTGACCTTGTATGGCACCGATCAGGGTTTCACAACCATTAGTTGGATTTGAGTGGTACAGCTCACTTACTCTGGGCTTAATAATTTGTAATCAAGCCATGTAGTATATCTATTGTAAGGCAAAATACAGAACATTGGTTGAGGCCTTGGATGATGTATGATTGTCTTATATATGTTCCCTAAGTATTTCTTGCAGTAGTCATATGCCTCTTAGATGTCATGGTAAGCTTTTATATATAATATTGATCTCTATATTCCACATATGATCTGGTTATTGGCTATATGCTTTATCTGTTCTAGATTTTCTGAGATTTTATAGTAAGATTTCTAATATTTTCTATATATACATATTCTTCATATTCCTTCTTGTATAACCAGTTAGTTATTACATGTTGTTTAAATTGATCTATCTGCTCAGTTGTCTGTGATAATAATAAAGTTGGTAAGGGTTATGTTTCTCGCTGGGACTATGTGTCTCACCCTGCTAGTTAAAAACATTTTTAGGTGGATGTGCCTGGCGAGATGAAGATCATGTGTCTGAGGATGATATGTAGAGGTATCATACCTCATGGGATATATAGTGTCTAGTAGTAGAGTCCTATGTGTCGTCCCTGTACACTCAGGTCTTTAGGAGAGTTTTTCGATGTTTCTTATATGATGATCGATGTATGGTTCTTGACTTATGTACCTTGATGTAATAAATCAACTTGTGGAATAGTTATTTCATGTAATGAGATGATGGGAAATTATGTTGTAGCACCTTGAAAATATGTTATGAAAAGAAAGTGTTGGCTCAGATGTAATATGTCTCATCTTGTGGTGCTTGCTGTAAATCGGTTTTAATTTCTTGTGATTTTTGGTAATCTGCTGGTTAGTATGTAATCATGTTTTGTTCGATTTGGGATGTTTCAAGTGTTTGATATCAGAGCTCTAGGTTCTTTGAGTCTACAGGGACACTAGGACTAGGATTAGGATGGTGTCTAAGGTTGGACCGTGACATAAAATATGGTGCATAATACCTAATCTTAGTACTTGGATGCCATGGCTAGGTATTAAAATATTGAAGACAAAGGTAAGTGTGGAGCCTTAGATTGATTCCTCTTTGATTACTCTGATCAAGTAGTCATTCTGGAACAATCTAAAGAGCATAAAAATCAGGAATATGATGCTAATACCTTCATCTTTCTTAAAAAGAAGTAAATAAATGCACCATAACTCTTTAAAACTTGGATGCTTGATAGTCAAAAGAGGAAGTAACGGTTCTATGAAACTTAAATCCATATAAGAATATGATGAGATAAGTTCTTGAAACTGTAATCTCAAGAGATATACATGGAAAAAGATAGATTAACCTATGATAACAAGGTAAGTTAAAGCGTAAAACTTACACAAGATGAAGATAATGCCTAAAAAACCAAGATAAGGTTAGAAGAAAGAGAAGAACAAGTGATGAGTAAATAAGATGGAACCTAAGTTAATCTCAGACCAACCAATAAACGTAAGCAAAAATAAGAAAGTATGAAGTGCAAATTCATGATAAGTAAAAGGGAACAAGGGAGATGATCCCTATTCAATAAAGAATACGTTAAGAGTAACACTCTTGTTCACAAAAAGAAAGTGGAAGCACGGTACAATCATGAAATAATCATGAATATGATGAAACGACAATAAGAGAAAAAGAGTAATAACATGTAATTGTCTTGATGATTCCTATGTTGATTGCAAGGAAACCAAGAAGAAACAAGATAAAAACCAGTTGGAACCAGATTTAATGATACATAAATGGTTGAAAACTCATGTAAGGATCAAATAAAGTGATAATTTCCTCCCCTCGATATGAAACCATAGGTGTTGATGGGGTGATAGGAGGAGTTTTTTCCCTTGTGTTCCTTCCTTCTGAGGGAGTGGCAATCAAGTGGACCTTGTGTCACTTGATATGTATGCTTTTGGAGTGATCTCTAGTTGGATGCTTTGAAAAGCATCAGTTGATCTTGGACTTTAGTTTCCAAGATGGAGATACCTGTGATAGATGATGACGGTATGATCCTCTTGACATGTTTTGATTTGGTGACGATGATAGAATATGGATGCAATATCGAAAGTGATGTGTTTTGACTGATGAGACGGATAGCAAGGTAAGGAATCCAAGTATATGAGAAGATATGAACATGTCTTTTGGTAAGGGGTTAAGATTCAATATGCCTAGATCGTGGAGGTATGGTGGAGAACTGTCCTGATAGATCATCTTCGACATTGAACCTGTAAGCTTGCAGCTTGTTTTGGAAATCTGGATCTATGTGGTGACCCTTGAGGTAGCGGTTCAGCAACACAGAGGGATGCTGATGAGAATAAGCAAGTGAGGACCAGATGGTCTGACCAGGAAGCGGAAGGCAACATGCAACAGTTAGATTTTGTGACATGAGTTAGCCAAGAACGGTAGGTTAACCTGTGTGTGCTGGCAGGTCGAATGGAGTCACTCCATTCATCTTTGTCTTCTTCTTACCTCTTATCTGCTCTAGTTGATTCAGTTTAGGATGTACCCTCCTTTGAATGTTTATAGGATGCTTGGAAGAGGTCCCCTTCTTATAAGATGAAGGAGATAGGTAGCATGTTGTCGAGCACCTTGTTGGATGACCTGGTTGTGTTGGAAGAAGTATATCCTTCTCATATCCTTTCTTTTGCTGGACATGACAGTCAAGCAAATCTCTTTCCACTTGACATGTTGAGGATCGAGATAACCCTGGGAATGGATATCCTTGGAAAGGTGTGAAGTGGTCTCAGATGAAGAAGTTGGCTTTGGTTCGACCTAGCTAAGTGCTTATGGTATGGATATCACCTGTTAGGGGTTTATGTTCTGCATAAACATGACAACCAAAGGTATGCACCCAAGGAAAGGAACTGTTGTAAGATCGTTGTGGGAAAAGTTCATCAAGTTAAGCATGATTCCTTGAAATAATCCTAGCTAAGTCTTCATTAAAGAAAGGTCCAGGAAGGATGTGCATCAGTTAGAGACGGATGAACAAGGTTTGTGATTCCTATCTAGATCAATTGAGATAGTGCATACATGTTACCACCCAAGTTGGTGCTTGTTGTGCCCTTGGAAACTGATATGAAGTTGTGGTAGCGTTGCATCTAAGATGATGAGGTGTACCTTGCTCTGTTGTTGCTAACCCAAGATGTTTAGTTCCTTGGTTTCCTAATAGCTCCTTTTGTGTTAAGAATTAAGAGATACTTAGTGTAGTGCCTTATGAGCTTTGTTATGTGTAAACATGTGTTTGGTAGAGTATGTATCTTGTGATAATCCCATCTAAGATATATCTCCCTTGGATTAGAGACATCCTCTGTAGCAAAAGAAGGAACCGTTGATACATAACAGAAAGATAAGTAATATGAGTAATGTGAAGCTTAATTGTTGAACTTGTGGGATCATAGTAGTGTAGCGGAAGTGTAACAAGGAAGGCGATATATCAATAAAGGAACTGATACCTAAGTGATACAGGTTGCATGTGATGTTCCAGTATCTAAAGAGTGTTACCAGACAAAGGATGATGAGACAGAGCTTGAGCCTGTGAATAGTATAGGAAACCCTGTGTTGGCTCTGGAGGAAGAGCAAGTATGTTGGTCATAGATCTGTGACACCCAGGAGATTTGTGGAGTTGTATGATGTGATGCATGAGTAACACCCATCTTCTTTCCGCTCGGGATTTCAGGGACGAAATACTTGTTAGGGGTTTATGACTTGTAAGGACCCTGACCCATGTTTTGGGCTAACCCTAATTTATTTGCTTAAGAAAGGTGCTTAAAACCATAATCTAATCCCTCAATATGTTTTGATATCATGTGACAAGCCTATGTTTCCAGTTTGGTCTTGTTTGGATGTTGTTTGAGCAATGTTTGTTTGTTTTGGACCAAAATGTAATTTACCCAAGGTAAGGGGTGATATTGCAATATATCACATGTAGAGCATGCCTTTATTTCTCTAGAATCATTAGAAAGAGAATAATGTTGTGGGGCTCCTTGAGGAGGGCCTATTTTCCAAGTTTGAGCTTGGTTGGATGATGCTTATGCTTTATGTGCTAGTTTTGGTGTAAATTGCAAATTACCCAAAGTGGAGGGGCAATATGAAATTTATCAGATCTAGAGTTTTCTTGCTTCAGTTTGTCATCATATAGGATTTGGATGCAAGTTTGGGCCCCATGTTTGGATTTTAGACGAGGAGTGACATCTATCTCTATATAGTTTTAATGCCATATATGTCACATGTGCTATCTTGTCCTTTAGTGTATCAGGTAGGAGCTTGTAGTATGTATTGGTTTAGGGGGTGTGTCACCCATGGATGATGGTCAGCTGCACAATACATAGCCTAGAGTGTATCACCAGGCCATGCATGTGGAGTTTGGGGTAGGTACAAGTGGCGTTAGAGCATGAGCAAGTGGCATCTAAGTTTATGTGGTTATGACACCTTTCCTTTGCTACATCTCTCTTCCTTGGTGTATATAACTCCTTTCCTCCTTACCCAAGTGATCCTTTTCATCCACCTCTTTCCCCTTCTTGTGTGGGCGAGCTTGGGAGCTTTGGGAGCTTAAGGAAACCCCCATGGAGCTTGGGAGGTCGAGTTCCTTGCTTATGGAGATTTCTTGCTCAAGATCCGACCTTGGTGAGTCATGCTTCTTTGCTAGCTTTTCCTTGTGATTTCTTCTTCACCTTCTTCCTCCCCTCTTGGCCATGGATGGACCTTTAATGATAGTAGTAAAGGACATTTTTCTCTCTCTCTTTTCTTCTTCTTGAGCTAAGCTTAACCATGGTATCTTCTTCTTCTCCATCTTTTGTTTCTTGAGGTGATGATGATGGTGCCGAAGGCAAGTTTGGAGCTTTGGATGGATGATCTTCATGGTGAGGAACGTGGGTTTAATGCTGGGATTAGGAAGCTTTATTTCTTTCATGGAGATCCTCCTAAGGCGGGTTACATAACTCTTATCCATCTCTATTATGTTCACTCTTCATATGTACTTAAATGGATTCTTGTCTTTAGATCGATACCTTTCTCTATGATAGTTGTTTATGTTGAACTTGAGATCTGATCTAATGGAAAAGATTACATTTTATTACTTCCTTTATCTTGTTCTCCTTGCGGGATGGTAAGGGGTGTCTTGAGGTTGAAGATGACCAACCCGATATGGTGTTTTACCCGATATAGGGCTTTACCCGATATAGTGCCTTGCCCAATAGGTTATGCTTTGGTTGATGAATTGTGAGCAATACCCCTCTCTCATTTAGTTGAGAGGTGATCTTAGGATTCCTTGATCCAAAGATGTATGGTAGTGAGTCCTTGGGCAAAACCCCTCTCTCACTTTGCTGTTGAGAGGTGAGCCTATGCTCTAGATGGTTGGGCGACATGTTAGCTTGGCCGATAGAAGTGTTGACCTTAGTGTTGAGATGATGATCTTCCCTAGTTGCACGACATGTTCTTGAGGTTGAACCCTTGGTTGGTACCTTGGGCGATATGGTTATGCCTTTGGAAATGGGTATCCTTGTTTGGTATAGAGAACCCGATAGGCTGATCCTTAGTGAGGGCGATACCCTTAGAGATAGGGTTGCCCGATACCCTAGAAATCTTTAAGTGATAAGGTGTTGTTGTGGGCGATATGGCTTTGATGGGCTTTGCACGATACCTTTAGATGTGGACCCTACCCTTGAGTAAACTCTTGAGCGATACTAAGTATTCTTTCCTGACATGTTTTGGTGAAGAACCCCAAACCCGATACCCATGCTAACCTGACACACCTTAGAGGCCTTGGCCGATACATCAGTCTTCATGAGGATGATCTATGTTAAATGAGGACACCTAGGTGCATGTTTTTAGCTCGCCCGATATCATCAGCCCTATCTTTACATGAGCATGATTGTGTACATGATGGCTTGGGTGATACTAGGGTTGAGTGTGTGGTCGATACCCTATACGAAGATATGATACCTTGGCTGATATGCCCTTGCACGATACATGCTTCATTTTTGTTGGTTACCTGACACATAGGGAGATTTAGGCTGGTAGGTCTCTGAGATTGAGTGATATGGGGTTTAGACGATACATGTTGAGAGCTTTGATGGTATGGTATTATATATGAGATCCATATACTCATCCTTATGTAAGTATGCAGCCTAGGGTTAGAAGTTATTGGCTTAAATAGTATGCATCATGGATGAGGTAAAAGGGAGTTGACCATGCTAGGGTTGGCTTAGGGAATACCTTAGTTGCTACAAGGTGATGTGGTTCTTGGCCGACATGGTTACATGGTTGCCTAACCCGATATGAAGTGAGATGTGTTAGATACATGAGATGCCCGATATCCTAGAAGATGGTCCCTTGACTAGGATGGGCTAAGGTGTGTTTGGATGATATGACCTTGGTGGCTTCTTTGCACGACATGCTTTGCCCCATACCAGGCATAGGTGGAATTTGTGGGCCTTACCCAATATGGATCTTGTCTGATATCACCTTGGGTTGTAGTGTTGAAGCTTTGTAGCTGATACCGACTTTTAGTGAGGGTTCGTTTGGTCATTGCCTAGTTTTGGTGAGGGTAGGTGACACCTTTAGCGAGGTTTGTGCCCTAAACCAATAACCCTAAGTATTATCTTGAGCCCTAGATATTAGTATGTTATCTTGTTACCTTGGGCCTATATCTTTTATTATGATATGGTGGTTACCTATGGTTGATGATAGGTGAACCTTTGATGAAGGATGATGGTAGAGCATGGTTATATAATCCTTAAAGATGAATCCTTGGGGATGGCATGCATGATGACATCAGATGTAGGGTATGGTGGATACCCATGGTACGGTAACCGTAATGTGTATTGTTTATTATACCATCTAAGACATTATGCTCCATGTGTTCATAATAAAGGATTTTGTTCCAATCCTATAAACCTTAATGTTAATGACATGATAATCATGATATGTTATTTAAAGATTTGTATTTAGTGATCAAGTTATCTCTTTTGCTATACATCCTAACCATGCAGGTATTATCAATTGAATTCATATCCAGGTAAGAGATATGATGGTTATATGAATATGTGCTTTGTGTGGCACGTGAAATATCTGAGTAATGTTAATGTCCCTTGTTGATGAGATAACATGTATCACTCGTATGATGAGAAAGGTCTTGTGACCTGATAAAGGCTAAGTGCCTGATTGAGGTGTTATCCTCTAGTTGTGATATGGGGGATTGCTATCCCATGATGATGTATGATGATAAGCCTTGTGAGAGGCAGTGGCTCTATGTGATGAAATGAGGGATTGATATCCAATGGCAATATGATGGTATTAATGGCATTGAGCATGGAAGTAACAATGTGACACCAAATAATGGAATCTAATGTTGTTTATATTTTATATATGATTTTCTTAATACAACTTGGATGATCCTAACAATCTACTTAAAATGTATTAATTAATTACAGATGAACCTTTCATGTAGTTTGCCCTGGACATAGATCCATCATCATCAGGAGCTGGTGATGGTGAAATGGTTTCTCCTACGAGTTAACCCAGAGCACATATTGTTGAATATGCGGGGTTTCTCCTAGCTGAAAATAGGAGGAATAAAGTGCAACTATGGTTGTAGACTCAGATATGTATAAGAGCATGGTGAAGAAGCCCATGTCTCATTGTGATAGAGCATGAATGTGTTCATGGATCAGGGAGAATGGTGAACAAGCCTGTGGCTCAAGGTATAATAGTGTCATGACCTATACCAAGGCAGGCTAGAGGAAAGGGCAGCCTACGGGAGCTGACCCCATGATTGAGGTCACTTAAGTAAGAGACTATGGTCCTTCTTTAGATATTGTGCACTGACCATGAGGAGGATGAGGTTGTGGAGTCTGACTCTTGCATTGACCTTGTATGGCACCGATCAAGGTTTCACAACCATCGATTGGATTTGAGAGGTACGACTCACTTCCTCTGGGAATAATAATTTGTAATCAATCTGTATCATATATCTATTGTAAGGCAAAATACGGAACATTGGTTGAGGCCTTGGATGATGTATGATTGTCTTATATATATGTGCCCTAAGTATTTCTTGCAGTAGTCATATGCCTCTCATATGTCGTGGTAAGCTGTTGTATATAATCTCGATCTCTATATTCCACATATGATCTGGTTATCGGCTATATGCTTTATCTGTTCTAGATTTTCTAAGATTTTATAGTAAGTTTTCTAATATGTTCTCTATATACATGTTCTTCATATTCCTTCTTGTATAATCAGTTAGTTATTACCTGCTGCTTAAATTGATCTATCTGCTCAGTTATCTGTGATAATAATAAAGTTGGTAGAGGGTTATGTTTCTCGCTAGGACTCTGTCTCACCCCGTTGGTTAAAAACTTTTTAGGTGGACGTTCCTGGCGAGATGAAGATCATGTGGCTGAGGATGATATGTAGAGGTATCTTACCTGGTGGGATATATAGTGTCTAGTAGTAGAGTCCTATGTGTCATCCCTATACACTTAGGTCTTCGGGAGAGTTTTTTGATGTTTCTTATGTGATGATCGATGTATGGTTCTCAGCTTATGTACCTTGATGTAATAAATCAGCTTGTGGAATAGTTTTTTCATGTAATGAGATGATGAGAAATTATGTTGTAGCACCTTGAAAATATGTTATGAAAAGAAAGTGTTAGCTCGTATGCAATATGTCTCATCTTGTGATGCTCGTTGTAAATCGGTTGTAATTTCTCGTGATTTTTGGTAATCCGCTGGTTAGTATGTAATCGTGTTTTGTTCGATTTGGGATGTTTCAGTATGTATGCCAAGAGAGCCAATCATATGATGATTGTAATGGCATAATTTGTAAATGATTTTATTATTAATAAAGGCAAGCTTTCAATTTATCATATTTTATTCAGTTATGAGATAATGATGTAACATTATATTTATCTAGAGAATGATATTACTTAATGACATATGTCTTCAAGTATGTGACTTAACAATGAGATCATAAAGATGTAAAGAGTATGTTCATTTTGATTATGTCCTTGGTTGGATGGTATTATAGAAGAAAGATTGACAAAAATAACACATAATATTAGAGTGGGTGTTGGTTGATGATAGAATCTCATTAGTCATGATATATGATATCAAACCAAACACATAGATACATGTTGAAGAATAGTGTATTGGGAAGACCCACCATGAGACTGGCACATGGAAACCATCACGATTGTAGTTATAGTCAGATCTCATAGTGTTGGTGGTTATTGTGGTTCTTATACCTAAAGTCACTACGCTCATCACATGTCATTCAGTATGCTTTGACATCATCCAACACAATGTTGAATAAGGGTTGCCATAATAGTGATGATTGGGTGATTGTGACACATGGGGACTTACTGTGAGTGATGTAGATGGGATTTGTCCCTCATATAGCAGTATGATATCATAGGTCTCTTGATAAGTGAGACTGAGAAATGCATGGCCATGCACATGTGAGTCAATATGTTATATTGAGCTTACATATATCTCAGACAATATTCACTGGTTCAAGAAACAAGATTGAATGTTGAAGAGGGTGACTACTCCATGCCTCAAGTTCAATCTTGATATCAGTGACAAAGGAACTATACAATCATTGTAACACCAAACACAAATTGTAGGTTGAAGTTGTTCTCCAACTTTCTATTTACTTGGTTTGCAATTATGTTTGACTAGGCACCACTCTTTACTTGTGATGTGATCACCGGTTATGGACATTCACTGCCAAAGTAACATGGGACCTATAGGGTGTCAATTCATATGTGATTGGGAAACATGTGAAACAACCAGTATGTTGGGTGAACCGGTCGGCTCGCATGCCAACTGACTGGTTCACCACTTGTAGGTTGTGAATTTTTGAGATTCTGGTCCCTTCCACTCCCACATAGATAGGAAACCCTGACCCTAATCCCTCCTATAAATACAGGGGGACTGGGGGTTTCTCAGACACATCAATTGCCTCTGACAATTATTTGTCTTCTCTAGTTGTGGTATCTGAGAGAACCTGAGCAAGTCTTACCTAATAAAGGGAGGGGTAGAAAGGGAGAATAATTGTGGGAGAGCAAGTTGGTGACTAGTAAACCAATGGGAGGGACAACTCCTTCTTGTCCATTCTAGTAGGACGATAGGAGTTTTAGGCGGTCTGTGTGGACTTCCATAGAGGCGTGGAGGTTGTTATCTGCCACTAGGAGGACAACATCAACCTGTTGTCCATGGTGAAGACCAGAAGGTGCAAAATATGAGTCCCAATACAACTAAAAGGTATATGCATGACTACAACAATTATGAGATGTCAATGAACTTGCTCCAAGACCAGGTACATCCTCTAAACCATCCTTTCCATTATATATTTGTTGAAGCGATCTGTTGGTTTTATGGGGAATATGATAGTAATTTTTTTTGTTTTTATTTCCTATTATGATGCCATATTTCCCTACACTTTTAAAGTTTCTAGAGACACTTTCACTAAAACCCAAGAATCATATAGTAATAAGAACTTCATGATAGATAAGATTAAGAATGGTGTACTTTCTTCTACTAAAAGTAAAGTTACCACTTCAATGGAAGCTTTCACACCTCTAGTATTTATGCTTATGGGGATGACTTCTTCAACCCCAATGGTGAATATTTCATGATAATATCAAGAAAAGATAAAAATTGACTTCTTTACTAGAACTAGTTATATAGCCTTTTTACAATTTCAGATATAACAAGAAACTCTATGATTACAATTAGATCCCACTCACAAAGATGTTTCTTCAGATTCTTCATAAAAACTATATCTTTTGATACAAATATTAGATAGAACAATATGATGTATGTGAATATAGCCAATGCTCATCTTGTATTCTTAATATATAAGTGCATCCAATCATTCGACATGCTTCAATCATATTACATGTTCCATTGTAATTATTTTAAGTTGTAACATATGTGGTGCTTCTTTAGCTTATCAAAGACATGTGATTAGGCACTTCATCAGAGATCATATAATCAATCTCATTACTATATAGGAGATCAAGATAACACTCTTATATTTTCACCTTCACATTAAATTTGGTAACATTATCACCATTTGTATTCAAACATCTTCATCAAGTCTAAAAAGTGGTATGATCATTGGTTGGAACCCTCTATACTTTATTCATACTAATATCCATTGAGGGTCTCATTCCATCTTTTTACTCTTTGTAACATAAATGATAGGACCATTTGGACTTTCTCTTGTGTTTTTGGTGAACATCGACATGAGAAGGCTTAATTATTTGAAATTTCCATCTTTGTTTCCCATTCAACCATAATAATTATGTATTAGAGACTACATTAACATCACTTGCTCAAATGTTTAAAAGCTTAAAGTTTTTATCTATGTCATGCAACATTCACTAAACAACTTGTCCTTTAACACTTAACAATGGTCACAAACATCATTGACCTTTGGGCTCAACAATTTCACTTGGAGTAGGGGCTCTTCATGGTGGATTGTTGGTAGGTTCCTTTGATCCCAAGATTGGAACAATACTTACCCATTATAGTTTCAATGTTGAATATCAGTAATTTCATATCACTTCCATGTTATTTTCAACACTAACCATATTCCTTGGTGTCTGAAACCATTTCTTTGATTTTTTTTGGACCGACCACCCTCCCTTCAATGATATTATCTCAAACAATTAAAAAAAAATCTTAGAATGGTATTTCAATCCGAATGATACAATTCATAAATTCTTCAAATTCTTCACATCCAAACATGTCCCTTATAACCAACAAACCTACAAGAAATTTATATCAATATTTGAGTTCTTAGATCATTATCTCCTTGACTATAAAAGAAACCCTAATTTTGACCCATCCAACATTTTAACAAAAAAAACTAGAGCTTAATTTCCTCCTTTAGAACCAAAAAACCTTGTGGAAGAAACATTCTAAAATTATTTGTATTTGTGAAGCAGATTGCATCACCAAATTCTTGAGCTAAACATGAAACTACACAAAATGGTGATTCTTTCATTCATAGTCTCCTCACTAATAAAAATTATGATCACCAAAAAGGACCTCAATATTAAACGTATATGTGGTTACTTAAAGATATGTTCAACCATGGAAGACTTTATTCGAAGACTTTCCTACTACAATCACACACTCTTTGTCCCCAAGAAAATCACATCTCTAGCCAATTGAATCAAGTCTTTATCTGATTAGAAAATCCACCATGTTGTTCTTGCTATAGATGTTGATAAATACCTAGGTCGTGATAGGACTAGCATTCATTTTATATTAACTATACAATAATATCAAATCATTTTTCACAAACCTCTTCAAATGCATATTTAACATTGGCAATATTTCTACACAACTTGAAATCCTCAACCAAACTCATATCATTCTCATCAAGAAAATTGACAAACCCACACACCCAAATAATGCCTATTATTTTTGTTAATGCTTCTTATTGAATAATATAAAAACTCTCTATTGTATACACAAAATAATAATTTGTGATATCATTGTTCTTGAGAAATCTACTTCCATTAACAGTAGATTCAATATGCTTATCTTCTTATTAGTGAAACTATCTACATGTGGCACTCTCTTGGTATTCCCTCTTTGACTTGAATAAGAATTTGACAATATTTTGTAATTTCATTTTACATTGTCAACTTGTAATGTCTTCGCTTCATGTTAGATTTCTTGGATAACTAGTTTCTTCAACTCATGCACTTCTCCATTTTGATCAATTTATCTACTTTAGTATATTTCAAGATTATCACGATCTTCGTCAAAAAATAACATGTCTCCTAATCTATTTTCCACCTTCCTCCATTATAGATCATATGTTCAAACTCAGTCTCTCATTTGAACTCCTTCATAGCACCCATGATTGTAGTTTTGATGAGGACAACATCATTCAATTTGTTGATGACATCATCATGTTCCTTGAATTGGATGACAAAAACATTATTTATCATATTGATGATGTTTCTGGCTTTATGAACTTAAATTTAATTTCCACAAATCCTCCATCATTGACAATCATATCTCAAGAGTGTGCAAGACTCACTTTACACACACCCTAGTCATAAGAAGGATTGCTTCCCCATAGAATACCTAGGTCTACCTCTACCCCTTGAAACTCAAAAACTCTATTATGGATCCAATTATTCTAAAAACTACTGCCAAATTATCCAACTAGAATACATGCATTCTTAGAATGGTTGTTTGTCTCACTCTATTAATTCTTCCTTCACTAGCATCCCATGATACTTTATATATTGTATTTTAAAAAATCTAATTAGAAGATTTTTTGGGGTGATTCAGCAAATGTAAAACATTGTCATCTATAAAACACAAACACCATATTTATACCTAAATATCTTGTTCCTTAGGGCATAATTAACATAGGAAGACACTCATACTACTTGGTTCACATATTCATTACCTCCCTCTGGGAGAAGAAGTTTACTATCATGTCTAAACATTTCTTGACAAATAAATCATTAGGAACAATCCTTGAGATAAAATAGGTGAACCTATTGTTTCACCTCTCTAGAAACTCCTACTCAATACTCTTTATGTTGTGAAATATTTGATTTACTCCTCTGGGTGATTCTGTAAGATCCATTTTTGATCTGACCCTTGGAACATGTATGACAATATTTCCGAGACAGAAGTTTGGATCAATATCCTAACTTCTTTGAAACACATCACTATCTCAAAAACAACCACTCCACCTAAATCAATCAGGAGCAACCTCCTGAATTTCTTCCTCACTAAATGTAAATACTATCATATCTCAACTCCTATCTCAATTTCCTCATGCTTTTGGTTTCTTATGGAGATGGGATTTTCCTTTCCAATACCCAAGGCCTACAACTTCTGCTTTAACCTAGGATTTTTTTGTTAACGTGTTTAATAGTCATTGGGTTAAACTTGGTGATGCTTGCAAAAAAAAAATACAACCACCCAATACAATCACTAGGTATATCAACTCTAAGTAAATATGAATCTACTCGATTAACTCATGTTGGTTTTGCGTGTTTGAAGATATGCAACAAGAAGGCGTACCAAGTTTGATACATTCTCATGGATCCTATCCTGTTTCTATAGCATTTGCTCTATAAAATAGGTTCCGCTCATGTAGATGGTAGTATAGGTTGAGTCTTATACCTATTCTATAGGACAACCAATCATGATGTATTATCTTATTCTCACTTTTCTTGAAAACCCAATTACTTGGAAAACAAGGAGAAAGAAATGCCAAGTATACACTATAATGAAATTATATTAGATCCTACCATGTTTCTATTGTAATTGTCCTATAAAATAGGCGTCACATTCTTATTGTTTTATCTAATACAAATACTTGCTAAGTAAAATTGCCCTTTAAGCTTATCTCATCATAATCTTAAATTGAAAATTTATTTCATGACTTATTGTACTCCTACAAAAAATAATTCAACACATTAATCATTTCGATCTTAGTGAAGGTTATAAAGTATATAATACTTCCTTATACATACTTTGAAATTAAGGATGTGACAGTAGGCAATGGGTTTGCTCCTATAAAACATAAACCCAACAAAAAAGACACTTGGGTTTGTTTGGTAGCATGTTCAAAAGTTGTTGGGTTGAACTTATAGGGATGCTTGCAACATTTTTTATAACCTACCAATACTATCACTAGGCATATCCACTCCAAGTAAGAATGAATCTACTAGATTAACTCGTGATGGTTTCATGTGTATGAATATATGCACAACTAGCCGTATCAAGTTTGATATATTTTCATTGTTTTACCCTGGACTTGGGAGCACCCTTGTGCTTCATAATCTTTCCCACATTTAATATCCTAGAACATGGATCTAAAGTGCAAGCAGGTTCTAATCAATGATAGTGCCTGAAAAGGATGGAATAAGAAGAACTTATTGTAATAATTTGATAAATATATTTGCCTGCCATGAAAAAGGAACCTCCACACAAAACAAAGGTATAGGTCCACTCATCATGCATGCTAGCATATACCGCCTCTATGCCAAAAGCCATGGTTTTCTCCTGCACCATGAGGATACTTGTCACACTCCCCAGCCACCAGAGGATGACACTGGTGTCGAAGGGTGCAACTACGAGGTCATCCATCACCATGTAAACCATGTCACCACCCTTTACCAACCCCGTCTCTTAATATTTGACATAAAGTATCACATGCACCTTCAAAGTATGATGTGCTTGTGGATAACTTACTATGTCTAACAACCTTATCAAACTATCATGTACAATCAATGTGGAAATATGTAGGAAAATCTTATTCATAAATGACTATTCTTTCTTTACTCTTATATTCTTTTTTACATATATTTCTCTAGAGACCTTTACTATGGTACCTAGGTCACATAACCTACATATAGGGCCTGAGTTATATATCTGAATTGGCATGCACTATGGGTCGGTGCCTCATGACTTACATAAAAGGCCAAAGTCATGTATATTGAGTTGACATGCACTAGGGCCTGGGTTTAAACCCATAATCTCATTTCATGCTATTAAATCTCATATTATATGAGTCGTAATGCATTCTTACCTCATGGTATTACCACATGGATCTTATCTTGGAAATATAATCATGACTTAATGCATTCCAATCTCACAATCTAATCATGCATTTAATTCTTAGATCTTAATCATTCTAAGAATTCTTATTAACATGTCTCTACTTGAGATATTAGGTACAAAAATGATATATCCATGAAAGTATAAAAATCTTGCTTGCATGTCTTAACTTAATATTATTGCTAATTAATTTCTTCATCTTATCATGGTGCTCTAGATAGTGTGAACCTGGGGTACTAATAGTCACTACTGTCTCATGACATTATTCTTATCCTTAGGATTACTAAATCAAACCTTAGTCAAGCAGCTTGTTTGGGCTCTATCTTATGTGCAAATCATCTAAAACCCAATATTATAGTGATCCTAGATCATTGATTCATACTATCATATATCTTGTATCCATGTATGCTTAAATCATCCTCATGTATAACATTAAAGACTTTTAGTAACCTCTAACAATCCCCATACCTTAATCTAAAACTCGGTTCATAACATCAATTCTATTAGCCTCAATGATTTCCTTAAATGATCATCATGATTAGATTTCTAACTAAATCTATCCTTGGGATGAAGGTCATAAGGACATCAAGAATTCTCTAACTCTCATCAAGCAAAGTAGGACAAAGAACTCATCTCCCTCCAATCATTATTCCACTAAATCACTCTATCTCAAGATATCTACCCTTGGTATACATTTAGGGTTCTAATAAGTATGCAATTAGGTTTAGGTGACCATTTACCTCAAACTTTTTGTGTCAACGTTTTTTCGTCACCTCCCAATGCATGTCGGTCGGTCATATATCTGAAAGTGCCATGTCTTATCATATTTATCTCACTTGACAGTACGTATGTCACATACCATATGAACTACATAGAGTGCAACAAGCATAATAAGTGTTTAATTATACATATGGAATCCCCTCTATTGAATCCCATAAGTGTGTGTCTTATACCATAAACATGTGGAATAAAGAGAGGGCATGATATACACAAATCTAAAGTTAACAGAAAAAGTCCAAAGCATCTAGACACTATCCATAATACATATATCAACTTCTATTGCTTGACTATATCTCTAGCCTAGATTCTACTATGTTGCACTCACTTCTTTTATGACCAGGGTTACTACCTATCTTCTAAATTTGTCTAGTCTCACTTGGTTTCTAAGGACAATTCCAAACTAAGAATGTGATAATTTGCTTGATAGCCATCTATGTTACTGCTCTAATATGTTATTGTAACACCCTAATCTCATATCACTATAGTTGGATGGAACCTTTCTCTTGACATACACAATGACCCTAAATCTAATTTGATATGAAACAATATCATAATATGAATAAATTACAAATTCACCCATAGGGTTAGGTAACACTCAAATGGGCAAAAAATGGCCTATAAGTCATTAGTTGGGCCCATTTGTCTTATTTTCAACCTATCAACGTTTCCTCAGTATTGTTATAATTTTCTTATATAGTTTTTTATTATTGTGATATTACAAAAAACACTTTGTATGTGTTTGGAAAATATATTTATAATATATGACTTGCTTTTGGAAATTGATGTGTGCTTTTGTATAAATTTATTGATTGTAGATTCATAATATTAGATCTAATATCATTAAAGGTAATTTTTGTAAAACTATATGTTATCTCAATGGCCTTGGCCTTGATTAAAGGTTTGTCCCAAGGGAACTCATTTATTTTTCATTGGAAAGGCTCAAGGTTTTTACATCTTTCTACTTAGGGATAGAACTTACTAGAATCATCTACTCATTGAGCCTCCTTGTTGTGTGGTTTCCACATCATCTTTTCACATGTTTTCACACAAAAATTTAGTTCATTTTGTTCTCATTTATGCCTCTATTCATATTAGTCTTGCCACCTTTTTATTATTTTGCTTATCACATGATGTGTATTGTAGATTTGCATCAAAGGAATCAAATTGGACGTTTTCCAACTCAATTTCATCTTATTTGGGACTTCTCCAAGCCTTGCAAACATCCAAAACTTTAATTCTGCTGAAACAGCAATGCACACGATGTGTCTAATTTAAGATATGACGTGCACATTTCTAGAAGACCTACTATAGTGATCACTGAAGAAAAGTACACGACGTGTACCTGGGAATTCAAAACTGAGTCTTACCTTTCTGGAAACGTACACGGCGTGTATTAATTCAAACACACCATGTGCTTCACACTCAGACACAACTATCAAAGAAAGACATGTCGTGTCCTAATAAAGACACGTTGTGTACCTGTCAGTTTCAACAAATTTCAAATACAATTCCTTTCATTTTAAAAGACAAAACCACTCAAAGGAGAAGTTATGTTGGGTCATAATTCAAAACTCTTTCGTCCCAGAGCAAGGCTAGAGCAAGGAGGGTGACTTTAGAGGTGGAAGAGGGTGATTTTCTTGAAAAAGGACCCCATTCTTCTTCTTTTCTTCTCCAATCTTCTTCTCCAAGGTGCATCAAAGCTTCTTCACTCTACAAAGCTTCTTGGGAGAGAGGTTTGTCCAGTTTGGAGCAGCTGTAGAAGTGGGATTTCATCCTCAAGTCATAATTTTACCTTTCTTGGGTTACACCTTGTGATTACTTAGCTTTTCTTTCTCTAAGTCATGTTAAATTCTGAAAATTCTACATATTTTCTGCTGTACACTATCATGAATGAGTAGTTTACTTTTCTTGGACATGGGAGAGTATCTCACATGTCATAGAATGTATGGAACATGGCAATTTCATACTAAATACCATATTGATTTTTTTCCACCTTGTGAGTACCGACTTCTTCTTTTCTGCATGTATGGCTGGCCACCTTATGTGTATGTTTTATGCTCTTTTGCTTGATCTGAGAAGATAGATGGGAGAGTAAGGAGGTAATCTCTTGGAAACTCATTCTTTACCACGAGAGTGGAAATTATGGGTTGAGGAGTAGGTTTGTGATCCAAAATGAAATTCAAACATGGGAATGTTGAATTGAGTTAGGATCGTTGTACTTGCACCGAGAGGTGAAGTGCAACATACAAATCTCCTTTAAACAAGTGCCTAATATGTTTAAATTTCGTGCTCCTATTCTATGCTATGATATGTGGATGAAATCCTAAGTCCAAGATACTTCTAATTCTGAATTTTAATCTCCTTTAGTAAGCCATTTACTGTTTGCTTATTTATGAAATTTTCTAGTTTAATCTACCAAATAACTTTTAAAACGGTCTAGATTGTTGAACCTTAGTACTGCTACATTTAATTGATTTGATAAGCTCCTCGTGTTCGATCTCGACTACAAATACTTCTGTATACTTGTGGTAATTGGTTAGTTGAGTAAGAGATCTTCCTTAAGATTGAAACTCGTTAGTGTAATAGACCAGCACATTTTTGGCATCGTTGTCGGGGAGCTACGGTTAATCTAATTAGAGTAACAAGTGCTAACTAGTATTTGAGACTAGATCACCATTTCCATTTTCAAATTTCCATATACCTTTTAGTTGTGTTCTCAATTCCTCTTGTTATTTTTCAGGTTGTATGTGTCGCTCGCAAAGTGGTCTTCAAACATCAGTATTATTAGACCTTGAGATCGAGCATACTCTTTCAAGCTTAAGAAGAGCAAGGAGAGTAGAGCAACCACTGCTAGGAGGTTCTCCACCATCATCACCATTGCCATCTTCTTTTCCTTTTGAAGAAGATGCATTAAGTGATCCAACCATGGAGGATGATCATCCTTTGAAGGATTTTGCAATGTCGGTCACCACAAACATTTGTGGGGCCATTGACCTACCTACAGTTGAAGCAAATAATTTCTCTATGGCTCCTTTTATGATGCAGATGATGCAACATAACCACTTCGGAGGTACAGTCAATGAATCTCCAAATCTTCATGTGGCTGAGTTCTTGGAGTATATGAATACTTTCAGAATCAATGTTGTATCCTCCGAAAGAGTGAGACTAATGTTATTTCCTTTCACCCTAAGAGATAGATCCAAGGCGTGGATTTTGACTCTTCCAAAGAATTCAATTAAAAGTTGGGACCAAATTTTAAATGCTTTACTTGCAAAGTATTTCCCGCTGATCAAGACAGCCTAGCTAAGGAATCATCTCACCAACTTCTCTCAAAATGATGGAGAAACTTTGTATGATACAAGGGAGCACTTTAAGGACCTTCAACGCCTTTGCCCTCACCATGGTTTGACCAACTGGCTGCTACTCCAGACGTTCTATAATAGACTATTCTACAACACCTGGATGACACTGGATGTCGCAACTAATGGAGCATTGATGACTAAGTCTTACAGGGAGGCTTATGACATCATTGAAGACATAGCACTCAATCACTGCCAATGGGGATAAGATAGGAGAGTACAATCATCCTCTACAACTAGTTCTTCAACCAGGAAGCAAGGAGGGAAGCATATTGTTGATGTCCTTGATCTCATTGCTGCTAAACTTGATGTTCTTACACAATTTTTTTAAAAGATGACTACATTGCAAATCCAATCAACTGAAGTGATATGTGAAGCTTGTGGTAATTCAGGACATTCTTCTTCTTCATGCTTTGCTCCTAATGCAAATGAAGGGAGCCTTGAACAAGTAAATGCTATAGGGATGTAGGGGAACAAGCAATACAATCTTTATTCCAACACCTACAATCCGGGATGGAGAGATCATCCTAATTTCTCAAACGGGAACACAAGAAATGCTCAGAATTTCCAACATGGACAACAACAACCGCTGCAACAACAACACTTCAACCTGCAAAACATCTGCCAAGCTTAAACAACAACAGAGGTTACCAACAACAACAACAACCCCAAAGTTCTTCCTTAGAGGCCATGATGGAGAAATCCATCTCCACACAGATGCAGTAAAATGAAGAGTTAAGGAGCAATGACAAGCACTTGAAGGACACAATTTCTCAACGCTCTCAAAAGGTGGATAGCATTTACACTCACACATGGATGTTGGAAAATCAAATTGCCCAACAAGCCTTGATGCAGAAAAAGAACACTCCATCCGGTTCTCTTACAAGCCAACCAAAAGTGAATCCAAGACAAAAAGTAAATGCCAT
The DNA here is from genome assembly GCA_963693085.1 of Alisma plantago-aquatica. Taxonomy (NCBI): domain Eukaryota; kingdom Viridiplantae; phylum Streptophyta; class Magnoliopsida; order Alismatales; family Alismataceae; genus Alisma; species Alisma plantago-aquatica. Next base: position 1,953,987,857 of record OY856409.1, read on the forward strand.
CACCTTAAGAAGTGGAGCTGAAATCCACAGACCTTCTCCACCCAAGGATAAGAATGTTGAGATTGTCGATGAAGAGAAGCTTGACACCCCTACAGGAGACAAAGGTAAATGTACAGCTAAGGTACCACCTTCTTTTAAGGAAAATGCACCATTTTCGCAAAGGCTTGCAAATACGAAGGAAGATTCAAAGTTTAGGAAGTTTATGGACATTCTAAACAAACTCTATGTCAACCTTCCATTAGATGAAGTTATTATAGAGATTCCATCATATGCCAAGTTCCTAAAAGACATCCTCACTAAGAGGAGGAAGGTATACCAAGTGGAAATCGTGATGCTTTCCGAAAGAATCAGTTCTATCATTTAGAATCGACTTCCTGAGAAGCTAGGTGACTTGGGAGCCTTCACTCTACCATGCAAGATCAGTGAAACCACTTTTGACAAATGTCTTGTAGACCTCAGTGCTATTATCAATCTCATCCCATCTACCCTGTGGCAAGAGCTAGATCTTGGAGATCTAAAGCCTACAAATATGTCCATTGAGTTGGCCGATCATTTCATCAAATACCCAAAAGGTATCATGGAAGATGTGCTAGTGCATATTGGTAAACTCTATATCCCTTGTGATTTTGTAATGCTAGATCTGGTAGAAGTTCCTTCAAACCCCATTCTTTTTGGTAGGCCTTTTCTTAGAACTGTTAGATGCCTAGTTGATGTTCGCGAAGGCAAACTCACACTCTGAGTTGGCGAGGAAGCCATGGAGTTTTCTGTATATGATGCTATGAAAGCACCCTCTCATGTAGAAGAAATATGTTTTATGGATTCTATTAATTCTGTTGTATAAGAAGATCTTGATGTTACCAACTTGATACTGAACTACTGTGATGTTGATGAAGGTATAAATAATGGATCTGAAAAATCTAGGGTATTTTCTATTGCTAAACCAGATGCTATTGAAGAAGACACTCCAATTATTGATGACGAAGTCATTAAAACCCTTCCACTAGGACTAAGGTATGCATTTCTCGATTTCGACTCTACTTCTCTTGTTATAATCAATAATGAGTTAACCAATGAACAAGAACCTTAACATCACAAGGTACTATTCACTTGCCATTCACAAGACCATAATCATCACTACATTATCACCATAGGATATATATACTTATCGCATTATCCCAAGGTATCAACCCTTGTCAATTATAAGAGGATGATACCTCATTCAAGGCTCAACCATACTCAAAGGTTATTAAGACCATCACATCATTCCCTGCAAGTTCATCATTATCTTTCAATGCCTTATAACAAGGATTCAATAAACATCACCATACATGTGATACACAATATCGACTCCATTTATATGCATAGAATAAACATGGAGTATGATGCTAAACCCACCATTGAACTACTTAGACATTTGAAACAAAATATGCTTGAGGTGGTTAAAAAGGAAATCTTTAAGCTAGTTGATGCCAGTATCATTTATCCTATAAGTGACAGCCCTTGGGTTAGTTCCATCCGCATGGTACCTAAGAAGGGGGTGCAACTGTAATCAAGGGAGACAATGATAAGTTGATACAAACACATATTTTTACGGGTTGGCATATGTGTATTGACTATCAGCATTTGAACAAAGCGACCCGAAAAGATCATTTTCTGTTGTCATTTATCGATTTGATGCTTGAACGTCTTGCAAAACACTCTTATTTTTGTTACTTCAATGGGTATTTCAGGTTTTTCCAAATTCCTATCTACCCTCCCGACTAAGAGAAATCCACTTTCACATGCACGTATGGAACTTATGCTTATCGTTGCATGCCCTTTGGCCTTTGCAATGCTCTGACAACATTTCAACAATGCATGATGGCTATTTTTTATGATTTCATTGAAAACATTATGGAAATTTTTATGGATGATTTTAGCATCTATGGAGATTCATTTGATCAATGTTTATGTAACTTGTCATTAGTCTTAGCCTACTGTAAAGAGGTAAACCTAGTACTAAACTGGGAGAAGTGGCATTTTATGGTACAATCTGGTGTAGTATTAGGCCATGTTGTATCTAACAAGGGTATTGAAGTTGACAGGGCTAAGATTGAAGCTATTGAGAAGATGTCTACACCCTCCTCCATTAAGGACATCCGTAGTTTCCTCGAACATGTAGGATTCTATAGAATATTCATTAAAGACTTCTCCAAAATTGCAAAGCCCTTATGTTCTTTACTTGCAAAGGATGCTGAATTCATATTCAATGATGACTGCCATACAACCTTCACCAAGCTAAAGGAAGCTCTTATTTCTGCACCAATTATTCAACCACCAGACTAGAATGCTCCTTTTGAGTTGATGTGCGGCACAAGAGATTATGCAGTGGGGGCAGTCTAAGGACAGTGAAAGGACAAGAAGCTTCATGCCATATACTATGTGAGCAAGACCCTAGATGAAGCACAAATCAATTACACAACCACAGAGAAGGAGATGCTTTGTATAGTGTATGCTTTCGATAATTTCTAACAATACCTAGTAGGATCTAAGGTAATTGTGTACACAGATCACACAGCCATAAAGTATTTGCTCAACAAGAAGGATGCAAAACCCCATCTCATCCACTAGATACTGCTTCTGCAAGAGTTTTCTCTTGAAATTCGGGATAAGAAAGGTATAGAGAATAATGTCGCTGACCATCTTTCTAGATTGACTACAGATGCTAAAGATTGTTTGCCTATTGAGGATCATTTGCCTATTGAGAAGCTTTATGCACTATCATTCGCACAACTGCCATGGTTTGAAGACATCGCGGACTTCCTTGCTACAGGACAACTGCCTCTGGGTTTGACATATCAACAAAAGAAGAAGTTCTTTCATGACGTAAAGTTTTACTATTGAACGACCCCTTGTTATTCAAACATGGGAGTGATGGACTTATCTAAAGGTGTGTCGCTGAAGAGGAGGTTGCTACCATTATTTTTGAATACCATGCCTCTCCTTATGGCAGTCACTTCAAAGGAGAGAAGAGTGTAGCTAAGATCCTACAAGCCGGTTTTTATTAGATAACTTTGTTTAAAGATGTCAATCTATATGTCAAAGCTTGTGATAAATGCCAAAGAACCAGAGGAATTTCTAGACATGATGATATGCCTCTTAACTCTATCTTGGAGATTGAGGTATTCAACGTATAGGGAGTTGAGTATATGGAACCATTCCCATCTTCTTATGGCTACCAATATATTCTCATCACTGTCGAGTACGTCTCTAAATGGGTTGAGGCCTTCCCAACCCAAGCACTGGATGCAAAGTCTATAGTAAAGCTTTTTTAGAAAATCATATTCCCTCGCTTTAGAGTTCCAAGAGCTATAATCTCAGATGGTGGTACACATTTTGTTGAGAAACAATTCAATAATCTTCTTTCTAAATATGGAGTCACACATAAGGTCTCTATGCCTTATCATCCTCAAACCTCTGGTCAAGTTGAAGTCTCAAACCGGCAGCTAAAAATCATTCTAGAAAAGACATTATCTAGCTCAAGGAAATAGTGGGCATTAAAGATAGATGACACACTATGGGCATACCGGACGGCTTACAAGACCATCATAGGCACAACCCCATTTAAGCTGATATATGGTAAATCTTGTCATCTTCCGCTGGAGCTAGAGAACCGTGCACTATGAACCATAAAGTTCTTAAACTTTGACATGAAGAAAGCTAGTGAAAATTGATTACTGTAGCTGCAAGAACTGGAAGAGCTACGGCTTGATGCATATGAAAATGCAAGGCTCTACAAAGAAAGAACCAATATGTGGCATGACAAAAGAATTCGGAGGAAGGATTTCAAAGAAGGAGACAAAGTGTTACTATTAAACTCAAGACTTAAGTTATTTCCTAGAAAACTAAAGTCAAAGTGGTCTTGCCCTATTCTCATATTGAATATTTTTCCTTATGGAGCTGTTGAATTGCAAGGCAAGGATGGAGCATTCAAAGTAAATGGGCAACTTTGCAAGATGTATACCTTGGGGGATGAAGTTCACAAGGGAGCTTCTTGCTCCCTTCAAGATGCATGAATGACAAATTGAAGAGTCTCACTCCAGACTCTAAATGGAGGACCTCGTGGGGGTTTAACCCACATTAGAATAGATTTCTTTTCAAGTATTTTGAGTCCAAAATAATCTTTAGTTTTGTAAATAAGCTTGTCAGGGATGAATGTAATAATTTAGATGATTTTATTGCATATCTATTCTAAATTATGTGCTGACGAAAGGCTATTTTCTGTAGAAACTATAGAAGACACGACGTGTCTTAATTTACACACGCCGTGTCCCCACTCTCAGAACTCAGTAGAATGAGCTATATCTCTAGGTACACGACGTGCCTATATTTAGACACACCGTGTCACAATCCAACAGTTAAAATTTTTCTCAACTGGAATAAAGAACACGACATGTCTGATTTTACACTCACCGTGTACTCAAGCAGAAGATGAAGGAGTAAGAAATCTAGAAAGCAAACACGACGTGTCTTTATTTCCACACATCGTGTTCCTAAGCTGGAAAACAAATGTTAAATGATCTGAAAAAGTATAAGTTGTGTTTGATTTTACATACAACGTGTATCACAATAGAAGGAGAAAGAATGAGTTATCTAGAAAAAGTACACGACGTGTCTTTATTTGCACATGCCGTGTACATTATCAGTGATAATGGGCATTTTGAAAATTTGAAAAGTCACACGATGTGTACAAAATAAAACACAGTGTGTCTTTTAATATAGAAAGGGAGTTATGAAAATATACATGACGTGTCTTTATTCGAACACGCCGTGTCTTTTGACGAAAAAGAGGGTTTTAACCCAACACATGGCCGCCCCTCTCATTTACAATTTCATTCAAGCTAGAGTAGTCGTTTTCCCTAACCCTTTTCTTCCCAGAGCAGCCGTGTGCCCTAGAACGTCCGAGCGCCACCATCATGCCATGTTTATCGGTCGTGCCTCCTTCCTCAAGATAGCAGGCAAACAACCGCCATGTCCTTTGCTCACGGCGTGTCTACCTCAAGCTCCGTCTGCCACCACCATTTCTTTCTCTTGCGGTCGTGAACCCTAGCACAAGGTGGTGCTAGCCCCGCCACCAATATTAGAGTCATCTGCCCCAAAGCATAGCAGAATCACAACCGTCACCATCATCTTCTACCTCGAGCCACCATCATCTTCTCCAACTAGGTCGTGAGAAAAGGAATCTGTTATCCTCCTCTCCAAGCACCTCCTCGACACCAAGGAGGTCAACAAAATTGTCTGAGTGCCATCACCTCAACCACATGTGGCCAGGTCCAAGAAGCCGCAACCTCCCCCTCCTCTTTTCTTCCCCAAAATTGGACGTTTGCGACCTGTAGTTTTTTGCAGAGATCCAGGTACACGGCGTGTACCCGGTCACACACAATGTGTGCGTTATAGTCAGAGCCAACCTCTTATTTTAGACACACAGTGTGTCTGTCTTAGCACACGACGTGTGCCAGTCTGTCAACAACACATATGGCTCCAGTCAAGCAAACTAGCAACCGCAAGAACAACACCAGCTCCTACCAAGTGTCGGGGTACATCTCAACTATGCAGTTTTGGGTCACCCTTGAAGATGACCCGACATACCAGTTCTTGATTGTTAGGAGAGTTCTCCCTTATCGATTTGCTTGCCAGAAGACGATGACGACACTAGGCTTCAAGGATGAAGTCCTCATGTGCCTACAAGACCTGGGGTTGAGCTACATCTGCCTTACGATATCAAACACTTACCCCTGTCTTGTATATGAGTTTCTGACGACACATCACTAAGCAAGACCCTCAGAAGAAGCTAGAGCCCTTTGGTATTATACATTTTAGGCTTTTGGGTCATCCTTTCAAGCTCACTTTTAGACATTTTTGTGAATTACTGGAGTGTCACTATGATGGCATGATTAGTTACCCACCTACGTTTCATAGCAATGAGTTTTGTTTTGAGATATCTGATGAGGACCACCATGAGGAAAAATCAGCCAGGGCATCTGCTATCCACAATGAAATCCCCCATGTACATGATCTTGGTTTGTAAATATAGCTTGAACTCTCAATTTTCACATTTTTGATTGCTAAATACATGTAATGCTCAAAACTTTCAGCGAATGACTTAACTCTACAACACTATTTAACTTTCAGTGAATGACTTAACTCTACAACACTATTTAGAATATGGGATACTTTTGCCAAACTCTTAGTGCATATACAATAAATTTTTTTCAATAAACAATTTGCAAAATAATGAGTGAAATTTCATTAACTTAACCTTCTAGTTGTCTCTCTTGTGTTGTGCAAAAATCTCTTTTATCATTTTCTCACTTTACCCAATAAAAGATGGCAAATAGCCCACATATCATGCTAGCCTAGTGTAAATCCGATCCGACAATGATGGTTAGGTGGTATGAAAATCAAAAGAGGGTAAAAATAACACCCCAACTGGCACTCCATGTGCGTGTAAGCCTAAATTAGCAGCCAAGTGCTGGAATCCCAAAAATCAATTATCATATCTTTTTTAGAAGAGAGCTCAACTGAGATTGTTAAAGTTGACTAAGGTTTCATTATTTACATCCATAATAGCTGAAAATTTGTGTTGTACATCCACTAGTTGTTTGGCTTGACTATCCAAATCATGTTTAGTGTTGTTTGGTTGATTGTTTCGCTTAATTTGTGACCACCTTCGCTGAACTAAAACTTCTATATATTTGATGTTTGAATTGAGACGATGACTATAAAAATAAACCTAATGTACATGGTTGGTTGAGCTTATTACATATCTTCATTTCATTTAATCAATGCATGGACTTGAAAATTCCTTCATTTGTTTGGCTAGCTCTTTTTGCATGAGGACAAGCAATGTTTGGTTATCTTCCATCTTGACATAGATTATTTTCTTTATTTTTTTTCCTTAGGATCAATTTTACCAGTATCCATGTGAGGACACTGCAAATTAATAATGCATGTTGGAACATATCCTTTGTGTCCTCATAACAATTTCTATAAGTCTTATAAGGAATTGATAGCAAAAAAGGGCTGGTTGAGAAATTCATGGAACGATAATTTATGCACAAATATAATTTCTTAAAATTGACCATGACTTAGCTATTCAGTTGATACTCCTTAATGGTTAGGTTCTTAGAATCTTGTGCATTTAGAGAGTATGATGAAGCTTCATCTACCAAAAACAGAGGTAATACTATTAGTAGTTAAGGTTTTGTCTCCATACAACAATTATGTTTCTCATTTGGTTCCTAATAATTCTATTTGAAATCCAAAGTATACTTCACCAACAATCAGAATGACAATTAGTGTATTATTTTATCCTAAGCTCAACAACCTATCATGTAGTAGTTCATCATAATGAATATTTTTATGAGCCTTGAGAAATTTTAAAGCAAGAAAGTTAGCTATGGTTCTTAGATTTGTTGATGAAGAATGTTTTTATAAGGAGTGACTCCTTGATCTTGTATATGTAGAAGATACCAGTCCATTTTCACTTAAAAATAATATTGGTTGATGTTATTGCAACAAAATATGTGTGTGCAGTATATGCATGGTCAAGAATATATCTATGAAAATGATACGTTTGGTAAGTGGAATGGACGGAAAAAAATTGGGGGCGGGGGAGGAGTCATGAGCTTCTTCTGTTCACCTTGTTCTCCCCATTTGATTCATGCATGTTCTTTACTAATTCTTTCATATGGCACAAAGAAGTACAAGGTACATGATGATTCAAGCATATAGGAGTTCATTCCATTCAATAGTCTCATTTCATATTAAATTTTCTATAAAGGGAAAAACAAAACATGAAACATGCTGAAATAAAAGACTAAAGTAGAAGACTGACATGACCAACAAAAGCAAAAGAAAATGAAATAGAATCTACATTACTGGTTGGTTGTACCCCCCCCCAAGCTTGAAATCAGAAGTGTCCTCACTGCATCAACCGAACTCATGGAGGTATCAACCAGATACCTATCATGGATGAAAATCAATAAGAGGGGCCAACACCCTCATGGTTAGTCTGAAAGAACTGGCTGACAAGATCATCATCTAGAACGTCCATCAGTGTGGGCTATAGAGTGGCTTTGGTTGTTTCTGTGGCAGCGGCGGCTAATACGGCTGCGGGATGGAGTAGTGGCCCTGTGAGATGTGCCATGAGTTCATGCGGTGGACCATGTCATGCATCATAGTATACTGTGTGCCCATCTGGTCCAAGCGGTCATTGTTCTAATCAAACTGCTGTTGCACATAGCCATATAGATGCCTGACATTAGGCATCGCCCATGAGTACGCCGACTGGGTGCTAGTAGAGGGAGACGGTGAAGTGGAAGAAGCAGAAGGGGTTGAAGGACCTACTCCGGTATCATCAGCAGCTTGGGTTGCTGCTATCTCTTCATCAGTGGCCAGTAGGACCTTCTAGTTGTCCTTGTTCTCCAAGGTGGCATGCTCAGGATCTGGGAGGTCAATATACAGATCATCATCAAAGAGCTGACGGAACTTATTATTGTAGTTGGGAACCTTTATGATCAAGTCTGTAGAGAGAAGATATTGAATATCTACCATGTTTCTTCCTGGTGTAGCCTCAAGCCCTATCAAATCAACCTCAAGTTTTTGTGCAATCAAAGTAATTAAACCACCACACATGATGTTGTCAGCGTCCCTCATCTCCACTTTCTTGATGTCAAAGAAATGTTGAAGAATATAGAAGGCATCATTAATTTCATGCTCATACATCATGCCCCACAAGAATAAAAGACCCTGCTTCCCCACAATCCATGGGGTTTCCTTCTTGGCAAAAACCCCGGTACTAAGAAGGAGATGAATATACCGGAAGATAAAAAATTTCGAGTATACATGACAATTCTTTCTTTAATGAGTGTGATTCAGTCTGCCGTATTCATTACTTTGCAAAAAGAATTCAATTTTGATCCTCTAATCAACATATTCCAAATCATTAATTACCCCCAAAATTGCTAATGTTTGTGGATCATAATGCAAATACATATTTTTCACTAATTCAATTAATTGGACTTCAACCCCTCATCCCCACCACCCCAAACATGACTTTGTTGTCCATACTCATTCTAAGAAAGGTAAAATTTAAAGCCCTTCCACCCGGGCTAAGGTATGCATTTCTCGATTATGACTCTACTTCTCTTGTTATAATCAATAATGAGTTAACCAATGAACAAGAAAATAAATTGCTTGCCAAATTGTGTTTGTATAAAGATGTTATTGGTTACTCTATCGATGATTTGAAAGGCATTCATCCCTCCATTTGTATGCATAGAATAAACATGGAGTATGATGCTAAACCCACCATTGAACTACCTAGAAATTTGAATCAAAATATGCTTGAGGTGGTTAAAAAGGAAATCTTTAAGCTAGTTGATGCCAATATCATTTATCCTATATGTGACAACCCTTGGGTTAATGCCATCCGCATGGTACCTAAGAAGGGGGTACAACTGTAATCAAGGGAGACAATGATAAGTTGATACAAACACATATTTTTACGAGTTGGCATATGTGTATTGACTACCGACGTTTGAACAAAGTGACCCAAAAAGATCATTTTCTGTTGTTGTTTATCGATTTGATGCTTGAAAGTCTTGCAAAACACTCTTATTTTTGTTACTTCAACGGGTATTTCGAGTTTTTACAAATTGCTATCTACCCTCCCGACCAAAAGAAAGCCACTTTCACATGCACATATGGAAATTATGCTTATCGTTGCATGCCCTTTGGCCTTTGTAATGCTCTGAAAACGTTTCAACGATGCATGATGGCTATTTTTTCTGATTTCATTGAAAACATTATGCAAATTTTTATGGATGATTTTAGCATCTATGGAGATTCATTTGATCAATGTTTATGTAACTTGTCATTAGTATTAGCCTACTGTATAGAGGTAAACCTAGTACTAAACTGGGAGAAGTGCCATTTTATGGTACAATCTGGTGTAGTATTAGGCCATGTTGTATCTAATAAGGGTATTGAAGTTGAAAGGGCTATGGTTGAAGCTATTGAGAAGATGTCTACACCCTCCTCAATTAAAGACATCCGTAGTTTCCTCAGACATGCAAGATTCTATAGAAGATTCATTAAAGACTTCTCCAAAATTGCAAAGCCCTTATGTTCTTTACTTGCAAAGGATGTTGAATTCATATTCAATGATGACTGCCATACAACCTTCACCAAGCTAAAGGAAGCTCTTATTTCTACACCAATCATTCAGCCACCATGATAGAATGCACCTTTTGAGTTGATGTGTGATGCAAGTGATTATGTAGAGGGGGTAGTCCAAGGACAGCAAAAGGACAAGAAGCTTTATGCCATATACTATGTGAGCAAGACCCTAGATGAAGCACAAATCAATTACACAACCATAGAAAAGGAGATGCTTGCTATAGTGTATGCTTTTGACAAGTTCTGACAAATAGTAGGATCTAAGGTAATTGTGTACACAGATCACGTAACCATAAAGTATTTTCCCAACAAGAAGGATGGAAAACCCCATTTCATCTGCTAGATATTGCTATTGTAAGAGTTTGATCTTGAAATCCGGGATAAGAAAGGTATAGAGAATAATGTCGCTGACCATCTTTCTAGATTGACTACAGATGCTGAAGATTGTTTGCCTATTGAGGATCATTTGCCTATTGAGAAGCTTTATGCACTATCATCTGCACAACTGCCATGGTTTGGAGACATCACAAACTTCCTTGCTACAGGATAGTTGCCACCGGGTTTGACATACCAACAAAAGAAGAAGTTCTTCCATGACGTAATGTTTTACTATTGAACGACCCCTTGTTATTCAAACATGGGAGTGATGGACTTATCTGAAGGTGTGTCGCTGAAGAGGAGGTTGCTACCATTATTTTTGAATACCATGCCTCTCCTTACGGAGGTCACTTCAGAGGAGAGAAGACTATAGCTAAGACCCTACAAGGCAGTTTTTATTGGATAACTTTGTTTAAAGATGTCAATCTATTTGTCAAAGCTTGTGATAAATGCCAAAGAACCGGATGAATTTCTAGACGTGATGATATGCCTCTTAACTCTATCTTGGAGATTAAGGTATTCAACATATGGGGAGTTGATTATATGGAACCATTCCCATCTTCTTGTGGCTACCAATATATTCTCATCATTGTCAAGTATGTCTCTAAATGGGTTGAGGTCATCCCAACCCAAGCACCAGATGCAAAGTCTGTAGTAAAGCTTTTTTAGAAAATCATCTTCCCTCGCTTTAGAGTTCCAAGAGCTATAATCTCAGATGGTGGTACACATTTTGTTGAGAAACAATTCAATAATCTTATTTCTAAATATGGAGTCACACATAAGGTCTCTATGCCTTATCATCCTCAAACTTCTGGTCAAGTTGAGGTCTCAAACCGGCAGCTAAAAAGCATTCTAGAGAAGACATTGTCTAGCTCAAGGAAATATTGGGCATTGAAGATAGATGAAACACTATGGACATACCAGACGGCTTACAAGACCATCATAGGCACAATCCCATTTAATTTGATATATGGTAAATCTTGTCATCTTCCGCTGGAGCTAGAGCACCGTGTACTATGAGCCATAAAGTTCTTAAACTTTGACATGAAGAAAGTTGGTGAAAAGCGACTATTGTAGCTGCAAGAACTGGAAGAGCTACACCTTGATGCATATGAAAATGCAAGGATCTACAAAGAAAGAACCAAGATGTGGCATGACAAAAGAATCCAGAGGAAGGATTTCAAAGAAGGAGACAAAGTGTTATTGTTAAACTCAAGACTTAAGCTATTTCCTAGAAAACTAAAGTCAAAGTGGTCTAGCCCTTTTCTCATATTGAAGATTTTTCCTTATGGAGCTATTGAATTGCAATGTAAGGATGGAGCATTCAAAGTAAATGGGCAACTTTACAAGCTGTATACCTTGGGGGATGAAGTTCACAAGGGAGCTTCTTTCTCCCTTCAAGATGCATGAATGACAAATTGAAGAGTCTCACTCCAGACTCTAAATGGAGGACCTCGTGGGGGGTTAACCCACATTAGAATAGATTTCTTTTCAAGTCTTTTGAGTCAAAAACAATCTTTAGTTTCATAAATAAGCTTGTCATGGATGAATGTAATAATTTAGATGATTTGAATGCATATCTATTCTAAATTTTGTGCTGACGAAAGGCTATTTTATGTAGAAACTACAGAAGACACAGTGTGTCTTAATTTACACACGCCATATCCCCACTCTCAGAACTCAGTAGAACGAGCTATATCTCCAGGTACACGATGTGTCTATATTTAGACACGCCGTGTCACAATCCAACAGCTAAAAATTTTCTCAACTGGAATAAAGAACACGACGTGTCTGATTTTACAGACCGTGTACTCAAGCAGAAGATGAAGGAGTAAGAAATCTGGAAAGCAAACACAACGTGTCTTTTTTTTGCAAACGTCGTGTTCCTAAGCCGGAAAAAAATGTTAAATGATCTGAAAAAGTACAAGCTATGTCCGATTTTACACATGACGTGTATCACAACAGAAGGAGAAAGAATGAGCTATCTAGAAAAAGTACACGACGTGTCTTTATTTGCACACACCGTGTACATTATCAGTGATAATGGGCATTTTGAAAATTTGAAAAGTCACACGACGTGTACAAAATAAAACACAGTGTGTCTTTTAATATAGAAGGGGAGTTATGAAAATATACAAGACGTGTCTTTATTCGAACATGTCGTGTCTTTTGATGAAAAAGAGGGTTTTAACCCAGCACATGGCCGCCCCTCTCATTTACAATTTCATTCAAGCCAGAGTAGTCATTTGTCCTAACCCTTTTCTTTCTTGGAGCAGCTGTGTGCCCTAGCACATCTGAGTGCCGCCATCGTGCATGTTCGTCGGTCGTGTCTCCTTCCTCAAGCTAGCAGCCAAATAGCTGCCATGTCCTTTGCTCACGGTGTGTCTACCTCAAGCTCCGTCTGCCACTACCATTTCTTTCTCTTACGGTCGTGTACCCTAGAATAAGGCGGTGCTAGCCCCACCACCAAGATTAGAGTCTTCGCCCCAAAAGCATAGCAGAATCACATCCGTCACCATCATCTTCTACCTCAAGCCACGGTCATCTTCTCTAACTAGGTCGTGAGAAAAGGAATCTGCCATCCTCCTCTCCAAGTGCCTCCTCAATGCCAAAGAGGTCAAAAAATTGTCCGACCTCCGTCACCTCAACCACATGTGGCCAGCTCTAAGAAGCCACAACCGCCGCCCCCTCCTCTTTTCTTCCCCAAAATCGGTCGTTCGCGACCTGTAGTTTTTTGTAGAGATCATGGGACACAACGTGTACTCGGTCGCACACAGTGTGTGCGTTACAGTTGGAGCCGATCTCTTGTTTTAGACACACAGCGTGTCTGTCTTAGCACATGACGTGTGCTAGTCTGTCAGCAGCACATATGGCTCTAGTCAAGCAAACCAGCAACCGCACGCACGACGCCAACTCCTACCAAGTGTCAGGGTACATCTCAACTATGCAGTTTTGGGTCACCCTTGAAGAAGACCCGACGTACCAGTTCTTGATTGTAAGGACAGTTCTCCCTTCTCAGTTTGTTTGCCAACAGACGATGACGACACTGGGCTTCAAGGATGAAGTCCTCATGTGCCTACAAGGCCTGGGGTTGAGCTACATCTGCCTTACGGTATCAAACACTTACCTTTGTCTTGTATATGAGTTTCTAACGACACTCATCACTAAGCAAGACCCTCAGAAGAAGCTAGAGCCCTTTGTTATTATACATTTTAGGCTTTTGGGTCATCCTTTCAAGCTCACTTTTAGACATTTTTGTGTTACTGGAGTGTCACTATGATGGCACGATTAGTTACCCACCTACTTTTCATAGCAACGAGTTTTGGCTTGAGATATCTGATGAGGACCACCATGAGGAAAAATCTTCCAGGGCATATGCTATCCACAATGAAATCCCCCATGTACATGATCTTGGTTTGTAAATATAGCCTGAACTCTCAATTTTCACATCTTTGATTGCTAAATACATGTAATGGTCAAAACTTTCAGCGAATGACTTAACTCTACAACACTATTTAACTTTCAGGGAATGACTTAACTCTACAACACTATTTAGAATACATGATACTTTTTCCAAACTCTTAGTGCATAAACAATCAATTTTTTTTTCAGTAAAAAATTTGCAAAATAATGAGTGAAATTTCATTAACTTAACCTTCTAGTTGACTCTCTTGTGTTGTGCAAAAATATCATTTATCATTTTCTCTTTTTACCCAATAAAAGATGGCAAACAACCCACATATCATGCTAGCCTAGTGTGAGTCTGATCCGACAACAATGGTTAGGTGGTATGAAAATCAAAAGAGGGTAAAAATAACACCCCAACTGACACTCCATGTGTGTGTAAGCCTAAATTAGCAGCCAAGTGCCGGAATCCCAAAAATCAATTATCATATCTTTTTGAGAAGAGAGCTCAACTGAGATTGTTAAAGTTAACTAAGGTTTCATTATTTACATCCATAATAGCTGAAAATTTGTGTTGTACATCCACTAGTTGTTTGGCTTGACTTTCCAAATCCTATATAGTGTTGTTTGGTTGATTTTTTCGATTAATTTGTGACCACCTTCGCTGAACGAAAACTTCTATATCTTTGATGTTTGAATTGAGACGATGACTATAAAAATAAACCTAATGTACATGGTTGGTTGAGCTTATTGCATATCTTCAATTCGTTTAATCCATGCATGGGCTTGAAAATTCCTACATTTGTTTGGCTATGCTCTTTTTGCTTGAGGACAAGCAATGTTTGGTTATCTTCCATCTTGACTTAGATTATTTTCTTTATTTTTTTCCTTAGGATCACTTTTACCAGTGTCCATGTGAGGACACTGCAAATTAATAATGTGTGTTGGAACATATCCTTTGTGTCCTCATAACAATTTCTATAAGTCTTATAAGGAATTGATAGCAAAAAAGGGCTCATTGAGAAATTCATGGAACGATAATTTATGCACAAATATAATTTCTTAAAATTGACTATGACTTAGCTATTCAGTTGATACTCCTTAATGGTTAGGTTCTTAGAATCTTGTGCATTTAGAGAGTATGATGAAGCTTCATCTACCAAAAATAGAGGTAATACTATTAATAGTTAAGCTTTTGTCTCCATACAACATACAACAGTGATGTTTCTCATTTGGTTCCTAATAATTCTATTTGAAATCCAAAGTATACTTCACCAACAATCAGAATGACAATTAGTGTATTATTTTATCCTAAGCTCAACAAGCTATCATGTAGTAGTTCATCATAATGAATATTTTTATGAGCCTTGAGCAATTTTAAAGCAAGAAAGTTAGCTATGGTTGTTAGATTTGTTGATGAAGAATGTTTTTATAAGGAGTGACTCCTTGATCTTATATATGTAGAAGATACCAGTCCATTTTCACTTTAAAAAAATATTGGTGGATGTTATTGCAACAAAATATGTGTGTGCAACATATGCATGGTCAATAATATATCTACGTAAATGATAAGTGTGGTAAGTGGAATGGACGGAAAAAAATTGGGGGCGGGGGAGGAGTCATGAGCTTCTTCTGTTCACCTTGTTCTCCCCATTTGATTCATGCATGTTCTTTACTAATTCTTTCATATGACACAAAGAAGTACAAGGTACAAGATGATTAAAGCATACAGGAGTTCATTCCATTTCAATAGTCTCATTTTTCATATTAAAATTGCCATAAAGGGAAAAACAAAACATGAAACATGCTGAAATAAAAGACCGAAGTAGAAGACTGACACGACCAACAAAAGCAAAAGAAAATGAAATAGAAACTACATTACTGGCTGGTTGTACCCCCCCCAAGCTTGAAATCTGAAGTGTCCTCACTACATCAACCGAACTCATGGAGGTATCAACCAGATACTTGTCATGGGTGAAAATCAATAAGAGGGGCCAACGCCCCCATGGTCAGTCTGAAAGAACTGGCTGACAAGATCATCATCTGCAACATCCATCGGTGTGGGTTGCGGAGTGGCCTTTGGTTGCTGCTGTGGCGGCAGCGTCTGATACGGCTGTGGGATGGAGTAGTGGCCCTGTAAGATGTTCCACGAGTCCATGCGGTGGACCATGTCATACATCACAGTATATTGTGTGCCCATCTGGTCCAAGCGGCCGTTTATCTAATCAAACTGCTGTTGCACATAGCCATATAGATGCCTGACATTAGGCATCGCCCAGGAGTACGCCGTCTGGGTGCTGGTGGAGGGAGACGGTGGAGCGGAAGAAGCAGAAGGGGTTGAAGGACCTACTCCGGTATCATCAGCAGCTTGGGCTGCTGCTATCTCTTCATCAGTGGCCAATAGGATCTTCCAGTTGTCCTTGTTCTCCAAGGTGGCATGCTCAGGATCTGGGAGGTCAATATACTGGTCATCATCAAAGAGCTAACATAACTTGTTGTCGCAGTTGGGAACCTTCGTGATCAAGCCTGCAGAGAGAAGATATTGAATATCTACAAGGTTTCTTCCTGGTGCATCCTCAAGCCCTGTCAAATCAACCTCAAGTTTGTGTGGAATCAAATTAATTAAACCACCACACATGATGTTGTCGGCGTCCCTCATCTTCAATTTCTTGATGTCAAAGAAATGTTGAAGAATATAGAAGGCATCATTAATTTCATGCTCATACATCATGCCCCACAAGAAGAAAAGATCATGCTTCCCCACAACCCATTGGGTTTCCTTCTTGACAAAAACCCCGGTACTAAGAGGCGATGAATATACCAGAAGATAACAAATTCTGAGTATACATGACAATTCTTTCTTTAATGAATGTGATTCAACATGTCGTGTTCATTACTTTGTAAAAAGAATTCAATTTTGATCCTCAAACTAACATATTCTAAATCATTAATTACCCCCAAAATTGCTAATGTTTGTGGATCATAATGCAAATACATATTTTTCACTAATTCAATTAATTGGCCTTCAACCCCTCGTCCCCACCACCCCAAACATGACTTTGTTGTCAATACTCATTCTAATAAACTTTATGTATGGGAAGAATAGGATGATAAAATCTCAACCCACCTTTGTTTTTACAACCATTTCGTAATACAAATAAATGCATTCACCAACCGCCCATGTAAGCAAAAACCTGTAACCACACATGGGTTTGCCTGGTAACGTGTTAAAAAGCTATTGTGCTGGATTTATAATGATGTTTTTTTGATAAATTTTCATTTATTTCTACAGGATGTTCCCATGGCACCGTGATACAAGGTTATTGCTTCATTTGGAAAAGTGATATGGTCAGGAAGGAGTGGTTAGTTTGTAACCACTGTTACCAAACACCAAATTGGCTACCGCTCACATTTTATACTATTTTTGCATTTAATGCAGCAATGAGCAACGTTTGCATATTTCATTTTTTCACTAGAGAAAAATCACGTGGTGATCTATCTCACCACACCGGAGCGGTAGCTAACCAAACGCTTTTCCAAACGCAACATATATCATTGTTGCTGCCTTCCCATTTAGGTGTACCAGTGGGAAGGATTTACTGCTGAGCCAATCGATTAAGTACATTTATAATGATGTTTGCAACATCTTTTAATATCAATCAATACGATCAATAGGCATATATCAGTGAAAGTACAAATGATCTATTCGATTCACTCCTGCTTGTAAGCTGGCTTGTGGGCGTCAAAAGATTGATATATTCTCATTGTTTTAATACCAATTAATATCCTAAAATATACCTTAATATACATAAAATTAGCTTATTTATATTTCCCACAGTAAATATCTATGAATACGGATCTGGAGTGCAAGCATGTTCTAATCAACGACAGTGCCTAAAAATGATGGAAGAAGAAGTTTATTTGTTGTTATAGTTTGGTAAACAAATCTGTTGCCATGAAAAAGGAACAAACTTAGATGTGGACTCATCATGCACGCTAGCTATATACCTCCTCTGTGTCGAACTCCACGGTCTTCTCATCGACGACGAGGATATCCGTCACACTCCTGAGCCTCCTGAGGACGGAGCCAGTGTCAAAGGGCGCAAGTACGAGGTCATCCGTCACCATATAAACTGTGTCGCCACCCTTGACCCACCCAGTCCCTTACACGGCTCCCGCGGACGGTGTTGTCCCATTATGGGGTCATCTAATAGCACACACACTAAACATTTAGAATGAACATAGGAAACAGAGACAGTGATTTGTGCTTCTCAAATCCCACAACTTTTCTATTCAATTGCATTTCCTTTTATTCTGAAAAGAAGCAACAACTTAGCCGCTAACTACGCCATTCCGATCGACTATGGACGGGCTATCCCATGTCTCAGATCATGCATGCCACAGAAGAAGCGGCCATGAGTCTTTCTCCTAAGGACTTGGTCCTAGAACTATCCATGTGGCACTCACACAACCTGTGGGCTCACAAGATTCTCTTAATTCAAACTGAAGACAGTAAACTAAATGAGATGCTAAGCTATGCACGTATGCACGAGGATTACTACATTTCACTCCCTAATTCTTGTGCACCTGCAAGGTATCCACCATACCAATTCCTTCACGTAGCTCCTAAAGCCTTGTGCGACCCAACACCTTTGTCAGTAGATCAGCGAGTTGGGCATCAGTACGGATGAACTCAACCTCAACATGTCCCCCTTCAACACACTCCTTAATGAAATGATACCAGGTCTGAATTTGTTTACTTATATCATGGAACTCCACGGTCTTGTCGGGTTCGTAGCTGATGAACACCATTGCGGTGCTTCGATCATCAAGCTTCTTGAGATGTGACTTCACATTTTTGACATGTTCCACACATTCAAATGTCTGCAGGAAATGCATCGGTGGCTGCTCGTCATAGATCACCTCATACGACGTATGTCCAATGAGGTTGCGTGTCGGGGATTGGTTCAGGACAAAGACTATAGTGGTAACTGCCTCTCCCCAGAATGCCCCAGACATTTTCTTGGACTTCAGCATGCACCGCGCCATAGCCACTATGGAAGAGTTCTTCCGCTCGACGATGCCATTTTGCTGTGGTGAGTATGGTGCCGTGAAATGACGCTTAACGCCGCATTGAGCGAAGTAGTCTCCCAGTTGGGTGGACGTGAACTCCCTACCTCTGTCTGTGCACACAACACTTAGAGTGCGACAAGTCTCGACCTCAACACCTGCCTTGAAGCGCTTAAGTGCCTCTACAACATCGCTCTTTGCACCCAACAACACTATCCACATATAGCGAGACAAGTCATCAACTAGCAACATGAAATGGCATTTACCATTGTGCGGTTGTGGTTCGATGCGCCCACACAGATAAGCATGGACAAGGTCGAGCACTCCCTCCACTTGGAAGCTTGTGTCCTGTAGAAAAGGAGCTTGTCGTTGCTTGCCAATGAGGCAAACATCACAAAGCTCCTCGACGTCGTCGATTGATGGGAGGCCGCGTACCCTTCCGTCATGCGGGAGCTTGCCAAGCAAATCAAAGTTTATGTGGCCGAAACGGGCATGCCACTTCCAGGCATCATCCCACACAGCGTCTCCAGGCAGACTGGATGTGCTATGTCGATGTTGAGCACATAGAGCCGGTTGCGCCTGCGTTTGATCTTAGCAGGGAGCCGACGCCGCCGGTCACACACAAACATGAAGTCGTCATTGATCAGGGTCTGGCAGTCATTCTCATCCATCTGCCCAACACTTATGATGTTGGACTTGAGCTTTGGGATGTATTACACCCTGCTCATGGCACGATGGCCGTCGCAGTGTGCCTTGAACAACATTTTTCCTCTCCCTTTGATGTCGACCATCGAGCCATCACCAAACTTCACCGTTCCGGTGATACCATCGTCAAGTTCTGCAAATGCCTCCATTAGCCCGGTCATGTGGTTGGAGGCCACAGTATCAAGGTACCACGAGGTGTCATATAGATTAGCCGTGACACTGAGGTTGACGACGGTGTGATTCTCAGTGAGGCAGATCTATCTGTTGACCCGTTCTAGTTCCTCGGTGATGTTGCAAACATGCGCCATGAATAGCACCGGTTCATCCTCCTTGACTTGCGCTAGGTGAGCCTCGTCGTGCTTCTTCTTGCGGAAATCTCGGGCATAGTGGCCCTCGATCCCACAGTAGTGACAGCAGTTGTCATCGTTCTCATTCTTCACGTTGGAGGGCGACTTGTCACCCTTGGTAGTGCCGCCGGCTTTGGACGTGTCACCATTATCCTTGCCTTTTCCATGACATCTGCCGTTGGACCCACTGTTGGAGCCACCCGGTGAGTCCTGATCACGCCGCTTCATGTGCGCGAGCCACTGCTCCTCCATGAGCAACAACTTACCGCCAGCGTTGCCATCCGCATCGGCTTCATCGCGGTCGTCAACCACCTTGAGGCAGCCGGTCAACTCCTCGATCGAGAGAGTGTTGAGATCAACAAGACTCTCCATTGACCAAGCCAATTTCTTGTACCTTTTTGGCACAGATAGAAGGACCTTTACGACCAGTTTCTTCTCATTGATCAGATCATCGAGAACGTCTAGTTCATGGGCAAGATCGGTGAGGCACAGGATGAAGTCATCAATGTTCTCCCCTACCTTGAATCACATGTCTTCGTACTGACCGCGCAACGTCTGTGCCCATGACTCACGTACATGTTCCGCGCTGATTTGGAGCGTCCTGATGGCATCCCATGCTAGTTTGGCAGTGGACTTGCCTACGATCTCCGGCACCATCTCTGTCGGCACGCCCCATAGGATGGCCTCTAGAGCCATGCGGTCGTCGGTGTAGTCCTTTGTTATGGTGTCCACCTCCGCCCACAGGCCTCGAGCCTGCAAGATTACCTTCATCAACATCAACCAAGTGTTGTAGTTGGAACATGTCAGTGTATGGAACTGAGTCATCACCATGCTCATGTCACGGACGGTGCGTGGAGCCGCCAGCTCCCGGTCGACACCATGCTCGTTCTTTGCGTCGTCTGGCTTCGCCATGACCAAAACGGTGATCTACACACGCTCTGATACCAATTGTCATCCCAGGATGGGGTCTTCATTCTAGCTAATAACACACACACTAAACACTTAGAATGCATTGAGGAAACAGAAACAATGATTTGTGCCGCTCAATTCCCACAACTTTTCTATTCAATTGCATTTCCTTTTATTCTGAAAAGAAGCAACAACTTAGCCGCTAACTACGCCATTCCGATCGACTATGGACGGGCTATCCCATGTCTCAGATCATGCATGCCACAGAAGAAGCGGCCATGAGTCTTTCTCCTAAGGACTTGGTCCTAGACCTATCCATGTGGCACTCACACAACCTGTAGGCTCACAAGATTCTCTTAATTCAAACTGAAGACAGTAAACTAAATGAGATGCTAAGCTATGCACGTATGCACGAGGATTACTACATTTCACTCCCTAATTCTTGTGCACCTGCAAGGTATCCACCATACCAATTCCTTCACGTAGCTCCTAAAGCCTTGTGCGACCCAACACCTTTGTCAGTAGATCAGCGAGTTGGGCATCAGTACGGATGAACTCAACCTCAACATGTCCCCCTTCAACACACTCCTTAATGAAATGATACCAGGTCTGAATTTGTTTACTTATATCATGGAAGATGGGATTCTTGCTGAGAGAGATCGTTGATTTGTTATCAATCTTTAGAGTAAAATAGCTCGCCTCCTTGTTCTGCACTTCACCAAGCAACCGGGCGGGCCAAACACCCTGACATGCCGTCATGGTGGCAGCAATATACTTTGCCTCACAAGATGATAGAGCCACAACTTTTTGCTTTTGTGACTGCTATGTCACTACTCCATTGTCGAGGAAGAACAACACTCATGTAGTGCTTTTGCTGGTATCCACATCTCCCGCCATGTCACTGTCACTATACCCGATCATTTTGCTTCACCTTCTTGCTTCAGATAGCGGCAGCCGTAACTCAAAGTGCCGGCAATATATAGTAGTATGTGCTTCACTGTGGCGAGATGTTTAGTGTTGGGTACCTCCATGAACCAAGAAAAATATCCCGCTGAATATGCAATATCGGGATGAGTGTGAACTAGATACCTCAAGCTCCCGATGATGCTCCTGTATGTCCTGGAGTCCATCGGTGGCGCCGTATTTTGCTTTCTAAAATTTGAATCGAGGCTCCATCGACACATGGCACGGGTTACAGTCTGCCATGCCACTCTTCTCCAAGATCTTAGTGGTGTACGCACTCTGGATGACTGTGATGCAGCTGTCTCCTTGGCTAACCTCGATCTTGAGATAAAAACTCAAGAGACCAAGATCAGACATCTTGAACATGGACTTCATCTCCTCCTTGAACTTCATGATGTGCTACGGATCTGACCCGGTTATCACCAGATCATCTACGTAGACTCTGACTAGGAGCCGCCCGCAGTCCATCCTGCGTGCGTACACGGCGTACTCCGATGCACTGTGCTGGAACCTGAGATTCAGCAAGCAACTGTCAAGCTTGTGATTCCAGGCTCGTGGAGCCTGGCGAAGCCCGTACAAGGCCTTGTCAAGATGGAGAACCTTGTCCTCCTCATTGTTGACGATGAATCCCGGAGGCTGCACGAAATAAACCTCATCCTCGAGCTCCCCATTTAGGAAAGCAGATTTTACGGCCATGTGGTGAATGTTCCACCCCTCTTGTGCAGCTAGCGCCAACAACAGCCGCACGGAGTCAAGACACGCAACCAGAGCAAAGACCTCGTCAAAGTCAACCCACTGTCATTGCACGTAGCCCTTTACCACCAAGCGCGCCTTGTACTTGATGATCTTTCCGGCAACGTCCTTCTTCACTTTGTAAACCCACTTCAACCCAATCGGGCGATCTCCAGGTGGAAGATCGACCAACCGCCATGTCTTGTTCTCCTCGATAGAAGCTATCTTATCCAACATGGCATGCCGCCATTTCTTTGACTGCTCTGCCTCTGTGAACGATGTGGGCTCTTCTGCTCCAAGTAGATGCAGCTCATTGGAGTCGAGTTGTCGTGGACCCACGTCGTGCACGTTCCTTAGTGTGCAAAAACGTCGCAATCCATGGCCTTCGTCGTGGTACTCGAAGTAGTCATCTGGGTTGGGCGGCGGAGAAGAAAACTCAATGTCGGCCAGTTCCGTCAACCACTAGAGGAAAAACATTCATAGTCCATAGACATAACTGTGGACTATGATCCATAATCTATGGTGTGAACCGTAGACTATAATATAACCGTGGACTATGACCGTGGATTAAGTTGTCATAGACTATTCTCTGTGACCGTGGACTAAGCTTTATACTCCACAGTTAAAACCGTAGATGGATTACAACCGTGGACTATTTTTAATTCTGCATTTTAGTTGAAATTTTTATAGATTACTGACAAAACCGTGGACTATTCTTCATTTTATTTAAAAAAAATAATTATATCCCAAAATAATTGTATAAAATTATGTCATTTAAATAGGATCTCACATCTAATGGAAAATATGAGTCATTGTAATCTTCATTCTCAAATAACCAATTCTATATATTTGTAACATTTAACAATCTTAATGAATTCAACAACACTATTCATTTGCTTGAAACATAATATTTCAATCTCTCATTTGTTCAAATTAATAAACAAGACATTGCCTTTATCTCCATTTGGGTTTGAACTTATAAAATACAACATGATGTGATTCTAAGAATCAGATAGTACATGATATCATGGTAGTAGGACCAACAATAATGTTCGGTGATCTCTATATTCCGTTAAGAACTTTGTTTTTTCCCCAAGTTTATTCTCGCAAAGCTTTCTTTTCACGTCCAATGGCTTTAAACAAAAGTCATATTCCTATAAAAACAATGCATCCAAATCAAATATACATATAAAAAGGTGTTTTCAGAATTAATTATACAGATAAGTTCATAATATTTTCTAATTTTTGATAGCTATCATATACATGCTTGTCACTATTTAATAAAATTTTCAATAAAGATAAAGAATGTAAAATTTAAAGAACATATTATGTATATTTTACTCCAATGCATAAAGTCATGCATTTATTCTTTATGCCAAGTTTAATTTAGTTATAAACAACCAACAAAGAATACACTAACAATGCATTAACTAAATATGAAAAGATATTAAATGTTAAGCACGAGATATCTATTTGTTGTCAAGATATCTTAAACAACAATAGCTCTTACCCGTATGAAAAGACAAACAGTGAACATGAGAAGATATTATTGGTTTATCCGCTTCACCATAAGTGGGTTTGTTTTGATATTTGAAAAAGACGAACACAATCCATCACCTGCGACGAAAGAGCAAAAAAAAATAGAGCACAAATATGATGATAGTTAATAAGGTGATGGTTGAGTTGGTATGTAGTTTATACAAAGAAAAAAATCAGTACCAATATAAGAACAACTCACGGGAACAGTAGTAAGCGCACAGGAACAGCCAGAATCATAGATTTATCTACTCGAAATATAAAGATAAGACCTTTCTCCTGAGAGCACACAAGAACGAGTGTTCCCCTTTTATCATCTGAATACATTACAAGTGCATCATTGAAAATTTAAACACACGACAAAGGCCTAGAGTAAAACACTACCAACTGCCAGTTCATCACCGAGCGCAGCGTAAACCACTTAATTTCTTATCTGGATGAAATCAAATCCGGTCAGCGATGCAGAGGCTCGAGCTGCTAGTGGGAATGGGAGTCGGATGGACGGTAGAAGCATTGGTAGTCCGCCTCGCCAACGAGGCAGATTCCGAAGGCGACGACGGCCGTGCCGAAGCCAGGGAGTGCCTGCTTGAGGTTGACTTTTAGCATGGGATGCTGCCTCCACTCGTCCCTACGCCGGAAGAACTCCCCTGTTGGACCTAGTGGCTTTGCCATCGTGCCGATTTCCGATCTGCTGGGTCGGCTATTGGGTCTCCGACTGCTCAATTGAAGCTTTCCTCTCTCGCTCCCTCACTGTCAGTGAAAGGTCGCTCCTTTTGTTGCTGTGTGAGTCAATAGGGTTACCAGAGAGGAGAGAAGCGGCTGGCGAGAAGTTCTTCAGACGAGGACTTAAATAGGATTTAGCGGCAACCATCCCGCCATAATTTTGGCAATTTCGCAGATTCGAAATTCGTTCTAATAACTGTGGACTAAATTAACTGGATAAGTAGAAGGATCCACCGAGAATTATCAGGGACAGATAACCGTGGACTACAAAACTGTCTGTGGACTATGAAGGCTCCTGCTCTAGTGAACGCGCCGACCTCCAGTGTGTGTGGCTCTGGTACACGAGGCATGAACGGACGTGTCTCCGGTGAGTCAGGTGATCCCGGTGAAGCCGGTTCAGACTCCCCTTTCTCCGGTGTGTACTTCTCAGGCACATCTCGAGATGACTCGTCGTTGGTTGGACCACTCCCGCTTGTCGAAGCCTAGGGCAGATCCATTGTGAACTCGGTGGACGTGTCCATACCTTGAAGAGACGTGGCATCCCAGTTCCAGCTCGCTGCTTTGTCGAAGATGACATCACGAGTCACTTGAACGCACTGGTTGATGGGATCGTTCACTACAAAAAAATTTGGCCTTTGTTGAAAAACATTTGTGAGGAACCATAGATTGTGAATAATGATGTCTATTTGTGAGGGCTCATCCTTCAAATATGGGACCAAATCCCTCAACCGTGTTTTTAACATCCTTAGAACTTTTATGTGAACACTAATCCCTCACAAATACATTACTCACTAATCACCCCGTGAAAAATATCATGCCAAATGTTTCCCTCCATCTCATATCCCTTCCCTCCATTCTAAAATACAACATTTGGAAATCAAAATTAAAAAGTAAAAGAAAAACCCTCCCCACTCGTTCCTCTGCCCAAGAATTGTTTCGTCACTCCGTGCTTCCTCCTCTCACGCCGTGCGCGTCTGGCCGGTCCTCCCCTCTCCGCACCGGTCCCTTTTCACTCCACGAGCACCTCGCTTCTTTCCCTTTTCCGTTTTCCTCTGGTATGTGTATCTTGTCCTCTTCCCTTTTATCCTCTCGGCCAGTGGCAAAGTACCCCCTTTTCAATTCATTTGTCCCGCCTTCTTGTTCACGAAATAGATCAGAGTCTACATCCAGATCCAGAGTTACCGGAATCGAGCAATAGAGAGGAAGATGGAAGGAGTTGGGAGGTCGGTGTGCACGGACGCCTACAGGTGGTCTCCGTCAAAGATTACTTAAATGTCCGCGTGACTCCAGGGGTGAAAACCCCGACACTCCCCACCTGCCCCCCGATACTCCCGACTCCTCCCTCCAGCTGTGTTCCTCCTTTCTCTAGTGAGGAGAACAAGAGGAGCCCTAGCATGGAGCTGCAGACCGCGACGAAGATGGTGAGCCACCGCCGTCGACGATCAGCTGCAGCCAAAGCTGCCACTGGAAGCTCTTGCCAAAGTCTGCACTTCCACCACCCCTCCTACCATCAGCAGCCGTCGTAGCTGCATCCTCGCTACAGCTGCAGGTACTGTTGATTTCTCCTCTTCTTCTGCTTCTATTCATAATATGCTACTCCTCTCTTTCATCTAATCTTATTCTTCTTTTCGTCTTTTACTATTTTTCTTCCAGTTGTCTTCGTCTGCTCCACCCCTTTTTCTACTACTCTTTTCTACGGTTCTTCATCCTCCCCTTCTTCTGCTCCTCTCCTTTCACTGCTCCTCTTTTATTCTCTCTTCTTCTTCTTCTTCTATTCATCTTTTTCTATGTCTCTCCCCCCCTTTCTTTTATGCGTCTTCTTCGTCCTCCTCTCTGTACGACCCCCATTCTTCCTCTACTAACTCCTCTAGTGCCTTCTCTGTTGATCCTGTTCAAGGCTTGATTTGAAGTTTTCAGCTCACGGACATGCTGTTGTTTGGCTTCTGTCATTTGAACTATACTACGATCACAATTTGATTTGTAGCACTTCTATAAGGTAACACTCTGTCCCGTATATAAATTACTGATTTGATTGCCGGTCTATTATGGGTTCTTCAATCTTCATAGTTTGGTTCCTATGATCCTATCTTTGTTAACTGTCATATTAATTTTGTGTCCTAATTTCCTGTTTGTACATAATTGGCTATTACTTGATTATGGCCGATTAATGCTGCGTAGAATTATCTATTAATGTATTCTTAATCAGTGACTATGGTTCTTAGTATCGATTGTTGAACGTGTTTGAACGTATTATTTGATTCATTTCCTAACTACATCTTTTGGTAGTGTTAGATATTTTAGTATGTGGAATGCACCAATATATAAATTGTTGAAAGTGAGTCAAAGTAGAAAGCTATTAAGTTAAGTGTGAAATTATTTTCTTATCCATGTCTCACATATGTATATTTGCCATGATTTTCATATATTTTAAATTTATTCTATTATTTATAACGTCTTGCTGACGTCACCGGTTGAACCGGTCCGACCACTGGTTGAACCAGTGAACCGAGAACCGAAGGCCTCACTGGTTCACTCACCGGTTCGGTTCTGAAAACTATGGTTAGATGTAGATATAAAGTCTAAAGATGCTGAACTGACTGAAGTAAGATTCAACTAAACCAAAATGGCACTAAGCATAATGATCAAACCCTAACCTCTTGCAATTTTATCATATAATCCCAATACACATAGAACCCCTACGTTGACTCCCCCTTCCTATTTGATGCCAATAATCTTGGTGGACTCTAGTCGTTGCAGTAGGACACAGCCATGCGTACGCCTTAGAGCTAGTATAATTGGTGATGGTGTCGTCTGCGTGCATGTGTAGATTAAACCGAGATTAAGAAAAAACTTTCAATTAAGACTAGCATAAATAGTCCCAACTCTGGAATCTATTTGAAAATTTGGTTTCATATTCTCATGCATAGGTAATCTCCTAAATATAGGTATATAGCTACTAATAGAGAAGTAACCAAGCAAGAGGTAGGGACTAGAATATTGGTTACGATTCTAGTTGCCGCAACCATTTTATTGAAGCAAACCAAATTTGGAGGAATAAAAGAAATTTAATAGACCACATTTGTAAATCTTTCTGTAATAACTAGTACGGTACCATCTAAATATATACCTATGAAGCGACACAGCTTTATTCTGTTGCTACATATGATAAAAGTGATCTAAATGGCATATTTTGTAGCGGATCAGTGCAAGTAGTAAATGAGACTATGAAAGATATGATGCTTGCAGAGACACAACACGTTAAAAGGATCTTTATCTTTGCTAAAAAAAATGGTGAGTCTAACATAAAATATGCTCGTCTTTGATTTTAGTGTCTTTACTTACCACGTAACCGTGTCTCTAAATTTGCAACAAGGTGCTCATTAAAAGATGAAATAATATTTGAAAGCTTTCCGAGCTTTGTGTCATGTATGAAATCAATT
The DNA here is from genome assembly GCA_963693085.1 of Alisma plantago-aquatica. Classification (NCBI taxonomy): domain Eukaryota; kingdom Viridiplantae; phylum Streptophyta; class Magnoliopsida; order Alismatales; family Alismataceae; genus Alisma; species Alisma plantago-aquatica. Next base: position 1,954,016,286 of record OY856409.1, read on the forward strand.
TATTAGGTTCATGGAACTGTAGATAGTTTATATAATACAAAGTTCAAGTGAAGTGAAGAGACTCTATGAAAATTATGAAAGAAATATGAAAAGGTACATCAGAGTCCACATGAATACTAAAATACATTTGAACATGAATATTAGATGATAAAGAGGATACTTACTAGAAAAGGAACTAAAGAGAGTCTATGAGAACTACTATATAGAAACTCTCTAGATTTGAAGGTGTCATTTTTTTATTCAATGATAAATTCTTGGATAGCAATGTACTTGTAGCGGGAAATACCAATGAATCCTCAGCCTAATCAAAGAGAAATATCAACTGAATTGGAACCGAGTGAAGGATAAAAAGAACAGCTATGGGTGTTATGTAGCTTACTATATAAAATAGTGTGTTATCTAGCTTATTGATGTTAAACTGTGGACTTTGATCATAGTTTACTGATGTATTTTGCTAAACATTTTATAGTCTCTGGGATTAGAAGAAACTTCTGATTACCACTGGCTGGGTTGTGTTCATGTGTGCAATGTTGCAGTTGTTCAGGTTCTACTCTTGAAATCAGCAACTGCATTTCACACTAAATGGATATATGAGTTTCCAGATTTTGCATAAACAGTGGCCAAATGGTATGTGTAGTATGCCCACATTACTCTGCCCTACTGGTTAATTATATATAATCTCACAGTTTAAGAAACATTTATAGGTTTCTAACAGGGCTCTGAAATTCTAGGAATGAAACCTAGAATGTATATAGGTCCAGTAATGTGGGTGTTTCATGTGAAACACATTTCTAGAATGAAACTGTGACACAAATAAATTCTGTATCTTATATTAAGTCCATAGGTTTAGCAGGTATAAACACATTTCTGTGAGAGTATATACCTTAGGTTTAGAGGTGTTCATATAGGTCATATTGAGACTTTTATAAACAGTTTAATATAAACACAGTGTTATACAATGTGTTCAATAGCTTTCAGAAACCACCAGTGTTATACAATGTGGATCAAACAGCAATGTGTTTATACAATGTGGATCAAACAGCAATGTGCTTATACAATGTGTTCAATAGCTTTTAGCAGGAGTAAAGCATGGATCCTACTAGGTATAAACTGTATATACAATGTGTTATTATAGGCCATATTAGCATATATAATAAATTATCCTTAACACAGATAATTCTTAAACTACTGGACCTATATAGAAATGACCTAGAATGTGTTTCACATGAAACACCCACATTACTGGACCTATATACATTCTAGGTTTCATTCCTAGATTATAATATGCTGGACTTTCCACATTACTATATCTTGTTCCCTCGTTTAATGTGCTACACATTGTTGTTTGACCTATATAAGGTGTATACATTACTATATGACATGTTGGTTTTATCATAATGGACTTGTATAAGGACAATTCTAGGATAATAGTTTAAGCCAGTTTCCTTTCCAGTAGCTTTCACATGATATCCTTTAACTTATGATAATTATCCTTAACACAGATAATTCTTAAACTGTTGAGTAGTCCCTTGTATATATTCACATTACACAGAAACAATGTCTTAATACTTAGACTACTCAGGTGAGCATACAAAAAGGTGAAAAGGCACTTCTCAATACCACATGGATGAACTGTATGTGGTTGTAGATGGTGTTAACATCATTTTGGTCTTGGTTCCATGCGATCCAAATACCACCAATGAACCCTTCTACTTTAATTAGATGGAAATTGTTGAAACCCAATCTCTTGACTGTGTAGTTAGATTGCTTTCCACTGATCCTTAGTTCTAGAGTAGAAACCACTCTAGGTTTCTAATGTATACACATTTCCTTTTAAGCTTCCATAATCACATCATGCCAGTGTCACTTGCATTTTAACATAATAAATCCATAAAAATAAAGATTGAAATGTGAATGGCAAGGTTATACCTTGGGATTTCTATCCCACTCCATATTCATAGTAGACTCACCTTCAATTGTCTTGTCCTTTTTTTTCATTTTACAATATTTGTGAATGTGTGGATATTTTATAGCACGTCTTGGCTTCGCCTTTCTTCTAGTAGTTTGTATTTTAGTTACAAGTTGTGGTTTAGCCTCAACCTCAACTTCCATTTTGGTTTCTTCTATCGACTATTTTTCTATACACCCCATTACAACCTGATTTCTTTATGGTGTCCCCATATTATGTGCATGATTGGTATCACTTGCTCTAACTCTTCTATCTCAATCCTCTTTGTCTTTCATCCTCATTAGTATGATTCCTGATGTCCTCCAAAACTTCATTTGCACTATTCCTATCATGGTTTACCTTTTTTCTTCTTCTAGGCCTTCCTTAGCTTGTCATCTACAATAAGGATCTCACCTAACCATGGTTCTTCCTCATTTTGCTATTGTCTTCTTCATCTTCATTGGACATAACCTCATATCTTGCACTCTCCATCCTTTGAGCCCCGCCAAAAACATGTTATCATGCTACATATGTCCCATACTTGGAGATAACTTATTAACTCTTGTTGATTATGTTATCTTTGCTTGACAACAATGTATGGCATTACAACTATAATATTTGTCTACTATTTACTCCATACTTAAAAAAATAATTTTGGAGCAAAATATTATCATTACTATTTTGGAAGTAGTAAAAAAATATGATAGCTTAGCAAATTTGGTCAACACACTATACACTTTTCCTATGTGGGTAAATAGCATATTATTGTATGCATATGAGATGAATATTGGAATTTAATGAGAAAACTTGTTTAGGTCATTAATTATCTATTCACACTTGGTACTGACAAGATGACCCTCTACCCAGGTACACTTTGAACTTTATTGTTGTTATTTTCTTCTTCAAAAACCATATCATTGGTTGGCACATCTCAAGACCAACAAACTAATGTCATTTGGTGAAATACATCAATCTAGAACTGTTGTTTTGGATTTTCAGAATGTTGGCTTGGTGAACATAGAAAATATTTACATCATTCTTGTCGTATTCCTTTTCCATTGTATTGCATGCTATGACGTTTCTACCTCTCCATATGAACCCAATGATAATATACCTGAATGCAAGTTTGTCTTGCATATATAATCTCATAAGGAGAGCCCTGCTGTTTTTGAGAGTATTGCCTTATATTTCTTAGTAAATACTGACATATATATGGGTATGACATAAACCCAATGATAATTATTCTGCAGAATTCATGAGTAAATTTTGACATATATATGGGTATGGCCTACTAGGCCATACCCATATATATGTCAGTATTTACTAAGAAATATAAGGCAATACTCTCAAAAACAACAGGGCTCTCCTTATGAGATTATATATGCAAGACAAACTTGCATTCAGGTATATTATCATTGGGTTCATATGGAGAGATAGAAAAGTCATAGCATGCAATACAATGGAAAAGGAATACGACAAGAATGATGTAAAGATTATGATCACTTAGATAGAGATCGGCCATTTCAATTTAATCTAGGATTATCAGAAGTGAAGCAACAAAAACAAAAATGTATGCTTAAGAATGTGTAGGCCGACCAAAAAAAAGAATGTTAGAGTGTGACTTTCAGGCCACGTATTATCAATAGAAACAATAGAAACAACAAGGTCATCCTTGTTCTATCACTTGGTTATGTGTCGAGCTAAATTGTTCTTGTGCTATTTTGTCCCTAGTGATAGTTGTAGTCATCAATATTGGTTGAATTGGATGGAGGATGTGAGTGTGCAGGTGGACCCCTCTAATTGAGGAGGGTTGATGTGGCATGGATCCCCGCCTATGTATCAAGGAACAAATATATTTCATTAAACTCATCCATGAGGTATCCTTCCTGGATGGAGAGAAAAATCTCCGCCAAAACTCAAATGTTTCATTGCTCTATCTATTAACTTTTGTTGAAATAATGCATTGGTCAGTCATATTGTGCAATTCAAATGACAAAATACATTTTGAAACGAGTCATATAATTAAAGTATAGAGTCATACTGTAGCAATAAATTTTGAAAGATCAATGAAAAATAACAATGTAAGGGACGTCCATATTCAAAGATGGTTTCTAGGATTCTAGGAATGGTTACCATGTTGCTGTATAAAGATTACAAGCAGTAGGATATTGTAATAAGAAGATTCAGTGGCTTATATGGTCAACTATTCATTCTATCTGTGACCCGAAAATATAAATCAAGAACTCATCTAACAGCCTACCGAAACTCAAACATTAGTTAAGAGAAGTGGAACTTTACTCACATTAGTATCATGTTTCACTGTGCAGCCTAATTCAGCTTAAAAACGTAACCAATTATATTTTGCTATAGAAACAATGAAAATGAAACCCAATAGTAAGCTCCAAGCCAATGTAGGGAGGTGTAATCAGAAAGAAATGAAAGCAGAAATCTGAACCAAAATGATTTCCCTACAAACCTGCAAGTATCTTTGAGGAGCGAGTGGAGGTGGATTAAAATAAGTTTGAATGTGTACATCAATATCTTGAATTAACCAAAGTTATTGCAAATAGTGTTGTCCATCATCATAATGGTCATCTTCATCCTACTCATGCCAGGTTTTTAACACAACATTATGTAACTTGAGTCTACAGAGGGGGCAAATAAGAAGTTTAAGGGGAAGAAAGTTCTATCATTAGCACTGTGGTTGGAGAAAACTCAAAGAAATCTTGCCATTACCTCATTGTTTCCCCATGAGTATCTGAACTTTGACTGTAATCTCGTCCTCTAACCCAACAGTATCATTATGCAAATTTGCACCAATCAAATGAGGTTAATATATAAACCATAAATTGTGACAACTGGATAAGGTAGTAACCTCCCACAAATATATGGCAAAGAGGAAGAAAAAAATATCAAATATCAAATTACCATTCCACTAATGGTTTCATTCTAGTTACAAATGCATACGCAATTAAGAAGAGGTTAGATTCAGACATGTAAACATTTTTAACTCCTCACACAAATAAGGTCAATGATATCATAATTTTGAATCTCTATTAAACTTATGTAGTCATCACACCTAGAAAACAGCGAGGGAGAAACCATCATATGCGTTCGAGTTATGCTTAGTTCTTTTAAAAATGATGCATTTTGAATGCATTCAACCAACCAAATGAACTGGAGACTAAGGTACAAGGCAATTGATATTTATACATTAGAGAATAGTAGTTTACCTCATTAGACTATAAGATGAAGACAAAATGTCTCCTCGATGATTGTTCATGATTCTCAAGATAGTAAACTTTAACCTTTAATTTATTCTACAGAATTCATGAGTAAATACTGACATATATATGGATATGGCCTAGTTACTGCTATGTACAATAATGCTTACGAAATTTTATAAGAATCCACATTTTTAGGAAATTTCATAGATTACTATGAAAACCTCTGTCAATATCAAACATCAACGGAAGTGATGCAATATTGACATGTAAAAAGGGTCGGTTCAGTTGGTTAGTTGTGGCCATATTGGTACGAATAATAATGATTAGGGAGTCATATAACAGGGTTTTTGTTGGAAGGAACGAGGCCATGACGGACACAACACAGGTGTCGTTACATATCTAAAATAACAAGAGAGGTTGCCAACAGAAAGTGGGAGCCATTTGAGGGATCCCTTACATAAAAGAGTGGCCAATACAGAACATACAAATCCATACCACTGCAATATGTATCTTCAAACATAAAGTTACTACATTAGGGTAAAATACTGACTAACTTACTCATAGAATTTTGCTGTCACAGAGTACATTTGTACTAAAGAAGTCAATTGACCAAGTTTGGCAATGCCATTATTGTACGAGTATAAAATTAAAGCACCACGAAGAGCATCTTAAGAAATATAAGGCAATACTCTCAAAAACAGCAGGGCTCTCCTTATGAGATTATATATGCAAGACAAACTTGCATTCAGGTATATTATCATTGGGTTCATATGGAGAGGTAGAAACGTCATAGCATGCAATACAATGGAAAAGGAATACGACAAGAATGATGTAAATATTTCACCTGTGAAGATTATGTTGGCCTGGTGAACATAGAAAATCTCATCCTACAATCCTTTCAAAATAGTGTGTTGTTGAAATACATCAAACCAGAACATAGGTTAGTGTAATTCAAGACCAACAGATCGACATCATTTGGTGTGACACATCAATCTAGAACCATTGTTTTGGAATTTCAGTGTGTCCTGGTGATGATAGAACATCCCATCCTACAACCCTTTATAGTCTTTGAATTGGAGGTACACAAGAAAAAATAGTGTTTTGTAAACATATATTTAAGGTCATCTAGTATATTATAGCTACGAAGGTTTGGTCTTTAGGTTAATTTCTAGTTGTATAGTCTTTGAATATTTCCATAATGTTTTCTCTGTTTGTATATATGTCAATTATATATGAATAAATGAACCTAATTGATGAATATAACATTCTAAATCAATTTCTTTTTAGGTTACTGATTGTTTCAGCCATAATATAGTGTTAGCAATAGCTGATTCGTAACATTGATGTTATCAGTAGATGAACTAATATTGTTGTGATTATGAACTAGTGAAATTGATTCATATTATAATTATTATTAAGCCAACCTGTAAAATACTTCGCTATTTATCCAATCCGAAAGTTGCAAGTTGAAGAACAATTAATGTGTCTAGGAAATATTTCGTTGAGAACATTTAGAGATTGATAAAAAAATTTTGTTGTCTCGATAATTATTAGGAATATAAGGGTTTCCTTAGAAGCTAAGAGTCCATTCATGTGCATGTCCCAATCCGTTTGTGAAGTGAACAAAGTGGCTCTAATCACTAATTTCTATAAGGTACTTGCTTGGTTTGTACTGTGTTTACTAATATGTGGTTTCTTACTCACACTTCATTCTATTGCTTTCATATTTCTGTCATTAATTTTCCTCAATTATTTTAGTGGATATGGGGTCGTATAAATCATTTATGTAAAAAATTTTCTTTGACGATCCATTTTCCATTTGTAACAGATTAATACAAAAAAATATGTGAGGCGTATCTCTTTGAAGTTGGATTGGACTATGCACTGGGTATTGTGGATGGAAAACTAGCTCATTCACATGACAAGAGAGATCAGTTGGTTACATAGAAACTAATATTTGGAGGCCTGGCATTGATGAAGAATACTCAAGTACCCAACCGTATGAGGCCTGGCATTGACGGAAAACTAGCTCATTCACGTGACAAGAGAAGAACACTCAAGTACCTAACCATAAGAGGCCTGGCATTGACGTAAAACTAGCTCATTCACGTGACAAGAGAAGAATACTCAAGTACCCAACCGAAAGATGCCTGGAATTGATGAAGAGCACCACACCATTTGAAGGAATATGGAGACATTATAGATCTTAAGAGTTTCTAGCATGATATGTTGATTGTCATCAATCTAAAATTTTAGAACCATATGTATTTGTTATTTATATCAACGTTGAGCACACAATGTATGGATAATATTTTTCTTCATTAACATAAATTGGTTTGAAGTGATTTAACATTTTTATGTGTCATTTTGGTGTTGAAACTTCTTATGATGTCATGTGACTCTTATAAAAATATTGTTTGAGGTTATATATACAAAGTTTTAATTTAAAATTAATTAAGATTCAACAAATCATTCAATAAATCAATAACCAAAACATTTACAGTAATCCCTCAAAAATATATCAATGAAGGTCTTTAGTCCCTCAAAAATGAGATCCAGATTGGCCATCAAAATTGCATTGATGAAGACCACATATCCCCTCAAAAATAACATTAATGAAGGCATTAGCCCTTCAAAAATATATTCTCCAGGACCATCAAGTCCCTCAAAAATGTATTTATGAGAGCTAAACATGCCCTCAAAAATGTATTTATGAAGGCTAAATAGTCCCTCAAAAATGTATTTATGAGGGCATGGCGTACGACGTGGGGACGACGAAGGGCAGCAGGAGGGGGGGGGGCGCTGAAGAACTCTAGCCAGTGGTGCATGAATTGGATAGGCATGGTAGGGGGGAGATAGACGCCCTGACGGACAGCAAACGGGGGGTGAAGCAGGTGACGTGCGTCAGGAGAGTGAGGGGGAGCATAACGGGGTGCTGTCGGACGTGAGTTGTAGATGGAGGAAACCTCAGCATGGGAAGATAAAAGTTAACGTGGATAGCTCGGTGGGCGAGGATGAAGGAGCGGGCATGGGCCTAGTTGCTAGGGATGAGACGGGACGGGTGGTGGCCATTGCGGGAGAGAAAATTACCCAAGGAACGGGAGTAGCCATCACCGAAATGTTAGCAGCTAGAGCAGCACTCCTGTGGGCAAAGGAAGTGAGGTATGACAACATAGAAGTCGAGACGGACTCACTGGAAGCAGTTCAAGCATGCACATCCAAGAAGCCACGACGGGAATACTTAGGAGCGATCGCCAAAGATTTCAAAGTGCTGCAATCCCAGTTTTCTTCTTGTAGTTTTGCTTATGTCAATTGTAGATGTAATAGGGTTTCCCATGAGGTAGCCAACCTAGCTCGTAGAGGTCTAGTAGCTAGTTTTTCCTTCACGCATTCTTTTCCTTCAAACTTGTTAGAGCTTGTAAACTTTGATTTATCTAGCAAATAGATTGTGTGTCGGGGAGCCCATCTTGGGTTTCCCGTCCCACCCTAAAAAAAGTCCCTCAAAAATGTATTTATGAAGGTTAAATAGGCCCTCAATATAAAATTCTTGAGGGTCAGTTGGTCCGTGACAATTCTATTCGTGAGGGCCACTGGTATTTATCATGTGAGTTCTCTTCACAGACCATTTGTGAGGGACAGACTCACAACCGTCCCTATTTGTGAGGGCCTGTAGAGAGGGGTTTGTGACATGACTCACTCGTGAATAATGGCTCAATTTTTACTAGTGGTTGGCGTAGTACGCCTTCTTGTCGGGTTCGTAGCTGATGAACACCATTGCGGTGCTTCGATCATCAAGCTTCTTGAGATGTGACTTCACATTTTTGATATGTTCCACACATTCAAATGTCTGCAGGAAATGCATCGGTGGCCGCTCGTCATAGAGCGCCTCATACGACGTATGTCCAATGAGGTTGCGCGTCGGGGATTGGTTCAGGACAAAGACTATAGTGGTAACTGCCTCTCCCCAGAATGCCCCAGACACTTTCTTGGACTTCAGCATGCACCGCGCCATAGCCACTATGGAAGAGTTCTTCCGCTCAACGATGCCATTTTGCTGTGGTGAGTATGGTGCCGTGAAATGACGCTTAACGCCGCATTGAGCGAAGTAGTCTCCCAGTTGGGTGGACGTGAACTCCCTACCTCTGTCTGTGAACACAACACTTAGAGTGCGACAAGTCTCGACCTCAACACCTGCCTTGAAGCGCTTAAGTGCCTCTAAAACATCGCTCTTTGCACCCAACAACACTATCCACATATAGCGAGACAAGTCATCAACTAGCAACATGAAATAGCATTTACCACTGTGCGGTTGTGGTTCGATGCGCCCACACAGATAAGCATGGACAAGGTCGAGCACTCCCTCCACTTGGAAGCTTGTGTCCTGTAGAAAAGGAGCTTGTCGTTTCTTGCCAATGAGGCAAACATCACAAAGCTCCTCGACGTCGTCGATTGATTGGAGGCCGCGTACCCTTCCGTCATGCGGGAGCTTGCCAAGCAAATCAAAGTTTAAGTGGCCGAAACGAGCATGCCACTTCCAGGCATCATCCCACACGGCGTCTCCAGGCAGACTGGATGTGCTATGTCGATGTTGAGCACATAGAGCCGGTTGCGCCTGCGTTTGATCTTAGCAGGGAGCCGACGCCGTCGGTCACACACAAACATGAAGCCGTCATTGATCAGGGTCTGGCAGTCATTCTCATCCATCTGCCCAACACTTATGATGTTGGACTTGAGCTTTGGGATGTATTACACCCTGCTCATGGCACGATGGCCGTCGCAGTGTGCCTTGAACAACATTTTTCTCTCCCTTTGATGTCGACCATCGAGCCATCACCAAACTTCACCGTTCCGGTGATACCATTGTCAAGTTATGCAAATGCCTCCATTAGCCCGGTCATGTGGTAGGAGGCCACAGTATCAAGGTACCACGAGGTGTCATATAGATTAGCCGTGACACTGAGGTTGACGAAAGTGTGATTCTCAGTGAGGCAGATCTATCTGTTGACCCGTTCTAGTTCCTCGGCGATGTTGCAAACATGCGCCATGAATAGCACCAGTTCATCCTCCTTGACTTGCGCTAGGTGAGCCTCGTCGTGCTTCTTCTTGCGGAAATCTCGGGCATAGTGGCCCTCGATCCCACAGTAGTGACAGTAGTTGTCATCGTTCTCGTTCTTCACGTTGGAGGGCGACTTGTCACCCTTGGTAGTGCCGCCGGCTTTGGACGTGTCACCATTATCCTTTCCTTTTCCATGACATCTGTCGTTGGACCCACTGCTGGAGCCACCCAGTGAGTCCTGATCACGCCGCTTCATGTGCACGAGCCACTGCTCCTCCATGAGCAACAACTTACCGCCGGCGTTGCCATCCGCATCGGCTTCATCGCGGTCGTCAACCACCTTGAGGCAGCCGGTCAACTCCTCGATCGAGAGAGTGTTGATATCAACAAGACTCTCCATTGACCAAGCCAATTTCTTGTACCTTTTTGGCACAGATCGAAGGACCTTTACGACCAGTTTCTTCTCATTGATCAGATCATCGAGAACGTCTAGTTCATGGGCAAGATCGGTGAGGCACAGGATGAAGTCATCAATGTTCTCCCCTGCCTTGAATCACATGTCTTCGTACTGACCGCGCAACGTCTGTGCCCATGACTCACGTACACGCTCCGCACTGATTTGGAGCGTCCTAATGGCATCCCATGCTAGTTTGGCAGTGGACTTGCCTACGATCTCCGGCACCATCTCTGTCGGCACGCCCCATAGGATGGCCTCTAGAGCCATGCGGTCGTCGGTGTAGTCCTTTGTTATGGTGTCCACCTCCGCCCACTGGCCCCGAGCCTGCAAGATTACCTTCATCAACATCAACCAAGTGTTGTAGTTGGAACATGTCAGTGTATGGAACTGAGTCATCACCATGCTCATGTCACGGACGGTGCGTGGAGCCGCCAGCTCCCGGTCGACACCATGCTCGTTCTTTGCGTCGTCTGGCTTCGCCATGACCAAAACGGTGATCTACACACGCTCTGATACCAATTGTCATCCTAGGATGGGGTCTTCATTCTAGCTAATAACACACACACTAAACACTTAGAATGCATTGAGGAAACAGAAACAATGATTTGTGCCGCTCAATTCCCACAGCTTTTCTGTTCTATTGCATTTCCTTTTATTCTAAAAAGAAGCAACAACTTAGCCGCTAACTACGCCATGCTGATCCACTGTGGATGGGTTATCCAACGTCTCAGATTGTGCATACCACAGAAGAAGCGGCCATGACTCTTTCTCCTAAGGACTCGGTCCTAGACATATCCATTCGACACTCACATAACCTGTGGGCTCGCAAGATTCTCTTAATTCAAACTAAAGACAGTAAACTAAATGAGATGCTAAGCTATGCACGTATGCACTAGGATTACTACATTTCACTCCCTAATTCTTGTGCACCTATGCGGTATCCACCATAACAATTCGTTCACGAAGCTCCTAAAACCTTGTGTGGCCCAGCGCCTTTGTCAGTAGATAATCTAGTTGGGCATTAGTATGGATGAACTCAACATCAACCTGTCCCCTTCAACACACTCCCTAATGAAATGATACCGGGTTTGAATGTGTTTACTTCTGTCATGGAAGACGAGATTCTTGTTGAGAGAGATCACTAATTTGTTATCAATCTTTAGAGCAAAACAACTCATCTCCTTGTTTTGCACTTCGCCAAGCAACCGGGTGAGCCAAACACGCTGACATGTCGTCGTGGTGGCAACAATATACTTTGCCTCACAAGATGATAGAGCCACAACTTTTTGCTTTTGTGACTGCTATGTCACTACTCCATTGTCGAGGAAGAACAACACTCCTGTAGTGCTTTTGCTGGTATCCACATCTCCCGCCATGTCACTGTCACTATACATGATCAATTTTTCTTCACCTTCTTGCTTCAGATAGCGGCATCCGTAACTCAAAGTGTCAGAAATATATCACAATATGTGCTTCACTGCAGCGAGATGTTCAGTGGTGGGTGCCTCCATGAACCGAGAAACATATCCCACTAAATATGCAATATCAGGATGAGTGTGAACTAGATACCTCAAGCTCCCGACGATGCTCATGTATGTCGTGGAGTCTGTCGGTGGTGTCGTACCTTTCTTGCTAAATTTGAATCGAGGCTCCATCGGCACATGGAACGGGTTAGAGTCTACCATGCCACTCTTCTCCAAGAGCTTAGTGGCGTACACACTCTGGCTGACTGTGATGCAGCCATCTCCTTGGCTAACCTCAATCCCGAGATAAAAAATCAAGAGACCAAGATCAGACATCTTGAACAGGGACTTCATCTCCTCCTTGAACTTCATGATACACTGTGGATCTGACCCGGTTATCACCAGATCATCTATGTAGACTCTGACTAGGAGCTGCACACTGTCCGTCCTGCGTGCGTACACGGCGTGCTCCGATGCACACTACTCTGGAACCCGAGATTCAGCAAGAAACTGTCAAGCTTGTGATTCCAGGCTCATGGAGCCTAGCAAAGCCCATACAAGGCCTTGTCAAGATGGAGAACCTTGTCCTCCTCACCATCGATGATGAAGCCCGGAGGCTGCGCAACATAAACCTCCTCCTCGAGCTCCCCATTCAGGAAAGAAGATTTCATGTCCATGTGGTGAACGTTCCATCCCTCTTGTGAAGCTAGCGCCAACAGCAGCCGCACGGAGTCAATACATGCAACCAGAGCAAAGAACACGTCGAAGTCAACCCCCTATTGCTACACGTAGCCCTTCGCCACCAAGAGTGCCTTGTACTTGACGATCTTGTCGGCAACGTCCTTCTTCACTTTGTAAACCCACTTCCACCCAATTGGGCAATGTCCAGGTGGAAGATTGACCAGGCGCCATGTCTTGTTCTCCTCGATAGAAGCTATCTCATCCAACATGGCATGCAGCCAATCCTTTTACTGCTCTGCCTCTACGAACGATGTGGGCTCTTCTGTTGCAAGTAGATGCAGCTTTTCAGAGTCGAGTTGCCATGGATCCACATCGTACACATTCTGCAGTGTGCAAAAACATTGCAATCCTTGGTCATCATTGTGGTAGTCGACGTAGTCATCTAGGTTGGGCGGCAGAGAAGCGAACTCCATATCGACTGGTTCCGTCAGCGTGTTGGCCTCTGGTGTATGTGGCTCTGGCACATGAGGCATGAAGGGACATGTCTTCGGTGAGTTCAGTGATCCCGACGAAGCTGGTTCTGACTCCCCTTTCTCCAGTGTGTACTGCTTAGGAACATCTCGAGGTGGCTCGTCGTTGCTTGGATCGTTCCCGCTTGTCGAATCCTGGGGCAGATCCATTGTGAACTCAGTGGACGTGTCCGTACCTTGAAGAGGCATGGCATCCCAGTTCCAGCTTGCTTCTTTGTCAAAGATGAGGTCACGAGTCACTTGAACGTGCTGGTTGACGGGATCATAGACACGGTACGGCTTCCCACTGGGTTTGTAGCCGATGAACACCATTAAGGTTCTCCGATTGTCAAGCTTCTTGAGATGTGGCTTCACGTTTTGGACATGTGCCACACATCCAAACGTCCGCAGGAAATGCACTAGTGGCCACTCATCATAGAGAGCCTCATACGATGTCTGTCTGATGAGGCTGGGCGTCAGGGATCGGTTCAGGACAAAGATTGCAATGGTATCCGCCTCTCCCTAGAACACCCCCGACACTTGCTTGGACTTCAGCATGCACTGCACCATAGCCACCACGAAAGAGTTCCGCCGCTCGACGATGCCATTTTGCTGTGGTGAGTACGGTGTCGTGAAATGAAACTTGACGCCACATTGAGTGAAGTAGTCTCCCAGCTCCATGGACATGAACTCCCTACCTCTATCATTGAATAGAACACGCAGAATGCGGCGAGTCTCAACCTCAGCACCCTCCTTGAAGCGCTAAGTGCCTCTGTAGTGTCGCTCTTCACACCCAACAACACTGTCCAAATATAGTGAGAGAAGTCATCAACTAGAAATGTGAAGTAGTGCTTACCACCATGTGTTGATGGTTTGATGGGCCCACATAGATCAGCATGGATAAGGTCGAGCACTCCCTCCACTCAGAAGCTTGTCGCCCATGGGAAAGGAGCTCGTCGTTTCTTGCCGACGAGGCAACCGTCACAAAGCTCCTTGATGTGGTCGATTTAGGGGAGGCCGCATACCATGTCGTCACACGCGAGCTTGATGAGTGAATCAAAGTTTAAGTGGCCGAAATGGGCATGCCAGGCATTGTCCCCGCACCACGCCGCCAGGTAGACTAGACATGCTATGTCAATGTTGAGCATGTAGAGTCGGTTGTGCCCACATTTGACCTTATCCAGGAGATGACGTCGTCGGTCACACACAAACATGAAGCCGTCCTTGATCAGGGTCTGACAGCCATTCTCGTCCAACTACCCAACACTTATGATGTTGGACTTGAGCTTTGGGATGTAGTACACCCCGGTCATGGCACAATTGCTGTCGCAGCATGCCTTGAACAACATTGTTCCTCTCCCTTTGATGTCGACCACCGAGCCATCACCAAACGTCACCGTTCCGGTGATGCCATTGTTGAGTTCTACAAATTCCGCCATTAGCTCGGTCATGTGGTTGGAGGCCCCGGTATCAAGGTACCACGAGGCGTCATATGGATCATTCACGGCACCAAGGTTGATGACGGCGTGATTCTCGGTGAGGTGGATCTGTCTGTCGACCCGTTCTGGTTCCTCGGTGATATCACAAACTTGCGCCATGAATAGCACTGGTTCATCCTCCTTGACTTGCGCCATATTAGCCTCGTCATGCTTCTTCTTGTGGCAATCTCATGCATAGTGGCCCTTGATCCCACGGTAGCGACAGCGGTTGTCGTCATTCTCGTTCTTCACATCGGAGGGCGACTTGTCGCCCTTGGTGGTGTCGTCGACTTTGGATGCATTGACCATGTCCTCGCTTTTTCTGTTGCGTCTGCCGCTGGACCCGCTGTTGGAGCCGCCCAACGAGTCATGATCACGCTGCTTCATGTGTGTGAGCCACTACTCCTCTGTGAGCAGTAGCTTACCACCGGCGTCGCCGTCTACATTGGCTTCATCGCGGTTGTCGGCCACCTTGTGGCAGCCGGTCAACTCCTCAATCGAGAGAGTGTTGAAATCAACGAGACTCTCAATCAACCTAGCCAGTTGCTTGTACCTTTTTGCCACAGATCGAAGGACCTTTAGGACCAGTTTCTTCTCATAGATCGGATCGCCGAGAACATCCAATTCGTGGGCGAGACTGGTGAGGTGCAGGATGAAGTCATCGATGTTCTCCCCTGCCTTGAATTGCATGTCTTTGTACTGACCGCGCAGTGTCTGTGCCCACGACTCACATACATGCTCAACGCCGATCTGGAGCATCCTGATGGCATCCCATGCCAGTTTGGCGGTGGCCTTGCCTACGATTGCTGGCACCATCTATGTTAGCATGCCCTGGAGGATGGCCTCTAGAGCCATGTGGTTGTCGGTGTAGTCCTCTGTTCTGGTGTCCACTGCCTCCTACAAGCCTCGAGCCTGTAAGATTACCTTCATCAACATCGACCAACTATTGTAGTTGGAATGGGGCATTGTCTAGAACTGAGTCATCGACATGCCCGTGTCACAGACGGTGCGCGGAGCCGCCAGCTCCCGGCCGACTCTGTGCTCGTTCTTTGTGTTGTCTGGCTTCACCATGACCAAAACGGTGATCTACACACGCTCTGATACCAATTTTCATCCCAGGATGGGGTCTTCATTCTAGATAATAACACACACACTAAACACTTAGAATGAATAGAGGAAACAGAGACAATGATTTGTGTCGCTCAACTCCCGCAGCTTTTCTGTTCTATTGCATTTCCTTTTATTATGAAAAAAGAAACAACTTAGCCGCTAACTATGCTATGTCGATCGAATATGGACGAGCTATACCACATCTCAGATCATGCATACCACAGAAGAAGTGGCCATGACTCTTTATCCTAAGGACTCGGTCCTAGACCTCTCCATGCGGCACTCACACAACCTGTGGGCTCGCAAGGTTCTCTTAATTTAAATTGAAGACAGTAAATTACATGAGATGATAAGCTATGCACATATGAACTAGGATTACTACAGACGGTGCCTGCCCATCGTAACGCAGCATCAAGAGCATCATGCTCAGAGTCGGGGCGCTGATGGGCGGTGTCGGCTTGAGGATTTGAGCCTTGTCCATCTTGGGCAACATGTAGTTTGTACTGAAGCCTTTGAGGCTGTCGTAGAGCATGTCGAGGCACCCCTTCGCCTAGTCCCGCCCAAGCGCACGTGCCAGCAGCGCCACCTGCGTTAGCATCAGGCTGAACAAGGAATCGAGGACGTCCTTCCCAACCACAGCATATAGGACCTTCCCAGCGGCGCTGTCAATGACCAGATTGAGGTTGAGCCAGCTCGCAAGGGCCGTGGACAATGAGCTTGAAGCCTGCGCCATGATGTAGATATGACTTAATTTCCACCTAGGTGGAGGACCCGCAAGTTGATGTAAATGAAGAGACGTGGATGGCAATAAATGTTGGAGGAGCACTTGATCCACTAGCCAACTTTTGTTGTGTATTTCCACGAGGCCGGCGTTTTGTATATATACATGGGTTAGCGTAGAAAGATGCATTAGCATCACTTGAGGAAGGGCAGTTGGAAGGAAAGGAAAACAAATAACAAAACACATGCACGGAAAGTCCATCTTGATGGAAATGAATGGGCATTCCTACCTTGTTTTGGAAATGTTCTACCCTTTCTTCCTACGGACATGATTTCCATATACCACTCACATTACCATCCTCCTCTTTGCTAAATTTCATATGGTTCACTTCATTTTAAGACCCCTGCCCAATCACTTACTCTAAATTTTATATACCTCCAAGAACTACATAACTCTCAGACAAAAAAAATTACAGTGGGATGCATAGAAATGGCATATCACAATATTGCATTATGTTTAGAGCATGGGTGGAGCCAGAAAATTCAACTTGGGGGGGGGCAGATGTTGAGAATGATGAAAATGAAATTGCTATTTGTAAAGTATTATATCTTTTTCAAAAAATAGAATCACAAATTATTATTTAAGATAGAATTTACAAATCTAACAAGGTTATCATCAGTTATAGTTACAGTAATATGCCTGGACATGTTTGAGAACCACGAAAAATAAATTCAATCTTCAAAAATTAGACCTAGACATGTTAATTTCAAAACATATTGAAAATACAAATGAAAGTGCTCAAACTCGTATATGTATATAATAGATTTCTATGAGAAATTCTAACTCCTAAAACAAGTAACAACAATTATCAAAGAAAAAACATGAAGAAATATTATAGATTATGGTTACTGTAGTCAGATGAGGAAAACAAATGTGCTAATGGCATGGGCTCGAAGTAAAATAGGTACATGCTTGCAGTAGATCTCACACTAATCACTTCCATGTGTCACAATGCTGGATCAGTTTTGAGAAATTTTAGTCAAAGTTATACATAATATAAATGGGATCAATAGAAAAATATATTATCTTACTCTTTATTATATTAACGACATCGTACATCTGCACCAAAGTTTCTAGCACATCTGCACTTGTGGAGAAAATAATTTTCTGTAAGCAGATATTAAGAGTGTGTGTAATATAGAATGTTGGATTCCAAGATAACCTTATTAGGGTAATGAACAGATTGCAACAGTTAAAAGATAAAAATGTCACTTTGAAGATCCTATACTTTTGTGTGGTTAGCAAGGAAAATCCAGTGAGAGCAACAACCACAACTCACAATAGCCAGTGTTGGGTGTAGAACATTATTTAGGAACATATCACTACTTCTTTGGATGTCTATTTATCCTGGTAATAGTTTGTGTGGCTATCGTCCTCCTAAGCTCTAAGGGACCAAGGCAACATGAGGGTGTTTTGTAATAGTAGTCCACAAAAAAAGATTTGTTAAAGCATTAACATCAGTGACAACAAGTCAAAAGGACTCTTCATAGCCTCTTATCTCCTACATTTTATTAATTAACATTTCTGGTTTATCACACATGACGAATGAGAGAATCAGTCAATGGTGCGCTCCCGCCAATGGTGTTACACACTACTCAATTTGGAGTTTTGAATAGGTGCAACCCCGTGGACGAAAGCACATAGTTGGATTCACTTTCAAAATTTATAAAACCTAACTTAACACTTACTTATACTAAAACAGCTACACCCGCAAGCAAATGGGGTTGTGTCGTAGTTTAGGAAAGTGGCAAGTATAGGGTCGATCCATAGGGAAAAGAGGGGGCACTAGAGGTAGGTTTATTTTTGTTGGGTTCCTACTACAGAGACTAGGGTTATGGGTTTAAAGGTGATTTGATTGTTAAACTACTATGAACAAACGAGGAATGAAAGGCAAAAATGAAATCTAAGTTAACCATAGATTAGATTAAGGCTAAATAGGAAAGGAATGATTAAGCTAGGTATGAAAGGGAAAAATACACTAAGGCAAGCAAGAGAGAAATTAAAGAGATAAGCTATCATGAACAAGGCAAGAACAAATCAAGAAGCTAACTAAGCAAGGAAAGAACTAACTACACTAAGCAAGCACAAAACTAGGGTTTTAAGCAAAAAAGAGAGGTGTGGGCTATTTAGGGGTATGAACTTATCACTTAGTTGGGGAGTGACATATGAACATTATGATTCCATTTATATTATCCAAACCAAACAACAAGTTAGAGTCTAATGAATTAACCTAAGCTACTAACTGGCCATGGATATGCTAGGTTGTGTATAGGGTAACTAGTCCCTAACACCCCCTACTACCCTTATCAGGCTCAATTGGGTTAGGGGTTAGGTTCAATTCAATTACAGTCTAATCAAGTTTAGGTTTCTAGATTAGGCATTCCTAGGGCAATTAGGGACTGAGGGTAGTAATGGAGAGGTGAGATTAGGGTTTTGAACCCCAATTCCCCCACATTCTAGCCTTGAGAAGGCTCCATGCTAATTGCACTAGAATTACCTAATCTAGCTACTTAGATCTCTCAGTTAGGTTTAGGGAGATTGATTAGGATGTAGGAAGATGGGAGGAAACCTAGGGATCCAAGAATTGGACTTAGGGGCAAATCCCAAAATTCACACATATAAGCAATTTGCCTAAATTCCTAAGTGATTTCACACACAAACCAACAAGCAATCCATGGAGAATGAGATGCAAATAGAATATAATCATTAAAAATGGAATTACAATGTTTACACGTCATTTTCCCCCAACATGGTATCAAAGTAACATAATATCCCCCAAACAGCCCACCCACATGGGCCTAGCTACTCATAGAAATGGAAAATACAAAAAGAAAGGAGAAAGAGGTAGAAGAAGCATGGAGATCGTTGTATATGATGAAGTCCTCCTCTCCAAAAGCTTCAGGACGTCCTCCTCCCTCCTCCAAGGTGCAAGGGTGTGAAATGAAGGGGATTATGGATAGGAACTAGTATAAACTAGTGTTTTGGTGGTGGAAATGGTGAAATGGAGTGGAATGGATGTGAAAATTGAGTGGAATGGAGTGGCTGGCGATTTGGGGAGCTAGGAGGTGGTGGAAGGTAGCTAACATCATGCCCTAGCTACCACCTAGGTATATATAGGTGTCTAGGGGGTCTAGGGTTAAGTTAGGGGTAAAATGGGGAAAGCAGTGGAAAAGTGGGTGGATTTTGTGAGTAGCACGGCTGTGGTGGGTCACCACAGCCCTGGTGGGTAGGGTAGACCATGACCGTGGTGTATGGGTACGGTCGTGGGAATTAAAATAGGCCAAGTTACAGGGTTTTGGTCTGAATGGCCATGGTCGTGGTGGTCACCACTGCCGTGGTGGATAGGGTGTTGCATGGCCGTGCTGGTGTACCACGGCCATGGTGGGTTTTATGATGGCAGTCATGGTGGGGTAAAACGGTCATGGTGATCTTCTGTAGCATGGTTGTGCTAGGTAGCACGGTCATGGTGGCTTTCCCTTGCACGACCGTTCTTGGCTGCACGGCTGTGGTGCTCTTTGCTTGACTTGGAGTTGATTTGCAAGTGACCTAGCATGGCCGTTCTGTGGTACCACGGTCGGGCTGGGTCCTGGATCAACACTTTGACTCTGTTCTTTGGATTTTCTTGGACATCTTTGCTTCAAATGATCTTTATCCACTAGGGGTAGGTTGAGGGAGCCTTGGACTTCACTTTAGGTCTCTCCCAGGGAAGAGGAACCCTAGGATCACTCCTTGTCTCTTTTTTCCATCAAGTGTGGTCCAAATGCCTGAAAAACACGCAAATAATGTCCATAAGTGAATTTTATACAAATAAACATATTGGGAGGAATGACATGAAATCTAACAAGTATAGATATGATTGAAGAGAAAAAAGACACAAGATGAAGCCCTAAAATAGGGCTGCATCAGTCAACCAATAACTGTTTGACTAGAATTTGGGTTTTGTTGTAGAGATCTTGGGTGAAGTTGTTAACATAAATTAAAGTTATTGATTTAAGAGAATAGTTAGATTAATTCCATGTTAGTAAGAGTCCTGTTTCAATGCCATCCAACTAGTAGATAGAGTGGAGTTTTTGTATTTTAGATAAATATGAGTCTACCTAATATAAGAAATGGAAAGTTTTCTTGGGCTTGGGGTGGGGGGCACCACCTCCGCTTGGCCTCCCTTCCCTCCGCCATTGGTTTAGAGTAAAGAAGGGTTCTACCGATAGGATGATGGCATTTATAGAGGCAAATTGAAGGAAATCATAAGCCACGATAGCGATCATGGCAGGGACCACACAACTCGGGAGGGAAAAGAAGGAGCCAATGACATATGGAGGCAACACAAAATGGTAGAACTTAATATAAGGTTGTGGGACATGTGTTTTCCTGAATATTGTTGACCTAGGACTTTAAATCCTATACAATGGGATTGGAGGACTAAGTATGAAGGGGCGGGAGCTGGTCAACAAAGAAGTGTCCTAGATCCAGAGTAGGTCACAACGATGGAAACAAAAATTGTGAAGGTGCACAACATTACCTACGCGAACCCTAAACAAAATCCTTTAGAGATGTCACGACAGGAGCATCCCAATCTAGCCAACATCCTGAGATAATGGAACACGACTAGACATATTCTTGTTCATGACTTAGTTGTACAATACCACTTTCTCATCACATTCCCCAATATCAAAATGTATATAGGTTTAATGAAAAAATGAGGATCCTCGCAAAATCACAAGTATTTACATAATTAACATATGTCAAATGGATATCACCAGAGCATACAATGCACCCCAAGGTAGAATTTTTGGTGAATGGATGTATGGAAGGAATAATTCACATTGGTTTGAGATTTAATGTTTTCTTTTGCCTTGAATATTTTGCAAGGTTAGATTGTTAAGCACATTTGCATGTTTTGACTTTTTTCTTGGGTGGTATACCCTTACTACATAGAGACGGGAATAAAGGAACTAGTTAGAGAGAAGTAGGTGTGCTACCTCAAGCTTAGGGTTTGGCACACTTAATGGACATTTTTGTTTTCTAGTGGATGGAAGGTTATAAGGAAAAAGAAGAAGTGTAGAAGAAAAGGTCTAGATTATGTAAAAAAACTTAAATGTTTATGACCAAGTACATTAGTTATTCTTCTAATTCGCTAAATACAAATAATGTTGTGTCTTGGAAATATGTGGAAATTCCACTATTATGACTCACTAATCAATAGGAGGAGCATCAGGTTTGATTCATATTGCTTCCTCTAACACGTGACATCCTTTTCGAAGAACATGATGTTAGTACTCATTGGCTACAAAGGTTGATTTCTAACTGTTAGCATGTTTTAGAGATATATTCAACATAGAGAATTTACTTCAAATAAGAGGTACTAAAAATAATGATGAATAAAGTGTGTAAAATGGTTGTAAATGCAAACAAATGGCTAATGGCTTCAACTAACAATGCAAGAACTTAGAATTGAAATAAGAATAGCTTTAGGAACATGCAATGAATTGCAACAATTACAACCAAAGATAACATGTTGAACTAAAACTAATAATATAAAAATAGATAAGTGTGGGTGGAAAAGAATATGTACCACCCAACCTCCACCCAAGCTTAGAAATTTGCTCATCTGTGAACAAAAACTAAACCAAATATGGAGGGGAGACTCAAAATGCTCATCTAGGTGGCCCTAGAAATTCAAAGAAGGTCTAGCTAAAAGGAATATGAACAAGGGTTGAGTCCTTAAAGATGAGGGCTCTATGGTGTAACAAGTATCTGGGTGTTTGTGGCAACTCAAATGGACATTGAGGATGCTTGAAATGAGGTTGTGTAACATCCTAAGATTTGAGGCCTTATATAAAGAGAATCTTAAAAGGAATTATTGGACTAACCATATCACTAAGGTGCACCTTCTTTTTAGGTATCTCATCATCATGTAATCTATGATTATGCATGTTTGACCCAAAGTAATACTAGGATTGATGGGAAATTGAGATTTTGATCATGGGTTGTGCGTGAGTGAGGACAAAACACATAGTTGAGGCCAGTGGTGGTCTATGGGGTCATTCATTATTCTTGAAACTCTACTTGACCCTTGAGTTGTGGGCTCAAATGTTACAAATGGTATTAGAGTCATTTCTCCTCTAGTAGGTGGGACCTATATGGGCATATGGCTTGCACATTTTTAAGGTGTGCAATCCTAGTGTGTTGGAAATGGCTATCCATTGAGGCAAGATGGAACCATATTTGTGCTACTATTGATAAATGGAGCTAGGTGTACATGAGACATTTTTAGGTTTGTACCAAAATTTAGAAAAGATCATGAGGCCATATACTTCATCCTTGATGAGGACATCAAAAATCTAAGTGGAGCAGATTGTAATATCCCAAGATTTGATGTCTCAAAATAAGTGATCTTAAAAGAAATTATTGGGCTCCTGCATCACCAAAGTGTGACTCCTTTTTAGAGTGATAATCAATAAGTAGTACTCTACGTTTAAATGCACTCATCCCAGAGTAGTATTAGGACTAGTGGCCGATCAATAACTTGAGCTTGAGCTCTACATGAGTGAGGATAAAGTGTGTAAACAAGGCTTGCGGTGGTCAGTTGAGCCAGTCATCATTCTTGAAACTCTAGTAGAGCCCTGGGTGGTGGTACAGACAATTGTAGGTTTCTATAACACTACAAACCATCCAGTATGATCTATGAATACTCCCCCTTCAAAGTTTGTAGTGCAATAGTGTGTGGATCTAAAAGATGAGGAATAAAGTAGCATTGGTGTCTATCTCGTGGTATATGGATCTACTCATCTATGAGGACTGGAGGTGGTATGCCTTCTTCGATGGCTATTGTAGTATGTACTAAATCAACCACTAATTGTGTCAATTGTGCCACATCATATGGAGAATCTACTCTAGCTTCTTCTAATTGTAGGAAAAACGCCTTCAATTTGTGAACTCATTCTAGTGAATCTTTTATGCGGTTTTTTGTCCACCTGGAAAACCATCCACTCAACATTGGGATCAATAAAATGATTGGGTTCCTTCACAGTATTAACATGTTGATTTAGTTTTTCAATATGGCATGCACTCTAATCATTAGTGATCTCAATTAGAACCGAATAAAAAAAATTAGAATCATTATGAAGAAGTGGTGGCATGCATGCCGATTAAAGAAAAGGTACCCTGCATCTATGTCAACTGGTTGTGTATTATCTTCATGAGGTTTAACACAAATGAAGTCAACTAAGGTTGCATGCTCGTCGTGGTAATCAGGAAATGGTTCTGCAATGTATGGGGGTGCCTTTGATTCTGTCAGATGAAAGAGTAGTGTTGTCATCCGAGCCATATGAGCATCAACCATTTGGTTTGATAATCTTGGATGAGTAGCATTGTAACAAACTGAAATCTAGCCTCTTGACCCTGATCTTATGCCTTAGAGGATAGAAAGTTTATTTCTTTGGGCTTAGCCAAAAAAGGATGAAGATATACCTAAAAACAATTAATTGAAACCCTAATATGATAATGCAACAAAAAATACTGGTGGATGTTATTGCAACAAAATATGTATGTGCAGCATATGCATGGTCAAGAATATATCTACGTAAATGATAAGTGTGGTAAGTGGAATGGAAGGAAAAAAATTGGGGGAGGGGGAGGAGTCATGAGCTTCTTCTGTTCACCTTGTTCTCCCCATTTGATTCATGCATGTTCTTTACTAATTCTTTCATATGACACAAAGAAGTACAAGGTACAAGATGATTAAAGCATACAGGAGTTCATTCCATTTCAATAGTCTCATTTTTCATATTAAAATTGCCATAAAGGGAAAAACAAAACATGAAACATGCTGAAATAAAAGACCGAAGTAGAAGACTGAGACGACCAAAAAAAGCAAAAGAAAATGAAATAGAAACTACATTACTGGATGGTTGTACCCCCCCAAGCTTGAAATCTGAAGTGTCCTCACTACATCAACCGAACTCATGGTGGTATCAACCAGATACTTGTCATGGGTGAAAATCAATAAGAGGGGCCAACGCCCCCATGGTCAGTCTGAAAGAACTGGCTGACAAGATCATCATCTGCAACATCCATCGGTGTGGGCTGCGGGGTGGCCTTTGGTTGCTGCTGTGGCGGCAGCGGCTAATATGGCTGTGGGATGGAGTAGTGGCCCTGTAAGATGTTCCACGAGTCCATGCGGTGGACCATGTCATACATCACAGTATACTGTGTGCCCATCTGGTCCAAGCGGCCGTTTATCTAATAAAACTGATGTTGCACATAGCCATACAGATGCCTGACATTAGGCATCGCCCAGGAGTACGCCGTCTGGGTGCTGGTGGAGGGAGACGGTGGAGCGGAAGAAGCAGAAGGGGTTGAAGGACCTACTCCGGTATCATCAGCAGCTTGGGCTGATGCTATCTCTTCATCAGTGGCCAATAGGATCTTCCAGTTGTCCTTGTTCTCCAAGGTGGCATGCTCAGGATCTGGGAGGTCAATATACTGGTCATCATCAAAGAGCTAACATAACTTGTTGTCGCAGTTGGGAACCTTCGTGATCAAGCCTGCAGAGAGAAGATATTGAATATCTACCAGGTTTCTTCCTGGTACATCCTCAAGCCCTATCAAATCAACCTCAAGTTTGTGTACAATCAAATTAATTAAACCACCACACATGATGTTGCCGGCGTCCCTCATCTTCACTTTCTTGATGTCAAAGAAATGTTGAAGAATATAGAAGGCATCATTAATTTCATGCTCATACATCATGCCCCACAAGAAGAAAAGATCATGCTTCCCCACAACCCATTGGGTTTCCTTCTTGACAAAAACCCCGGTACTAAGAGGCGATGAATATACCGGAAGATAACAAATTCTGAGTATACATGACAATTCTTTCTTTAATGAATGTGATTCAACATGTCGTGTTCATTACTTTGTAAAAAGAATTCAATTTTGATCCTCTAACTAACATATTCTAAATCATTAATTACCCCCAAAATTGCTAATGTTTGTGGATCATAATGCAAATACATATTTTTCACTAATTCAATTAATTGGCCTTCAACCCCTCGTCCCCACCACCCCAAACATGACTTTGTTGTCAATACTCATTCTAATAAACTTTATGTATGGGAAGAACAGGATGATAAAATCTCAACCCACCTTTGTTTTTACAACCATTTCGTAATACAAATAAATGCATTCACCAACCGCCCATGTAAGCAAAAACCTGTAACCACACATGGGTTTGCCTGGTAACGTGTTAAAAAGCTATTGTGATGGATTTATAATGATGTTTTTTTGATAAATTTTCATTTATTTCTACAGGAGGTTCCCATGGCACCGTGATACAAGGTTATTGCTTCATTTGGAAAAGCGATATGGTCAGGCAGGAGTGGTTAGTTTGTAACCACTGTTACCAAACACCAAATTGGCTACCGCTCACATTTTATACTATTTTTGCATTTAATGCAGCAATGAGAAACGTTTGCATATTTCATTTTTTCACTAGAGAAAAATCACGCGGTGATCTATCTCACCACACCGGAGCGGTAGCTAACCAAATGCTTTGCCAAACGCAACATATATCATTGTTGCTGCCTTCCCATTTAGGTGTACCAGTGGGCAGGATTTACTGCTAAGCCAATCGATTAAGTACATTTATAATGATGTTTGCAACATCTTTTAATATCAATCAATACGATCAATAGGCATATATCAGTGAAAGTACAAACGATCTATTCGATTCACTCCTGCTTGTAAGATGGCTTGTGGGCGTCAAAAGATTGATATATTCTCATTGTTTTAATACCAATTAATATCCTAAAATATACCTTAATATACATAAAATTAGCTTATTTATATTTCCCATAGTAAATATCTATGAATACGGATCTGGAGTGCAAGCATGTTCTGATCAACGACAGTACCTAAAAATGATGGAAGAAGAAGTTTAATTGTTGTTATAGTTTGGTAAACAAATCTGTTGCCATGAAAAAGGAACAAACTTAGATGTGGACTCATCATGCACGCTAGCTATATACCTCCTCTATGTCGAACTCCACGGTCTTCTCATCGATGACGAGGATATCCGTCACACTCCTGAGCCTCCTGAGGACGGAGCCAGTGTCAAAGGGTGCAACTACGAGGTCGTCCATCACCATATAAACTGTGTCGCCACCCTTGACCCACCCAGTCCCTTACACGGATCCCGCGGACGGTGTTGTCCCATTATGGGGTCATCTAATAGCACACACACTAAACATTTAGAATGAACATAGGAAACAGAGACAGTGATTTGTGCTGCTCAAATCCCACAACTTTTCTATTCAATTGCATTTCCTTTTATTCTGAAAAGAAGCAACAACTTAGCCGCTAACTACGCCATTCCGATCGACTATGGACAGGCTATCCCATGTCTCAGATCATGCATGCCATAGAAGAAGCGGCCATGAGTCTTTCTCCTAAGGACTCAGTCCTAGACCTATCCATGTGGCACTCACACAACCTGTGGGCTCACAAGATTCTCTTAATTCAAACTGAAGACAGTAAACTAAATGAGATGCTAAGCTATGCACGTATGCACGAGGATTACTACATTTCACTCCCTAATTCTTGTGCACCTGCAAGGTATCCACCATACCAATTCCTTCACGTAGCTCCTAAAACCTTGTGTGACCCAACACCTTTGTCAGTAGATCAGCGAGTTGGGCATCAGTACGGATGAACTCAACCTCAACATGTCCCCCTTCAACACACTCCTTAATGAAATGATACCAGGTCTGAATGTGTTTACTTATATCATGGAAGATGGGATTCTTGCTGAGAGAGATCGTTGATTTGTTATCAATCTTTAGAGTAAAATAGCTCGCCTCCTTGTTCTGCACTTCACCAAGCAACCGGGCGGGCCAAACACCCTGACATGCCGTCATGGTGGCAGCAATATACTCTGCCTTGCAAGATGATAGAGCCACAACTTTTTGCTTTTGTGACTGCTATGTCACTACTCCATTGTCGAGGAAGAACAACACTCCTGTAGTGCTTTTGCTGGTATCCACATCTCCCGCCATGTCACTGTCACTATACCTGATCATTTTGCTTCACCTTCTTGCTTCAGATAGCGGCAGCCGTAACTCAAAGTGCCGGAAATATATCGTAGTATGTGCTTCACTGTGGCGAGATGTTTAGTGTTGGGTACCTCCATGAACCAAGAAAAATATCCCGCTGAATATGCAATATCGGGATGAGTGTGAACTAGATACCTCAAGCTCCCGACGATGCTCCTGTATGTCGTGGAGTCCATCGGTGGCGCCGTATTGTGCTTGCTAAAATTTGAATCGAGGCACCATCGACACATGGCACGGGTTACAGTCTGCCATGCCACTCTTCTCCAAGATCTTAGTGGTGTACGCACTCTGGATGACTGTGATGCAGCTGTCTCCTTGGCTAACCTCGATCCTGAGATAAAAACTCAAGAGACCAAGATCAGACATCTTGAACATGGACTTCATCTCCTCCTTGAACTTCATGATGTGCTACGGATCTGACCCGGTTATCACCAGATCATCTACGTAGACTCTGACTAGGAGCCGCCCGCAGTCCATCCTGCGTGCGTACACGGCGTACTCCGATGCACTGTGCTGGAACCTGAGATTCAGCAAGCAACTGTCAAGCTTGTGATTCCAGGCTCGTGGTGTTAGAGTTAACCCTTCTGCACCCGCATGTTTTATGACTCGTTCCTGTGTGGACGCAGTCAGATAGGATAGTGGCATGAGCAATCAGCTCCTCTGCCTTATTTTGCACTTTCTAGTTAGATGAGACCGCAATAAGTGGATCGTGGGATTGCACGATAGACCACCGTCGACCTGTTTTATTGCATTCTGTTGTTTACTATTTAAGCACTGAATACAACTGAAAACGCTGTGTCAATTGGCAGCACCAAAAAAACTCCATTCTTCCAGCTATCGTGTGCGTGTGTTACTGGTGATTTCAGCCTTCGACAACAACAGTTGGTATCAGAGCATCAGGTGTTCGATCCACCTACCCGGCACGTGGTGTTTGATCCGTGCGAGCCATGTCGAAGCAGGAAGAAATCCCAATCGATTCTGGGAAGAAGGAGGAGGAGATCCCGTCTGGGTCAGACGCCAGCATGGGCGGCGGCAGTGAGCTGCAGATCGTCGAGCGCGTCATCGAGCGCGATTCCAGCGGGGGAGGCCAATGGATGCAGTTGACGAGAGCCAATTACTCTGATTGGGCCCTCGTGACGCGCGTGCAGCTGCAAGCGGTGGGTCTTTGGGACGCCGTTGAGTTCGGCACCAATGACTACCGTGAAGATCGTCGTGCCCTGTCAGCGATCTTGAAAGGAGTGCCGCCGGAGATGCTGCGGACTCTAGCGGTGAAAGATACGGCCAAGCTCGCCTGGGACACAATCAAGCGGCTCCGCGTCGGTGATGTGCGCGTCCAGGAGGCAAGGGCCCAGACCCGACGGCAGGAATTCGACGACCTGAAATTCAAGGACGGCGAGTCAATCGAGGAATTTGCATTGCGCTTAACTACAATAGTAAATGATCTCGAATTTCTCGGCGACCCGGTGACAGAATACAAGGCGGTGCTAAAGTTCCTTTGCGTGGTGCCTCGGAGGTACAAGGCGATGGCCATGGCTATTCAGTCGTTGTGCGATCTTAAGATCATGACGATCGAGGAGTTGTGCGGCCGACTAGTGGCTGTCGAGGACGACTATCAACAAGAAGACAGTTCGTCGACGGGCGGGCACCTGCTCCTGACTGAGGAGGAGTGGGTGGCTCGTCAGAAGGGGCGCGAGCGGACTGGTGCCACCGGTTCGGGGTCCGGCGACTCCAAGGCCAAAGTCTCCGGCAAACTGAAGGTGTCGAGTGCCGGGAAGCCAGGTTCAAGTAACTTGCGAGACAAGACGAAGAAGGGGCGGTGCTGATACTGCAATATCAAAGGCCATTGGAAGAAGGAGTGCAGAAAGAAGCAGAGAGACGAGGAAGAACAACAACGGGCTAATCTGGCACGTGGTGAAAAAAATGAGCAGCCAGCGTTGCTTATGGTGAGCGTGTGCGCCCCCACAACGACCAGCAGGGTCACGCCACAGGCTGTGTTCCTCAACGAGGAGAAAGTTATTCCGTTGGAATCGTCGGATGATATGTGGTATTTCGATACTGGAGCAAGTAGCCACATGACCGGGAATAGGCAAATGTTTGCCGCACTTGATGAAACAGTGCACGGGAGTGTAAAATTTGGCGATGGCTCTCTTGTTGGCATTCACGGCAAGGGCCCCGTTCTCTTCAAGTGTGTCACCGGCGACCAACGAGCTCTGTCAGAGGTATACTACATACCTAGTCTAAGGAGCAACATTATCTCCTTAGGTCAGCTTGACGAGGGCGGGTGAAAAATTGACATTGGAGGAGGAGTGCTCACCATCCTTGATCCCGAGCGACGGGTCCTTGCGCGTGTGTCACGCACAAGGAACAGGCTCTACACTTTAGCCCTGAACCTCGCAGTACCGACCTGCTTACTGACAAAGACAGAGGAGGTGCCATGGCGCTGGCACGCTCGCATGGGGCACCTACACTTCCGCGCACTCCGTGCTATGTCACAGAAGGGAATGGTGGTCGGCATCCCCAACATCAAGCAAGTAGACGAGTACTGTGATGGTTGTGCCATCGGAAAGCAACATCGGTGCTCATTTCCACGTGCAAGTTCCTTTCACGCAGAGCATGCACTTGATCTGGTGCATCTAGATCTCTGTGGTCTGATCAAGCCGGCCACGCCAGCATGTAACACTTATTTTCTGCTTGTCGTTGATGACTATAGCCGCTTCATGTGGTTGGAGGTATTGAAGTCCAAGGACGAAGCATTCAAATACTTCAAAAAGATCAAAGCTGCAGCAGAGATGGAAGGCCGGTGCAAGCTGCGGGCTTTCAAGTCAGATCGGGGTGGAGAATTTAATTCTAGGGAGTTCCAAGCCTATTGCAGTGATCTTGGCATCAAGCACTATGTCACTGCCCCGTACTCACCACAACAGAACGGGGTAGTTGAACGGAGGAACCAGACAGTCATGGAGATGGCAAGGTGCATGCTTAAAACCATGTCTGTTCCGCTCATCTTCTGGGGGGAGGCAGTAAAAACGGCAGTGTACGTGCTCGACCACGCACCGACGAGATGCCTCAATGATGTCACACCGTACCAGGCTTGGCACAATCGCAAGCCGTGTGTAGCACATCTCCGTGTCTTTGGGTGTGTTGCACATGTGAAGAAGCTTGGGCCCGGGATAACAAAACTGTCGGATCCCTCCACACCAATGGTGTTCATCGGCTATGAGGAAGGCGGGAAGAACTATCGTGTCTACGACCCGGTGAGTAAAAAATTGCAGGTAACTCGTGATGCTATCTTCGAGGAGAGAAGACCCTAGAACTGGGCGGCAATGAGCAATGTCGCCGTAGGGAACACGGCGGAGGATGGCTCATTCACGGTCATCTACAACGATGTGAACGGTGACACATTGGTGGATGCCGGACACGACATGATGCCGGCCTCACCGCGGACTCCAGCTCCATCGAGCGCAGTGCCAGTGACCTGTACACCTGCTACATGTACGACTTCATCAGCTACTGCGGCCTCGCCGCAAACACCTGACGAGCCTGCTCTGTCGGGCGTTAACTGGGCAACGCCTCCCAGCCACGACAGCAACCGCAACACCGACGCAACTGGGCAGCAGTGTTATCGACGACTTGACGACCTGTACGATGACACTGAAGAAGTAGAAACAGAGTACTCCGGACTTTGTTTTCTTGCTGTAGAGGAACCACGCAGTGTGCAAGCAGCTCTTGCGGATGCAGCATGGAAGGGGGCCATGGATGAGGAAATGAACTCGATCGTTGATAATGGCACCTGGTCAATGACTGAACTCCCAGCTAGACAACGAGCCATCGGATTGAAGTGGGTGTTCAAAGTTAAAAAGGATCCAGATGGTAACATCGTGAAGCACAAAGCGAGACTGGTCGCAAAGGGCTACTCACAACAGCAAGGTGTGGATTTTGAAGAAGTCTTTGCGCCAGTGGCGAGAATGGAGATGGTGCGGCTCTTGCTCGCTCTTGCAGCTCATTCAGGATGGCAAGTCCACCACATGGATGTCAAGTCGGAATTCTTGAACGGTGATCTTTCCGAGGAAGTATATGTGTGCCAACCACCGGGATATGTTGTCACCGGCAAGGAAAGTGCAGTACTGAAGCTACGTAAAGCACTCTATGGGTTACGCCAAGCACCACGAGCCTGGTATGCAAAACTTGATGCATCACTGGCATCACTCGGGTTCACACGAAGCCCGATGGAGCATGCGGTGTACAAGAGAGGAGATGCAGAGTCACTTTTACTAATCGGCGTCTATGTGGATGATCTTGTGATAACCGGCACAAGCATCAACGAAATCATAGATTTCAAGGCACAGATGCACAGGTTATTCAAGATGAGTGACCTGGGGCCTTGAGTTATTATCTTGGGATTGAAGTGAGGCAGCTACACGGTGAGATTACACTCTGTCAGAAAAGCTATGCATCCAAGATTCTTGAAACTGCAGGGCTGAGCGGATGCAATGCATGTCATACACCGATGGAGAACCGGCTCAAGCTGCGTAAGGAGGATGATGGAGAGGCCTTCGATGCGACCCTGTATCGCAGTTTGATTGGGAGTCTTCGCTATCTGGTCAACACTCGACCGGATATAGCATATGCCGTGGGGGTTGCTAGCCGCTATATGGAAAATCCCAGCACACACCACTGGGCCGCGATCAAGCAGATCCTGAGGTACGTGAAGGGCACAATGGGATATGGTTGCTATTACAAGAAGGGCAGTGGAGTACCGGTGCTTGTCGGCTATAGTGATAGTGACCACGCTGGAGATTTGGATGACCGGAAGAGCACTTCTGGGGTCGCATTCTTCCTCGACAGAAACATCATTACCTGGAGTTCGCAGAAGCAGCGAGTCATAGCTCAGTCCTCATGCGAGGCTGAGTACATAGCCGCCGCAGGTGCAGCAAGTCAAGGAGTTTGGCTGAGTCGTCTTCTTGGCGAACTCACAGGAGGATCACCGGCGAAATTCAAGCTGTTGGTAGATAATAAGTCGGCGATAGCCTTGTGCAGGAATCCGGTGAATCATGGACGGAGCAAGCACATCGACGTGAAGTTCCACTTCATCCGGGGATGTATCGAGGCGGGTCAAGCTGATGTTGATTATGTCGGCACCGACGAGCAGCTCGCTGACATATTAACCAAGGCGCTTGGGTGGGTCAAGTTCATTCAAATGAGAGAGAGACTCGGCGTTAAGGAGATCACTGCAGTGCATTAGGCTTAGGGGGGAGAATGTTAGAGTTAACCCTTCTGCACCCGCATGTTTTATGACTCGTTCCTGTGTGGACGCGGTCAGATAGGATAGTGGCATGAGCAATCGGCTCCTCTGCCTTACTTTGCGCTTTCTAGTTAGATGAGGCCGCAATAAGTGGATCGTGGGATTGCACGATAGACCACTGTCGACCTGTTTTATTGCATTCTGTTGTTTACTATTTAAGCACTGAATACAACTGAAAACGCTGTGTCAATTGGCAGCACCAAAAAAACTCCATTTCTTCCAGCTATCGTGTGCGTGTGTTACTGGTGATTTCAGCCTTCGACAACAACACGTGGAGTCTGGCGAAGCCCGTACAAGGCCTTGTCAAGATGGAGAACCTTGTCCTCCTCATTGTCGACGATGAAGCCCGGAGGCTGCACGAAATAAACCTCATCCTCAAGCTCCCCATTTAGGAAAGCAGATTTTACGACCATGTGGTGAATGTTCCACCCCTCTTGTGCAGCTAGCGCCAACAGCAGCCGCACGGAGTCAAGACACGCAACCAGAGCGAAGACCTCGTCAAAGTCAACCCACTGTCATTGCACGTAGCCCTTTACCACCAAGTGCGCCTTGTACTTGATGATCTTTCCGGCAACGTCCTTCTTCACTTTGTAAACCCACTTCAACCCAATCGGGCGATCTCCAGGTGGAAGATCGACCAACCGCCATGTCTTGTTCTCCTCGATAGAAGCTATCTTATCCAACATGGCATGCCGCCATTTCTTTGACTGCTCTGCCTCTGTGAACGATGTGGGCTCTTCTGCTCCAAGTAGATGTAGCTCATTGGAGTCGAGTTGTCGTGGACCCACGTCGTGCACGTTCCGTAGTGTGCAAAAACGTCGCAATCCCTGGCCTTCATCGTGGTACTCGAAGTAGTCATCTGGGTTGGGCGGCGGAGAAGAAAACTCAATGTCGGCCAGTTCCGTCAACCACTAGAGGAAAAACATTCATAGTCCATAGACATAACTGTGGACTATGATCCATAATCTATGGTGTGAACCGTAGACTATAATATAACCGTGGACTATGACCGTGGATTAAGTTGTCATAGACTATTCTCTGTGACCGTGGACTAAGCTTTATACTCCACGGTTAAAACCGTAGATGGATTACAACCGTGGACTATTTTTAATTCTGCATTTTAGTTGAAATTTTTATAGACTACTGACAAAACCGTGGACTATTCTTCATTTTATTTTAAAAAAATAATTATATCCCAAAATAATTGTATAAAATTATGTCATTTAAATAGGATCTCACATCTAATGGAAAATATGAGTCATTGTAATCTTCATTCTCAAAAAACCAATTCTATATATTTGTAACATTTAACAATCTTAATGAATTCAACAACACTATTCATTTGCTTGAAACATAATATTTCAATCTCTCATTTGTTCAAATTCATAAACAAGACATTGCCTTTATCTCCATTTGGGTTTGAACTTATAAAATACAACATGATGTGATTCTAAGAATCAGATAGTACATGATATCATGGTAGTAGGACCAACAATAATGTTCGGTGATCTCTATATTCCGTTAAGAACTTTGTTTTTTCCCCAAGTTTATTCTCGCAAAGCTTTCTTTTCACGTCCAATGGCTTTAAACAAAAGTCATATTCCTATAAAACAATGCATCCAAGTCAAATATACATATAAAAAGGTGTTTTCAGAATTAATTATACAGATAAGTTCATAATATTTTCTAATTTTTGATAGCTATCATATACATGCTTGTCACTATTTAATAACATTTTCAATAAAGATAAAGAATGTAAAATTTAAAGAACATATTATGTATATTTTACTCCAATGCATAAAGTCATGCATTTATTCTTTATGCCAAGTTTAATTTAGTTATAAACAACCAACAAAGAATACACTAACAATGCATTAACTAAATATGAAAAGATATTAAATGTTAAGCACGAGATATCTATTTGTTGTCAAGATATCTTAAACAACAATAGCTCTTACCCGTATGAAAAGACAAACAGTGAACATGAGAAGATATTATTGGTTTATCCGCTTCACCATAAGTGGGTTTGTTTTGATATTTGAAAAAGACGAACACAATCCATCACCTGCGACGAAAGAGCAAAAAAAACAGAGCACAAATATGATGATAGTTAATAAGGTGATGGTTGAGTTGGTATGTAGTTTATACAAAGAAAAAAATCAGTACCAATATAAGAACAACTCACGGGAACAGTAGTAAGCGCACAAGAACAGCCAGAATCATAGATTTATCTACTCGAAATATAAAGATAAGACCTTTCTCCTGAGAGCACACAAGAACGAGTGTTTCCCTTTTATCATCAGAATACATTACAAGTGCATCATTGAAAATTTAAACACACGACAAAGGCCTAGAGTAAAACACTACCAACTGCCAGTTCATCACCGAGCGCAGCGTAAACCACTTAATTTCTTATCTAGATGAAATCAAATCCAGTCAGCGATGCAGAGGCTCGAGCTGCTAGTGGGAATGGGAGTCGGACGGACGGTAGAAGCGTTGGTAGGCCGCCTCGCCAACGAGGCAGATTCCGAAGGCGACGACGGTCGTGCCGAAGCCAGGGAGTGCCTGCTTGAGGTTGACTTTCAGCATGGGATGCTGCCTCCACTCATCCCTACGCCGGAAGAACTCCCCTGTTGGACCTAGTGGCTTTGCCATCATGCCGATTTCCGATCTGCTGCGTCGGCTATTGGGTCTCCGACTGCTCAATTGAAGCTTTCCTCTCTCGCTCCCTCACTGTCAGTGAAAGGTCGCTCCTTTTGTTGTTGTGTGAGTCAATAGGGTTACCAGAGAGGAGAGAAGTGGCTGGCGAGAAATTCTTCAGACGTGGACTTAAATAGGATTTAGCGGCAACCATCCCGCCATAATTTTGGCAATTTCGCAGATTCGAAATTCGTTCTAATAATTGTGGACTAAATTAACTGGATAAGTAGAAGGATCCACCGAGAATTATCAGGGACAGATAACTGTGGACTACAAAACTGTCCGTGGACTATGAAGGCTCCTGCTCTAGTGAACGCGCCGACCTCCAGTGTGTGTGGCTCTGGCACACGAGGCATGAACGGACGTGTCTCCGGTGAGTCAGGTGATCCCGGTGAAGCCAGTTCAGACTCCCCTTTCTCCGGTGTGTACTTCTCAGGCACATCTCGAGACGACTCGTCGTTGGTTGGACCACTCCCGCTTGTCGAAGCCTAGGGCAGATCCATTATGAACTCGGTGGACGTGTCCATACCTTGAAGAGACGTGGCATCCCAGTTCCAGCTCGCTGCTTTGTCGAAGATGACATCACGAGTCACTTGAACGCACTGGTTGATGGGATCGTTCACTACAAAAAAATTTGGCCTTTGTTGAAAAACATTTGTGAGGAACCATAGATTGTGAATAATGATGTCTATTTGTGAGAGATCATCCTTCAAATATGGGACCAAATCCCTCAACTGTGTTTTTAACATCCTTAGAACTTTTATGTGACCACTAATCCCTCACAAATACATTACTCACTAATCACCCCGTGAAAAATATCATGCCAAATGTTTCCCTCCATCTCATATCCCTTCCCTCCATTCTAAAATACAACATTTGGAAATCAAAATTAAAAAGTAAAAGAAAAACCCTCCCCACTCGTTCCTCTGCCCAAGAATTGTTTCGTCACTCCGTGCTTCCTCCTCTCACGCCGTGCGCGTCTAGCCGGTCCTCCCCTCTCCACACCGATCCCTTTTCACTCCACGAGCACCTCGCTTCTTTCCCTTTTTCATTTTCCTCTGGTATGTGTATCTTGTCCTCTTCCCTTTTATCCTCTCGTCCAGTGGCAAAGTACCCCCTTTTCAATTCATTTGTCCCGCCTTCTTGTTCACGAAATAGATCGGAGTCTACATCCAGATCCAGAGTTACCGGAATCGAGCAATAGAGAGGAAGATGGCAGGAGTTGGGAGGCCGGTGTGCACGGACGCCTACAGGTGGTCTCCGTCAAAGATTACTTATATGCCTGCGTGACTCCAGGGGTGAAAACCCCGACACTCCCCACCTGCCCCCCGATACTCCTGACTCCTCCCTCCAGCTGTGTTCCTCCTTTCTCTAGTGAGGAGAACAAGAGGAGCCCTAGCATGGAGCTGCAGACCGCGATGAAGATGGTGAGCCACCGCCGTCGACGATCAGCTGCAGCCAAAGCTACCGCTGGAAGCTCTTGCCAAAGCCTGCACTTCCACCACCCCTCCTACCATCAGCAGCCGCCGTAGCTGCATCCTCGCTACAGCTACAGGTACTGTTGATTTCTCCTCTTCTTCTGCTTCTATTCAGAATATGCTACTCCTCTCTTTCATCTAATCTTATTCTTCTTTTCGTCTTTTACTATTTTTCTTCCAGTTGTCTTCGTCTGCTCCACCCCTTTTTCTACTACTCTTTTCTACGGTTCTTCATCCTCCCCTTCTTCTGCTCCTCTCCTTTCACTGCTCCTCTTTTATTCTCTCTTCTTCTTCTTCTTCTTTTATTCATCTTTTTCTATGGGTTCTTCAATCTTCATAGTTTGGTTCCTATGATCCTATCTTTGTTAACTGGCATATTAATTTTGTGTCCTAATTTCCTGTTTGTACATAATTGGCTATTACTTGATTATGGCCGATTAATGCTGCGTAGAATTATCTATTAATGTATTCTTAATCAGTGACTATGGTTCTTAGTATCGATTGTTGAATGTGTTTGAACGTATTATTTGATTCATTTCCTAACTACATCTTTTGGTAGTGTTAGATATTTTAGTATGTGGAATGCACCAATATATAAATTGTTGAAAGTGAGTCAAAGTAGGAAGCTATTAAGTTAAGTGTGAAATTATTTTCTTATCCATGTCTCACATATGTATATTTGCCATGATTTTCATATATTTTAAATTTATTCTATTATTTATAACGTCTTGCTGACGTCACCGGTTGAACCGGTCCGACCACTGGTTGAACCAGTGAACCGAGAACCGAAGGCCTCGCCGGTTCACTCACCGGTTCGGTTCTAAAAACTATGGTTAGATGTAGATATAAAGTCTAAAGATGTTGAACTGACTGAAGTAAGACTCAACTAAACCAAAATGGCACTAAGCATAATGATCAAACCCTAACCTCTTGCAATTTTATCATATAATCCCAATACACATAGAACCCCTACGTTGACTCCCCCTTCCTATTTGATGCCAATAATCTTGGTGGACTCTAGTCGTTGCAGTAGGACACAGCCATGCGTACGCCTTAGAGCTGGTATAATTGGTGATGGTGTCGTCTGCGTGCATGTGTAGATTAAACCGAGATTAAGAAAAAACTTTCAATTAAGACTAGCATAAATAGTCCCAACTCTGGAATCTATTTGAAAATTTGTTTTCATATTCTCATGCATAGGTAATCTCCTAAATATAGGTATATAGCTACTAATAGAGAAGTAACCAAGCAAGAGGTAGGGACTAGAATATTGGTTACGATTCTAGTTGCCGCAACCATTTTATTGAAGCAAACCAAATTTGGAGGAATAAAAGAAATTTAATAGACCACATTTGTAAATCTTTCTGTAATAACTAGTACGGTACCATCTAAATATATACCTATGAAGTGACACAGCTTTATTCTGTTGCTACATATGATAAAAGTGATCTAAATGGCATATTTTGTAGCGGATCAGTGCAAGTAGTAAATGAGACTATGAAAGATATGATGCTTGCAGAGACACAACACGTTAAAAGGATCTTTATCTTTGCTAAAAATATGGTGAGTCTAACATAAAATATGCTCGTCTTTGATTTTAGTGTCTTTACTTACCACGTAAACGTGTCTCTAAATTTGCAACAAGGTGCTCATTAAAAGATGAAATAATATTTGAAAGCTTTCCGAGCTTTGTGTCATGTATGAAATCAATTTATTAGGTTCATGGAACTGTAGATAGTTTATATAATACAAAGTTCAAGTGAAGTGAAGAGACTCTATGAAAATTATGAAAGAAATATGAAAAGGTACATCAGAGTCCACATGAATACTAAAATACATTTGAACATGAATATTAGATGATAAAGAGGATACTTACTAGAAAAGGAACTAAAGAGAGTCTATGAGAACTACTATATAGAAACTCTCTAGATTTGAAGGTGTCATTTTTTTATTCAATGATAAATTCTTGGATAGAAATGTACTTGTAGCGGGAAATACCAATGAATCCTCAGCCTAATCAAAGAGAAATATCAACTGAATTGGAACCGAGTGAAGGATAAAAAGAACAGCTATGGGTGTTATGTAGCTTACTATATAAAATAGTGTGTTGTCTAGCTTATTGATGTTAAACTGTGGACTTTGATCATAGTGTACTGATGTATTTTGCTAAACATTTTATAGTCTCTGGGATTAGAAGAAACTCCTGATTACCACTGGCTGGGTTGTGTTCATGTGTGCAATGTTGCAGTTGTTCAGGTTCTACTCTTGAAATCAGCAACTGCATTTCACACTAAATGGATATATGAGTTTCCAGATTTTGCATAAACAGTGGCCAAATGGTATGTGTAGTATGCCCACATTACTCTGCCCTACTTGTTAATTATATATAATCTCACAGTTTAAGAAACCTCTATAGGTTTCTAACAGGGCTCTGAAATTCTAGGAATGAAACCTAGAATGTATATAGGTCCAGTAATGTGGGTGTTTCATGTGAAACACATTTCTAGAATGAAACTGTGACACAAATAAATTCTGTATCTTATATTAAGTCCATAGGTTTAGCAGGTATAAACACATTTCTATGAGAGTATATACCTTAGGTTTAGAGGTGTTCATATAGGTCATATTGAGACTTTTATAAACAGTTTAATATAAACACAGTGTTATACAATGTGTTCAATAGCTTTCAGAAACCACTAGTGTTATACAATGTGGATCAAACAGCAATGTGTTTATACAATGTGGATCAAACAACAATGTGCTTATACAATGTGTTCAATAGCTTTTAGCAGGAGTAAAGCATGGATCCTACTAGGTATAAACTGTATATACAATGTGTTATTATAGGTCATATTAGCATATATAATAAATTATCCTTAACACAGATAATTCTTAAACTACTGGACCTATATAGAAATGACCTAGAATGTGTTTCACATGAAACACCCACATTACTGGACCTATATACATTCTAGGTTTCATTCCTAGATTATAATATGCTGGACTTTCCACATTACTGTATCTTGTTCCCTCGTTTAATGTGCTACACATTGTTGTTTGACCTATATAAGGTGTATACATTACTATATGACATGTTGGTTTTATCATAATGGACTTGTATAAGGAAAATTCTAGGATAATAGTTTAAGCCAGTTTCCTTTCCAGTAGCTTTCACATGATATCCTTTAACTTATGATAATTATCCTTAACACAGATAATTCTTAAACTGTTGAGTAGTCCCTTGTATATATTCACATTACACAGAAACAATGTCTTAATACTTAGACTACTCAGGTGAGCATACAAAAAGGTGAAAAGGCACTTCTCAATACCACATGGATGAACTGTATGTGGTTGTAGATGGTGTTAACATCATTTTGGTCTTGGTTCCATGCGATCCAAATACCACCAATGAACCCTTCTACTTTAATTAGATGGAAATTGTTGAAACCCAATCTCTTGACTGTGTAGTTAGATTGCTTTCCACTGATCCTTAGTTCTAGAGTAGAAACCACTCTAGGTTTCTAATGTATACACATTTCCTTTTAAGCTTCCATAATCACATCATGCCAGTGTCACTTGCATTTTAACATAATAAATCCATAAAAATAAAGATTGAAATGTGAATGGCAAGGTTATACCTTGGGATTGCTATCCCATTCCATATTCATAGTAGACTCACCTTCAATTGTCTTGTCCTTTTTTTTTCATTTTACAATATTTGTGAATGTGTGGATATTTTATAGCACGTCTTGGCTTCGCCTTTCTTCTAGTAGTTTGTATTTTAGTTACAAGTTGTGGTTTAGCCTCAACCTCAACTTCCATTTTGGTTTCTTCTATCGACTATTTTTCTATACACCCCATTACAACCTGATTTCTTTATGGTGTCCCCATATTATGTGCATGATTGGTATCACTTGCTCTAACTCTTCTATCTCAATCCTCTTTGTCTTTAATTTTCATTAGTATGATTCCTGATGTCCTCCAAAACTTCATTTGCACTATTCCTATCATGGTTTACCTTTTTTCTTCTTCTAGGCCTTCCTTAGCTTGTCATCTACAATAAGGATCTCACCTAACCATGGTTCTTCCTCATTTTGCTATTGTCTTCTTCATCTTCATTGGACATAACCTCATATCTTGCACTCTCCATCCTTTGAGCCCCGCCAAAAACATGTTATCATGCTACATATGTCCCATACTTGGAGATAACTTATTAACTCTTGTTGATTATGTTATCTTTGCTTGACAACAATGTATGGCATTACAACTATAATATTTGTCTACTATTTACTCCATACTTAAAAAAATAATTTTGGAGCAAAATATTATCATTACTATTTTGGAAGTAGTAAAAAAATATGATAGCTTAGAAAATTTGGTCAACACACTATACACTTGTCCTATGTGGGTAAATAGCATATTATTGTATGCATATGATATGAATATTGGAATTTAATGAGAAAGCTTGTTTAGGTCATTAATTATCTATTCACACTTGGTACTGACAAGATGACCCTCTACCCAGGTACACTTTGATCTTTATTGTTGTTATTTTCTTCTTCAAAAACCATATCGTTGGTTGGCACATCTCAAGACCAACAAACTAATGTCATTTGGTGAAATACATCAATCTAGAACTGTTGTTTTGGATTTTCAGAATGTTGGCTTAGTGAACATAGAAAATCTTTACATCATTCTTGTCGTATTCCTTTTCCATTATATTGCATGCTATGACGTTTCTACCTCTCCATATGAACCCAATGATAATATACCTGAATGCAAGTTTGTCTTGCATATATAATCTCATAAGGAGAGCCCTGCTGTTTTTGAGAGTATTGCCTTATATTTCTTAGTAAATACTGACATACATATGGGTATGACATAAACCCAATGATAATTATTCTGCAGAATTCTTGAGTAAATATTGACATATATATGGGTA
The DNA here is from genome assembly GCA_963693085.1 of Alisma plantago-aquatica. Lineage (NCBI taxonomy): Eukaryota > Viridiplantae > Streptophyta > Magnoliopsida > Alismatales > Alismataceae > Alisma > Alisma plantago-aquatica. The sequence goes on from OY856409.1 coordinate 1,954,058,529, forward strand.
TGGCCTACTAGGCCATACCCATATATATGTCAGTATTTACTAAGAAATATAAGGCAATACTCTCAAAAACAGCAGGGCTCTCCTTATGAGATTATATATGCAAGACAAACTTGCATTCAGGTATATTATCATTGGGTTCATATGGAGAGGTAGAAAAGTCATAGCATGCAATACAATGGAAAAGGAATATGACAAGAATGATGTAAAGATTATGATCACTTGGATAGAGATCGGCCATTTCAATTTAATCTAGGATTATCAGAAGTGAAGCAACAAAAACAAAAAATGTATGCTTAAGAATGTGTAGGCCGACCAAAAAAAAGAATGTTAGAGTGTGACTTTCAGGCCACGTATTATCAATAGATACAATAGAAACAACAAGGTCATCCTTGTTCTATCACTTGGTTATGTGTCGAGCTAAATTGTTCTTGTGCTATTTTGTCCCTGATGATAGTTGTAGTCATCAATATTGGTTGAATTGGATGGAGGATGTGAGTGTGTAGGTGGACCCCTCTAATTGAGGAGGGTTGATGTGGCATGGATCCCCGTCTATGTATCAAGGAACAAATATATTTCATTAAACTCATCCATGAGGTATCCTTCCTGGATGGAGAGAAAAATCTTGGCCAAAACTCAAATGTTTCATTGCTCTATCTATTAACTTTTGTTGAAATAATGCATTGGTCAGTCATATTGTGCAATTCAAATGACAAAATACATTTTGAAACGAGTCATATAATTAAAGTATAGAGTCATACTGTAGCAATAAATTTTGAAAGATCAATGAAAAATAACAATGTAAGGGACGTCCATATTCAAAGATGGTTTCTAGGATTCTAGGAATGGTTACCATGTTGCTGTATAAAGATTACAAGCAATAGGATATTGTAATAAGAAGATTCAGTGGCTTATATGGTCAACCATTCATTCTATCTGTGACCCGAAAATATAAATCAAGAACTCATCTAACAGCCTACCGAAACTCAAACATTAGTTAAGAGAAGTGGAACTTTACTCACATTAGTATCATGTTTCACTGTGCAGCCTAATTCAGCTTAAAAATGTAACCAATTATATATTGCTATAGAAACAATGACAATGAAACCCAATAGTAAGCTCCAAGCCAATGTAGGGAGGTGTAATCAGAAAGAAATGAAAGCAGAAATCTGAACCAAAATGATTTCCCTACAAACCTGTAAGTATCTTTGAGGAGCGAGTGGAGGCGGATTAAAATAAGTTTGAATGTGTACATCAGTATCTTGAATTAACCAAAGTTATTGCAAATAGTGTTGTCCATCATCATAATGGTCATCTTCATCCTACTCATGCCAGGTTTTTAACACAACATTATGTAACTTGAGTCTACAGAGGGGGCAAATAAGAAGTTTAAGGGGAAGAAAGTTCTATCATTAGCACTGTGGTTGAAGAAAACTCAAAGAAATCTTGCCATTACCTCATTGTTTCCCCATGAGTATCTGAACTTTGACTGTAATCTCGTCCTCTAACCCAACAGTATCATTATGCAAATTTGCACCAATCAAATGAGGTTAATATATAAACCAGAAATTGTGACAACTGGATAAGGTAGTAACCTCCCACAAATATATGGCAAAGAGGAAGAAAAAATATCAAATATCAAAAAACCATTCCACTAATGGTTTCATTCTAGTTACAAATGCATACGCAATTAAGAAGAGGTTAGATTCAGACATGTAAACATTTTTAACTCCTCACACAAATAAGGTCAATGATATCATAATTTTGAATCTCTATTAAACTTATGTAGTCATCACACCTAGAAAACAGCGAGGGAGAAACCATCATATGCGTTCGAGTTATGCTTAGTTCTTTTAAAAATGATGCATTTTGAATGCATTCAACCAACCAAATGAACTGGAGACTAAGGTACAAGGCAATTGATATTTCTACATTAGAGAATAGTAGTTTACCTCATTAGACTATAAGATGAAGACAAAATGTCTCCTCGATGATTGTTCATGATTCTCAAGATAGTAAACTTTAACCTTTAATTTATTCTACAGAATTCATGAGTAAATACTGACATATATATGGGTATGGCCTAGTTACTGCTATGTACAATAATGCTTACGAAATTTTATAAGAATCCACATTTTAAGGAAATTTCATAGATTACTATGAAAACCTCTGTCAATATCAAACATCAACGGAAGTGATGCAATATTGACATGTAAAAAGGGTCGGTTCAGTTGGTTAGTTGTGGCCATATTGGTACGAATAATAATGATTAGGGAGTCATATAACAGGGTTTTTGTTGGAAGGAACGAGGCCATGACGGACACAACACAAGTGTCGTTACATATCTAAAATAACAAGAGAGGTTGCCAACAGAAAGTGGGCGCCATTTGAGGGATCCCTTACATAAAAAGAGTGGCCAATACAGAACATACAAATCCATACCACTGCAATATGTATCTTCAAACATAAAGTTACTACATTAGGGTAAAATACTGACTAACTTACTCATAGAATTTTGCTGTCGCAGAGTACATTTGTACTAAAGAAGTCAATTGACCAAGTTTGGCAATGCCATTATTGTACGAGTATAAAATTAAAGCACCACGAAGAGCATCTTAAGAAATATAAGGCAATACTCTCAAAAATAGCAGGGCTCTCCTTATGAGATTATATATGCAAGACAAACTTGCATTCAGGTATATTATCATTGGGTTCATATGGAGAGGTAGAAATGTCATAGCATGCAATACAATGGAAAAGGAATACGACAAGAATGATGTAAATATTTCACCTGTGAAGATTATGTTGGCCTGGTGAACATAGAAAATCTCATCCTACAATCCTTTCAAAATAGTGTGTTGTTGAAATACATCAAACCAGAACATAGGTTAGTGTAATTCAAGACCAACAGATCGACATCATTTGGTGTGACACATCAATCTAGAACCATTGTTTTGGAATTTTAGTGTGTCCTGGTGATGATAGAACATCCCATCCTACAACCCTTTATAGTCTTTGAATTGGAGGTACACAAGAAAAAATAGTGTTTTGTAAACATATATTTAAGGTCATCTAGTATATTATAGCTACGAAGGTTTGGTCTTTAGGTTAATTTCTAGTTGTATAGTCTTTGAATATTTCCATAATGTTTTCTCTGTTTGTATATATGTCAATTATATATGAATAAATGAACCTAATTGATGAATATAACATTCTAAATCAATTTCTTTTTAGGTTACTGATTGTTTCAGCCGTAATATAGTGTTAGCAATAGCTGATTCGTAACATTGATGTTATCAGTAGATGAACTACTATTGTTGTGATTATGAACTAGTGAAATCGATTCATATTATAATTATTATTAAGTCAACCTGTAAAATACTTCGCTATTTATCCAATCCGAAAGTTGCAAGTTGAAGAACAATTAATGTGTCTAGGAAATATTTCGTTGAGAACATTTAGAGATTGATAAAAAAATTTTGTTGTCTCGATAATTATTAGGAATATAAGGGTTTCCTTAGAAGCTAAGAGTCCATTCATGTGCATGTCCCAATCCGTTGGTGAAGTGAACAGAGTGGCTCTAATCACTAATTTCTATAAGGTACTTGCTTGGTTTGTACTGTGTTTACTAATATGTGGTTTCTTACTCACACTTCATTCTATTGCTTTCATATTTCTGTCATTAATTTTCCTCAATTATTTTAGTGGATATGGGGTCGTATAAATCATTTATGTAAAAAATTTTCTTTGACGATCCATTTTCCATTTGTAATAGATTAATACAAAAAAATATGTGAGGCGTATCTCTTTGAAGTTGGATTGGACTATGCACTGGGTATTGTGGATGGAAAACTAGCTCATTCACATGACAAGAGAGATCAGTTGGTTACATAGAAACTAATATTTGGAGGCCTGGCATTGATGAAGAATACTCAAGTACCCAACCGTATGAGGCCTGACATTGACGGAAAACTAGCTCATTCACGTGACAAGAGAAGAATACTCAAGTACCCAACCGTAAGAGGTCTGGCATTGATGGAAAACTAGCTCATTCACGTGACAAGAGAAGAATACTCAAGTACCCAACCGTAAGATGCCTGGCATTGATGAAGAGCACCACACCATTTGAAGGAATATGGAGACATTATAGATCTTAAGAGTTTCTAGCATGATATGTTGATTGTCATCAATCTCAAATTTTAGAACCATATGTATTTGTTATTTATATCAACGTTGAGCACACAATGTATGGATAATATTTTTCTTCATTAACATAAATTGGTTTGAAGTGATTTAACATTTTTGTGTGTCATTTTGGTGTTGAAACTTCTTATGATGTCATGTGACTCTTATAAAAATATTGTTTGAGGTTATATATACAAAGTTTTAATTTAAAATTAATTAAGATTCAACAAATCATTCAATAAATCAATAACCAAAACATTTACAGTAATCCCTCAAAAATATATCAATGAAGGTCTTTAGTCCCTCAAAAATGAGATCCAGATTGGCCATCAAAATTGCATTGATGAAGACCACATATCCCCTCAAAAATAACATTAATGAAGGCATTAGGCCTTCGAAAATATATTCTCCAGGACCATCAAGTCCCTCAAAAATGTATTTATGAGAGCTAAACATGCCCTCAAAAATGTATTTATGAAGGCTAAATAGTCCCTCAAAAATGTATTTATGAGGGCATGGCGTACGACGTGGGGACGACGAAGGGCAGCAGGAAGGGGGGGGGCGCTGAAGAACTCCAGCCAGTGGTGCATGAATTGGATAGGCATGGTAGGGGGGAGATAGACGCCCCGACGGACAGCAAACGGGGGGTGAAGCAGGTGACGTGCGTCAGGAGAGTGAGGGGGAGCATAACGGGGTGCTGTCGGACGTGAGTTGTAGATGGAGGAAACCTCAGCATGGGAAGATAAAAGTTAACGTGGATAGCTCGGTGGGCGAGGATGAAGGAGCGGGCACGGTCCTGGTTGCTAGGGATGAGACGGGACAAGTGGTGGCCATTGCGGGAGAGAAAATTACCCAAGGAACGAGAGTAGCCATCACCGAAATGTTAGCAGCTAGAGCAGCACTCCTGTGGGCAAAGGAAGTGAGGTATGACACCATAGAAGTCGAGATGGACTCACTGGAAGCAGTTCAAGCATGCACATCCAAGAAGCCACGACGGGACTACTTAGGAGCGATCGCCAAAGATTTCAAAGTGCTGTAATCCCAGTTTTCTTCTTGTAGTTTTGCTTATGTCAATCGTAGATGTAATAGGGTTTCCCATGAGGTAGCCAACCTAGCTCGTAGAGGTCTAGTAGCTAGTTTTTCCTTCACGCATTCTTTTCCTTCAAACTTGTTAGAGCTTGTAAACTTTGATTTATCTAGCGAATAGATTGTGTGTCGGGGAGCCCATCTTGGGTTTCCCGTCCCACCCTAAAAAAAGTCCCTCAAAAATGTATTTATGAAGGTTAAATAGGCCCTCAATATAAAATTCTTGAGGGTCAGTTGGTCCGTGATAATTCTATTCGTGAGGGCCACTGGTATTTATCACGTGAGTTCTCTTCACAGACCATTTGTGAGGGACAGACTCACAACCGTCCCTATTTGTGAGGGCCTATAGAGAGGGGTTTGTGACAGGACTCACTCGTGAATAATGGCTCAATGTTTACTAGTGGTTGGCGTAGTACGCCTTCTTGTCGGGTTCGTAGCTGATGAACACCATTGCGGTGCTTCGATCATCAAGCTTCTTGAGATGTGACTTCACATTTTTGACATGTTCCACACATTCAAATGTCTGCAGGAAATGCATCGGTGGCCGCTCGTCATAGATCACCTCATACGACGTATGTCCAATGAGGTTGCGTGTCGGGGATTGGTTCAGGACAAAGACTATAGTGGTAACTGCCTCTCCCCAGAATGCCCCAGACACTTTCTTGGACTTCAGCATGCACCACGCCATAGCCACTATGGAAGAGTTCTTCCGCTCGACGATGCCATTTTGCTGTGGTGAGTATGGTGCCGTGAAATGACGCTTAACGCCGCATTGAGCGAAGTAGTCTCCCAGTTGGGTGGACGTGAACTCCCTACCTCTGTCTGTGCACACAACACTTAGAGTGCGACAAGTCTCGACCTCAACACCTGCCTTGAAGCGCTTAAGTGCCTCTACAACATCGCTCTTTGCACCCAACAACACTATCCACATATAGCGAGACAAGTCATCAACTAGCAACATGAAATGGCATTTACCACTGTGCGGTTGTGGTTCGATGCGCCCACACAGATAAGCATGGACAAGGTCGAGCACTCCCTCCACTTGGAAGCTTGTGTCCTGTAGAAAAGGAGCTTGTCGTTGCTTGCCAATGAGGCAAACATCACAAAGCTCCTCGACGTCGTCGATTGATGGGAGGCCGCGTACCCTTCCGTCATGCGGGAGCTTGCCAAGCAAATCAAAGTTTATGTGGCCGAAACGGGCATGCCACTTCCAGGCATCATCCCACACAGCGTCTCCAGGCAGACTGGATGTGCTATGTCGATGTTGAGCACATAGAGCCGGTTGCGCCTGCGTTTGATCTTAGCAGGGAGCCGACGCCGCCGGTCACACACAAACATGAAGTCGTCATTGATCAGGGTCTGGCAGTCATTCTCATCCATCTGCCCAACACTTATGATGTTGGACTTGAGCTTTGGGATGTATTACACCCTGCTCATGGCACGATGGCCGTCGCAGTGTGCCTTGAACAACATTTTTCCTCTCCCTTTGATGTCGACCATCGAGCCATCACCAAACTTCACCGTTCCGGTGATACCATCGTCAAGTTCTGCAAATGCCTCCATTAGCCCGGTCATGTGGTTGGAGGCCACAGTATCAAGGTACCACGAGGTGTCATATAGATTAGCCGTGACACTGAGGTTGACGACGGTGTGATTCTCAGTGAGGCAGATCTATCTGTTGACCCGTTCTAGTTCCTCGGTGATGTTGCAAACATGCGCCATGAATAGCACCGGTTCATCCTCCTTGACTTGCGCTAGGTGAGCCTCGTCGTGCTTCTTCTTGCGGAAATCTCGGGCATAGTGGCCCTCGATCCCACAGTAGTGACAGCAGTTGTCATCGTTCTCATTCTTCACGTTGGAGGGCGACTTGTCACCCTTGGTAGTGCCGCCGGCTTTGGACGTGTCACCATTATCCTTGCCTTTTCCATGACATCTGCCGTTGGACCCACTGCTGGAGCCACCCGGTGAGTCCTAATCACGCCGCTTCATGTGCGCGAGCCACTGCTCCTCCATGAGCAACAACTTACCGCCAGCGTTGCCATCCGCATCGGCTTCATCGCGGTCGTCAACCACCTTGAGGCAGCTGGTCAACTCCTCGATCGAGAGAGTGTTGAGATCAACAAGACTCTCCATTGACCAAGCCAATTTCTTGTACCTTTTTGGCACAGATAGAAGGACCTTTACGACCAGTTTCTTCTCATTGATCAGATCATCGAGAACGTCTAGTTCATGGGCAAGATCGGTGAGGCACAGGATGAAGTCATCAATGTTCTCCCCTACCTTGAATCACATGTCTTCGTACTGACCGCGCAACGTCTGTGCCCATGACTCACGTACATGCTCCGCGCTGATTTGGAGCGTCCTGATGGCATCCCATGCTAGTTTGGCAGTGGACTTGCCTACGATCTCCGGCACCATCTCTGTCGGCACGCCCCATAGGATGGCCTCTAGAGCCATGCGGTCGTCAGTGTAGTCCTTTGTTATGGTGTCCACCTCCGCCCACAGGCCTCGAGCCTGCAAGATTACCTTCATCAACATCAACCAAGTGTTGTAGTTGGAACATGTCAGTGTATGGAACTGAGTCATCACCATGCTCATGTCACGGACGGTGCGTGGAGCCGCCAGCTCCCGGTCGACACCATGCTCGTTCTTTGCGTCGTCTGGCTTCGCCATGACCAAAACGGTGATCTACACACGCTCTGATACCAATTGTCATCCCAGGATGGGGTCTTCATTCTAGCTAATAACACACACACTAAACACTTAGAATGCATTGAGGAAACAGAAACAATGATTTGTGCCGCTCAATTCCCACAACTTTTCTATTCAATTGCATTTCCTTTTATTCTGAAAAGAAGCAACAACTTAGCCGCTAACTACGCCATTCCGATCGACTATGGACGGGCTATCCCATGTCTCAGATCATGCATGCCACAGAAGAAGCGGCCATGAGTCTTTCTCCTAAGGACTTGGTCCTAGACCTATCCATGTGGCACTCACACAACCTGTGGGCTCACAAGATTCTCTTAATTCAAACTGAAGACAGTAAACTAAATGAGATGCTAAGCTATGCACGTATGCACGAGGATTACTACATTTCACTCCCTAATTCTTGTGCACCTGCAAGGTATCCACCATACCAATTCCTTCACGTAGCTCCTAAAGCCTTGTGCGACCCAACACCTTTGTCAGTAGATCAGCGAGTTGGGCATCAGTACGGATGAACTCAACCTCAACATGTCCCCCTTCAACACACTCCTTAATGAAATGATACCAGGTCTGAATTTGTTTACTTATATCATGGAAGATGGGATTCTTGCTGAGAGAGATCGTTGATTTGTTATCAATCTTTAGAGTAAAATAGCTCGCCTCCTTGTTCTGCACTTCACCAAGCAACCGGGCGGGCCAAACACCCTGACATGCCGTCATGGTGGCAGCAATATACTTTGCCTCGCAAGATGATAGAGCCACAACTTTTTGCTTTTGTGACTGCTATGTCACTACTCCATTGTCGAGGAAGAACAACACTCCTGTAGTGCTTTTGCTGGTATCCACATCTCCCGCCATGTCACTGTCACTATACATGATCAATTTTTCTTCACCTTCTTGCTTCAGATAGCGGCATCCGTAACTCAAAGTGTCAGAAATATATCACAATATGTGCTTCACTGCAGCGAGATGTTCAGTGGTGGGTGCCTCCATGAACCGAGAAACATATCCCACTAAATATGCAATATCAGGACGAGTGTGAACTAGATACCTCAAGCTCCCGACGATGCTCATGTATGTCGTGGAGTCCGTCGGTGGTGTCATACCTTTCTTGCTAAATTTGAATCGAGGCTCCATCGGCACATGGAACGGGTTAGAGTCTACCATGCCACTCTTCTCCAAGATCTTAGTGGCGTACACACTCTGGCTGACTGTGATGCAGCCGTCTCCTTGGCTAACCTCAATCCCGAGATAAAAAATCAAGAGACCAAGATCAGACATCTTGAACAGGGACTTCATCTCCTCCTTGAACTTCATGATACACTGTGGATCTGACCCGGTTATCACCAGATCATCTATGTAGACTCTGACTAGGAGCTGCACACTGTCCGTCCTGCGTGCGTACACGGCGTGCTCCGATGCACACTACTCTGGAACCCGAGATTCAGCAAGAAACTGTCAAGCTTGTGATTCCAGGCTCATGGAGCCTAGCAAAGCCCATACAAGGCCTTGTCAAGATGGAGAACCTTGTCCTCCTCACCATCGATGATGAAGCCCGGAGGCTGCGCAAGATAAACCTCCTCCTCGAGCTCCCCATTCAGGAAAGCAGATTTCATGTCCATGTGGTGAACGTTCCATCCCTCTTGTGCAGCTAGCGCCAACAGCAGCCGCACGGAGTCAATACATGCAACTAGAGCAAAGAACACGTCGAAGTCAACCCCCTATCGCTACACGTAGCCCTTCGCCACCAAGAGTGCCTTGTACTTGACGATCTTGTCGGCAACGTCCTTCTTCACTTTGTAAACCCACTTCCACCCAATCGGGCAATGTCCAGGTGGAATATTGACCAGGCGCCATGTCTTGTTCTCCTCGATAGAAGCTATCTCATCCAACATGGCATGCAGCCAATCCTTTTACTGCTCTTCCTCTACGAACGATGTGGGCTCTTCTGTTGCAAGTAGATGCAGCTTTTCAGAGTCGAGTTGCCATGGATCCACATCGTACACATTCTGCAGTGTGCAAAAACATTGCAATCCTTGGTCATCGTTGTGGTAGTCGACGTAGTCATCTAGGTTGGGCGGCAGAGAAGTGAACTCCATGTCGACTGGTTCCGTCAGCGTGTTGGCCTCTGGTGTATGTGGCTCTGGCACATGAGGCATGAAGGGACATGTCTTCGGTGAGTTCAGTGATCCCGACGAAGCTGGTTCTGACTCCCCTTTCTCCAGTGTGTACTGCTTAGGCACATCTTGAGGTGGCTCGTCGTTGCTTGGATCGCTCCCGCTTGTCGAATCCTGGGGCAGATCCATTGTGAACTCAGTGGACGTGTCCGTACCTTGAAGAGGCATGGCATCCCAGTTCCAGCTCGCTTCTTTGTCAAAGATGAGGTCACGAGTCACTTGAACGTGCTGGTTGACGGGATCATAGACACGGTACGGCTTCCCACTGGGTTTGTAGCCGATGAACACCATTAAGGTTCTCCGATCGTCAAGCTTCTTGAGATGTGGCTTCACGTTTTTGACATGTGCCACACATCCAAACGTCCACAGGAAATGCACCAGTGGCCACTCATCATAGAGAGCCTCGTACGATGTCTGTCTGATGAGGCTGGGCGTCAGGGATCGGTTCAGGACAAAGATTGCAATGGTAACCGCCTCTCCCTAGAACACCCCCGACACTTGCTTGGACTTCAACATGCACTGCACCATAGCCACCACGAAAGAGTTCCGCCGCTCGACGATGCCATTTTGTTGTGGTGAGTACGGTGCTGTGAAATGAAACTTGACGCCACATTGAGTGAAGTAGTCTCCCAGCTCCATGGACATGAACTCCCTACCTCTATCATTGCATAGAACACGCAGAATGCGGCGAGTCTCAACCTCAGCACCCTCCTTGAAGCGCTAAGTGCCTCTGTAGTGTCGCTCTTCACACCCAACAACACTGTCCAAATATAGTGAGAGAAGTCATCAACTAGAAATGTGAAGTAGTTCTTACCACCATGTGTTGATGGTTTGATGGGCCCACATAGATCAGCATGGATAAGGTCGAGCACTCCCTCCACTCAGAAGCTTGTCGCCCATGGGAAAGGAGCTCGTCGTTTCTTGCCGACGAGGCAACCATCACAAAGCTCCTTGACGTGGTCGATTGAGGGGAGGCCACATACCATGTCGTCACACGCGAGCTTGATGAGCGAATCAAAGTTTAAGTGGCCGAAATGGGCATGCCAGGCATTGTCCCCGCACCACGCCGCCAGGTAGACTAGACATGCTATGTCAACGTTGAGCACGTAGAGTCGGTTGTGCCCACATTTGACCTTATCCAGGAGATTACGCCGTCGGTCACACACAAACATGAAGCCGTCGTTGATCAGGGTCTGGCAGCCGTTCTCGTCCAACTACCCAACACTTATGATGTTGGACTTGAGCTTTGGGATGTAGTACACCCCGGTCAGGGCACAATTGCTGTTGCAGCATGCCTTGAACAACATTGTTCCTCTCCCTTTGATGTCGACCACCGAGCCATCACCAAACGTCACCGTTCCGGTGATGCCATTGTTGAGTTCTACAAATTCCGCCATTAGCTCGGTCATGTGGTTGGAGGCCCCGGTATCAAGGTACCACGAGGCGTCATATGGATCATTCATGGCACCAAGGTTGATGACGGCGTGATTCTCGGTGAGGTGGATCTGTCTGTCGACCCGTTCTGGTTCCTCGGTGATGTCGCAAACTTGCGCCATGAATAGCACTGGTTCATCCTCCTCGACTTGCACCATATTAGCCTCGTCATGCTTCTTCTTGTGGAAATATCAGGCATAGTGGCCCTTGATCCCACGGTAGCGACAGCGGTTGTCGTCATTCTCGTTCTTCACATCGGAGGGCGACTTGTCGCCCTTGGTGGTGTCGTCGGCTTTGGATGCATTGACCATGTCCTCGCCTTTTCTGTTGCGTCTGCCGCTGGACCCGCTGTTGGAGCCGCCCAACGAGTCATGATCACACTGCTTCATGTGTGTGAGCCACTGCTCCTCTGTGAGCAGTAGCTTACCACCGGCGTCGCCGTCTACATTGGCTTCATCGCGGTTGTCGGCCACCTTGTGGCAGTCGGTCAACTCCTCAATCGAGAGAGTGTTGAAATCAACGAGACTCTCAATCGACCTAGCCAGTTGCTTGTACCTTTTTGCCACAGATCGAAGGACCTTTAGGACCAGTTTCTTCTCATAGATCGGATCGCTGAGAACATCCAATTCGTGGGCGAGACTGGTGAGGTGCAGGATGAAGTCATCGATGTTCTCCCCTGCCTTGAATTGCATGTCTTTGTACTGACCGCGCAGTGTGTGTGCCCACGACTCACGTACATGCTCCACGCCGATCTGGAGCATCCTGATGGCATCCCATGCCAGTTTGGCGGTGGCCTTGCCTACGATTGCTGGCACCATCTCTGTCGGCATGCCCTGGAGGATGGCCTCTAGAGCCATGTGGTTGTCGGTGTAGTCCTCTGTTCTGGTGTCCACCGCCTCCTACAAGCCTCGAGCCTGTAAGATTACCTTCATCAACATCGACCAACTATTGTAGTTGGAATGGGGCATTGTCTAGAACTGAGTCATCGACATGCCCGTGTCACAGACGGTGCGTGGAGCCGCCAGCTCCCGGCCGACTCTGTGCTCGTTCTTTGTGTTGTCTGGCTTCACCATGACCAAAACGGTGATCTACACACGGTCTGATACCAATTTTGATCCCAGGATGGGGTCTTCATTCTAGATAATAACACACACACTAAACACTTAGAATGAATAGAGGAAACAGAGACAATGATTTGTGTCGCTCAACTCCCGCAGCTTTTCTGTTCTATTGCATTTCCTTTTATTATGAAAAATGCAACAACTTAGCCGCTAACTATGCCATGTCGATCGAATATGGACGAGCTATACCACATCTCAGATCATGCATACCACAGAAGAAGTGGCCATGACTCTTTATCCTAAGGACTCGGTCCTAGACCTCTCCATGCGGCACTCACACAACCTGTGGGCTCGCAAGGTTCTCTAAATTTAAATTGAAGACAGTAAATTAAATGAGATGATAAGCTATGCACGTATGAACTAGGATTACTACAGACGGTGCCTGCCCATCGTAACGCAGCATCAAGAGCATCATGCTCAGAGTCGGGGTGCTGATGGGCGGTGTCGGCTTGAGGATTTGAGCCTTGTCCATCTTGGGCAACATGTAGTTTGTACTGAAGCCTTTGAGGCTGTCGTAGAGCATGTCGAGGCACCCCTTCGCCTAGTCCCGCCCAAGCGCACGTGCCAGCAGCGCCACCTGTGTTAGCATCAGGCTGAACAAGGAATCAAGGACGTCCTTCCCAACCACAACGTATAGGACCTTCCCAGCGGCCCTGTCAATGACCAGATTGAGGTTGAGCCAGCTCGCAAGGGCCGTGGACAATGAGCTCGAAGCCTGCGCCATGATGTAGATATGACTTAATTTCCACCTAGGTGGAGGACCCGCAAGTTGATGTAAATGAAGAGACGTGGATGGCAATAAATGTTGGAGGAGCACTTGATCCGCTAGCCAACTTTTGTTGTGTATTTCCACGAGGCCGGCGTTTTGTATATATACATGGGTTAGCGTAGAAAGATGCATTAGCATCACTTGAGGAAGGGCAGTTGGAAGGAAAGGAAAACAAATAACAAAACACATGCATGGAAAGTCCAGCTTGATGGAAATGAATGGGCATTCCTACCTTGTTTTGGAAATGTTCTACCCTTTCTTCCCACGGACATGATTTCCATATACCACTCACATTACCATCCTCCTCTTTGCTAAATTTCATATGGTTCACTTCATTTTAAGACCCCTGCCCAATCACTTACTCTAAATTTTATATACCTCCTCTTTGCTAAATTTCATACCATCCTCCTCTTTGCTAAATTTCATATAGTTACAGTAATATGCCTGGACATGTTTGAGAACCACGAAAAATAAATTCAATCTTCAAAAATTAGACCTAGACATGTTAATTTCAAAACATATTGAAAATACAAATGAAAGTGCTCAAACTCGTATATGTATATAATAGATTTCTATGAGAAATTCTAACTCCTAAAACAAGTAACAACAATTATCAAAGAAAAAACACGAAGAAATATTACAGATTATGGTTACTGTAGTCAGATGAGGAAAACAAATGTGCTAATGGCATGGGCTCAAAGTAAAATAGGTACATGCTTGCAGTAGATCTCACACTAATCACTTCCATGTGTCACAATGCTGGATCAGTTTTGAGAAATTTTAGTCAAAGTTATACATAATATAAATGGGATCAATAGAAAAATATATTAGCTTACTCTTTATTATATTAACGACATCGTACATCTGCACCAAAGTTTCTAGCACATCTGCACTTGTGGAGAAAATAATTTTCTGTAAGCAGATATCAAGAGTGTGTGTAATATAGAATGTTGGATTCCAAGATAACCTTATTAGGGTAGTGAACAGATTGCAACAGTTAAAAGATAAAAATGTCACTTTGAAGATCCTATACTTTTGTGTGGTTAGCAAGGAAAATCCAGTGAGAGCAACAACCACAACTCACAATAGCCAGTGTTGGGTGTAGAACATTATTTAGGAACATATCACTACTTCTTTGGATGTCTATTTATCCTGGTAATAGTTTGTGTGGCTATCGTCCTCCTAAGCTCTAAGGGACCAAGGCAACATGAGGGTGTTTTTTTATAGTAGTCCACAAAAAAAGATTTGTTAAAGCATTAACATCAGTGACAATAAGTCAAAAGGACTCTTCATAGCCTCTTATCTCCTACATTTTATTAATTAACATTTCTGGTTTATCACACATGACGAATGAGAGAATTAGTCAATGGTGCGCTCCCGCCAATGGTGTTACACACTACTCAATTTGGAGTTTTGAATAGGTGCAACCCCGTGGACGAAAGCACACAGTTGGATTCACTTTCAAAATTTATAAAACCTAACTTAACACCTACTTATACTAAAACAGCTACACCCGCAAGCAAACGGGGTTGTGTCGTAGTATAGGAAAGTGGAAAGTATAGGGTCGATCCACAGGGAAAAGAGGGGGCACTAGAGGTAGGTTTATTTTTGCTGGGTTCCTACTACAGAGACTAGGGTTATGGGTTTAAAGGTGATTTGATTGTTAAACTACTATGAACAAACGAGGAATGAAAGGCAAAAATGAAATCTAAGTTAACCATAGATTAGATTAAGGCTAAACAGGCAAGGAATGATTAAGCTAGGTATGAAAGGGAAAAATACACTAAGGCAAGCAAGAGAGAAATTAAAGAGATAAGCTATCATGAACAAGGCAAGAACAAATCAAGAAGCTAACTAAGCAAGGAAAGAACTAACTACACTAAGCAAGCACAAAACTAGGGTTTTAAGCAATAAAGAGAGGTGTGGGCTATTTAGGGGTATGAACTTATCACTTAGTTGGGGAGTGACATATGAACATTATGATTCCATTTAGATTATACAAACCAAACAACAAGTTAGAGTCTAATGAATTAACCTAAGCTACTAACTGGCCATGGATATGCTAGGTTGTGTATAGGGTAACTAGTCCCTAACACCCCCTACTACCCTTATCAGGCTCAATTGGGTTAGGGGTTAGGTTCAATTCAATTACAGTCTAATCAAGTTTAGGTTTCTAGATTAGGCATTCCTAGGGCAATTAGGGACTGAGGGTAGTAATGGAGAGGTGAGATTAGGGTTTTGAACCCCAATTCCCCCACATTCTAGCCTTGAGAAGGCTCCATGCTAATTGCACTAGAATTACCTAATCTAGCTACTTAGATCTCTCAGTTAGGTTTAGGGAGATTGATTAGGATGTAGGAAGATGGGAGGAAACCTAGGGATCCAAGAATTGGACTTAGGGGCAAATCCCAAAATTCACACATATAAGCAATTTGCCTAAATTCCTAAGTGATTTCACACACAAACCAACAAGCAATCCATGGAGAATGAGATGCAAATAGAATATAATCATTAAAAATGGAATTACAATGTTTACACGTCATTTTCCCCCAACATGGTATCAAAGTAACATAATATCCCCCAAATAGCCCACCCACATGGGCCTAGCTACTCATAGAAATGGAAAATACAAAAAGAAAGGAGAAAGAGGTAGAAGAAGCATGGAGATCGTTGTATATGATGAAGTCCTCCTCTCCAAAAGCTTCAGGACGTCCTCCTCCCTCCTCCAAGGTGCAAGGGTGTGAAATGAAGGGGATTATGGATAGGAACTAGTATAAACTAGTGTTTTGGTGGTGGAAATGGTGAAATGGAGTGGAATGGATGTGAAAATTGAGTGGAATGGAGTGGCTGGCGATTTGGGGAGCTAGGAGGTGGTGGAAGGTAGCTAACCTCATGCCCTAGCTACCACCTAGGTATATATAGGTGTCTAGGGGGTCTAGGGTTAAGTTAGGGGTAAAATGGGGAAAGCAGTGGAAAAGTGGGTGGATTTTGTGAGTAGCACGACTGTGGTGGGTCACCACGGCCCTGGTGGGTAGGGTAGACCACGACCGTGGTGTATGGGTACGGTCGTGGGAATTAAAATATGCCAAGTTACAGGGTTTTGGTCTGAATGGTTACGTTCGTGGTGGTCACCACTGCCGTGGTGGATAGGGTGTTGCATGGCCGTGCTGGTGTACCACGACCATGGTGGGTTTTATGATGGCAGTCATGGTGGGGTAAAACGGTCATGGTGATCTTCTGTAGCATGGTTGTGCTAGGTAGCACGGTCATGGTGGCTTTCCCTTGCACGACCGTTCTTGGCTGCACGGCTGTGGTGCTCTTTGCTTGACTTGGAGTTGATTTGCAAGTGACCTAGCATGGCCGTTCTGTGGTACCACGGTCGGGCTGGGTCCTGGATCAACACTTTGACTCTGTTCTTTGGATTTTCTTGGACATCTTTGCTTCAAATGATCTTTATCCACTAGGGGTAGGTTGAGGGAGCCTTGGACTTCACTTTGGGTCTCTCCCAGGGAAGAGGAACCCTAGGATCACTCCTTCTCTCTTTTTTCCATCAAGTGTGGTCCAAATGCCTGAAAAACACGCAAATAATGTCCATAAGTGCATTTTATACAAATAAACATATTGGGAGGAATGACATGAAATCTAACAAGTATAGATATGATTGAAGAGAAAAAAGACACAAGATGAAGCCCTAAAATAGGGCTGCATCAGTCAACCAATAACTGTTTGACTAGAATTTGGGTTTTGTTGTGGAGATCTTGGGTGAAGTTGTTAACATAAATAAAAGTTATTGATTTAAGAGAATAGTTAGATTAATTCCATGTTAGTAAGAGTCCTGTTTCGATGCCATCCAACTAGTAGATAGAGTGGAGTTTTTGTATTTTAGATAAATATGAGTCTACCTAATATAAGAAATGGAAAGTTTTCTTGGGCTTGGGGTGGGGGGCACCACCTCCGCTTGGCCTCCCTTCCCTCCGCCACTGGTTTAGAGTAAAGAAGGGTTATACCGATAGGATGATGGAATTTATAGAGGCAAATTGAAGGAAATCATAAGCCACGATAGCGATCATGGCAGGGACCACACAACTCGGGAGGGAAAAGAAGGAGCCAATGACATATGGAGGCAACACAAAATGGTAGAACTTAATATAAGGTTGTGGGACATGTGTTTTCCTGAATATTGTTGACCTAGGACTTTAAATCCTATACAATGGGATTGGAGGACTAAGTATGAAGGGGCGGGATCTGGTCAACAAAGAAGTGTCCTAGATCGAGAGCAGGTCACAACGATGGAAACAAAAATTGTGAAGGTGCACAACATTACCTACGCGAACCCTAAACAAAATCCTTTAGAGATGTCACGACAGGAGCATCCCAATCTAGACAACATCCTGAGATAATGGAACATGACTAGACATATTCTTGTTCATGACTTAGTTGCACAATACCACTTTCTCATCACATTCCCCAATATCAAAATGTATATAGGTTTAATGAAAAAATGAGGATCCTCGCAAAATCACAAGTATTTACATAATTAACATATGTCAAATGGATATCACCAGAGCATACAATGCACCCCAAGGTAGAATTTTTGGTGAATGGATGTATGGAAGGAATAATTCACATTGATTTGAGATTTAATGTTTTCTTTTGCCTTGAATATTTTGCAAGGTTAGATTGTTAAGCACATTTGCATGTTTTGACTTTTTTCTTGGGTGGTATACCCTTACTACATAGAGACGGGAATAAAGGAACTAGTTAGAGAGAAGTAGGTGTGCTACCTCAAGCTTAGGGTTTGGCACACTTAATGGACATTTTTGTTTTCTAGTGGATGGAAGGTTATAAGGAAAAAGAAGAAGTGTAGAAGAAAATGTCTAGATTATGTAAAAAAACTTAATGTTTATGACCAAGTACATTAGTTATTCTTCTAATTCGCTAAATACAAATAATGTTGTGTCTTGGAAATATGTGGAAATTCCACTATTATGACTCACTAATCAATAGGAGGAGCATCATGTTTTATTCATATTGCTTCCTCTAACATGTGACATCCTTTTCGAAGAACATGATGTTAGTACTCATTGTCTACAAAGGTTTATTTCTAACTGTTAGCATGTTTTAGAGATATATTCAACATAGAGAATTTACTTCAAATAAGAGGTACTAAAAATAATGATGAATAAAGTGTGTAAAATGGTTGTAAATGCAAACAAATGGCTAATGGCTTCAACTAACAATGCAAGAACTTAGAATTGAAATAAGAATAGCTTTAGGAACATGCAATGAATTGCAACAATTACAACCAAAGCTAACATGTTGAACTAAAACTACTAATATAAAAATAGATAAGTGTGGGTGGAAAAGAATATGTACCACCCAACCTCCACCCAAACTTAGAAATTTGCTCATCTGTGAACAAAAACTAAACCAAAGATGGAGGGGAGACTCAAAATGCTCATCTAGGTGGCCCTAGAAATTCAAAGAAGGTCTAGCTAAAAGGAATATGAACAAGGGTTGAGTCCTTAAAGATGAGGGCTCTATGGTGTAACAAGTATCTGGGTGTTTGTGGCAACTCAAATGGACATTGAGGATGCTTGAAATGAGGTTGTGTAACATCCTAAGATTTGAGGCCTTATATAAAGAGAATCTTAAAAGGAATTATTGGACTAACCATATCACTAAGGTGCACCTTCTTTTTAGGTATCTCATCATCATGTAATCTATGATTATGCATGTTTGACCCAAAGTAATACTAGGATTGATGGGAAATTGAGTTTTTGATCATGGGTTGTGCGTGAGTGAGGACAAAACACATAGTTGAGGCCAGTGGTGGTCTATGGGGCCATTCATTATTCTTGATACTCTACTTGACCCTTGAGTTGTGGGCTCAAATGTTACAAATGGTATTAGAGTCATTTCTCCTCTAGTAGGTGGGACCTATATGGGCATATGGCTTGCACATTTTTAAGGTGTGCAATCCAAGTGTGTTGGAAATGGCTATCCATTGAGGCAAGATGGAACCACCTTTGTGCTACTATTAATAAATGGAGCTAGGTGTACATGAGACTTTTTAGGTTTGTACCAAAATTTATAAAAGATCATGAGGCCATATACTTCATCCTTGATGAGGACATCAAAAATCTAAGTGGAGCAGATTGTAATATCCCAAGATTTGATGTCTCAAAATAAGTGATCTTAAAAGAAATGATTGGGCTCCTGCATCACCAAAGTGTGACTCCTTTTTAGAGTGATAATCAATAAGTAGTACTCTACGTTTAAATGCACTCATCCCAGAGTAGTATTAGGACTAGTGGCCGATCAATAACTTGAGCTTGAGCTCTACATGAGTGAGGATAAAGTGTGTAAACAAGGCCTGCGGTGGTCAGTTGAGCCAGTCATCATTCTTGAAACTCTAGTAGAGCCCTGGGTGGTGGTACAGACAATTGTAGGTTTCTATAACACTACAAACCATCCAGTATGATCTATGAATACTCCCCCTTCAAAGTTTGTAGTGCAATAGTGTGTGGATCTAAAAGATGAGGAATAAAGTAGCATTGGTGTCTATCTCGTGGTATATGGATCTACTCATCTATGAGGACTGGAGGTGGTATGCCTTCTTCGATGGCTATTGTAGTATGTACTAAATCAACCACTAATTGTGTCAATTGTGCCACATCATATGGAGAATCTACTCTAGCTTCTTCTAATTGTAGGAAAAACGCCTTCAATTTGTGAAATCATTCTAGTGAATCTTTTATGCGGTTTTTTGTCCTCCTGGAAAACCATCCACTCAACATTGGGATCAATAAAATGATTGGGTTCCTTCATAGTATTAACATGTTGATTTAGTTGTTCAATATGGCATGCACTCTAATCATTAGTGATCTCAATTAGAACCAAATAAAAAAAATTAGAATCATTATGAAGAAGTGGTGGCATGCATGCCTCTTAAAGAAAAGGTACCCTGCATCTATGTCAACTGGTTGTGTATTATCTTCATGAGGTTTAACACAAATGAAGTCAAATAAGGTTGCATGCTCGTCGTGGTAATCAGGAAATGGTTCTGCAATGTATGGGGGTGCCTTTGATTCTGTCAGATGAAAGAGTAGTGTTGTCATCTGAGCCATATGAGCATCAACCATTTGGTTTGATAATCTTGGATGAGTAGCATTGTAACAAACTGAAATCTAGCCTCTTGACCCTGATCTTATGCCTTAGAGGATAGAAAGTTTATTTCTTTGGGCTTAGCCAAAAAAGGATGAAGATATACCTAAAATAATTAATTGAAACCCTAATATGATAATGCATGTATAAGTCACCCAAACACGTTTACATGAAAACAATTATGACCTAGTGCTCTCATAATAATCTATAGAATAATAAAAATATGTCACATGAGATAAGGTTTTTTAAGGTATGATGCTAAAAAAAATAATATACATAGCAAAACTAGGTGTCCATAATTGAGAATATTGATACATAATCCAAATAAATAAGGGATTGATACATTTAATGAGTAAAATGATAAACATAAAGAATTTTGTGCACAATAATGAAATATAATCCTTTTGGTTGCAATAAAAAAGGTATGAGACGCTATTGAATAAATAATAATAATGTTGAAATAAAATGATAGCTAAAGTAATAATGGGTCACAAATACTAATTATTCTTAAAAGGAAGACTAGTTGGTTAAACATAACTTCATATTCAAATTTTTTGGGTCTGATATGCCTTGGAGACCAAGTATCACAATTTTAGGATAAAAATAATTGTATCTATTTTATTTAGAAAAGAAAAGGTGAATTTATTAAAAAATATGATATAAAATACTTAATGAGTCCAAAAGTGAAAACAAATCTTAGATTCAAAATATACATGTCAAAACAAGCCTAAATGTGAATTTTCAACTAATTTGGATAATCTTTAATGTTCCAATAGATTTAGGAGTGAGAAAGTGTAAATAAAGTCCAAAATAACAAATAATGTGTTCAATAATTCCATGGGATAAAAATAATGGAAAATTTATGTCCAACATACTTAAGTTTGCTTGAGGGTGAAGTTTCACCAAAATTGGGTAACATCACCAGTAGCCTAGGATTCATCTTCACATCGTGTTGAAGAAAATTCAATATGTGGTAAGCTTTAGCGACAACCCCTCTTGATTTCTCAGTGTTCACTTCTTGAAATTCTTCAGTATCACATTTTCCCCCAAATCCATGCCTAGAAGCTTGACATACTTCACATGTCCATGGCATGCATGAAGGGAAGGGGGTGGTCCTCTGTGATTTCTTGGCCATGCTCTCGTTCTTCTTTTCTTTTGTTTATTCTTGCCTAGGGTAGTAATATAATTTCATCTTATGTTTTTAATATTAATCATTAAATTTATCATATACTCCATGGTCGATGATGTCCTATCAAAAAGTATAGTCTCGACTACCAATACAATGGAAAATTATTTGTTTGCAATTTAATTTCATTAATAAACTAGTAAATAATACGATTCTTGTAAAATTCATATCTTTTTATTTGTAGATATAAAAATTACAAAAAATATGTTTGGGAATACTTGGAATTTTCTCTATCTTTTAGTCTGGTTTTCATCACCTAATTTTGAAGTTTTAAAAACATGATTTTTAGGGTTTAAGACTCCATATTAACTTAATAATGATTTAAGAAAGATGTTAATGGATAAAAATGAGATCTTGGATCAAATCCATGGTCAGTAATCTTGGACTGTCTCTTTGAGATAATAACATGTGTCAATTTAGGTTTCTATCAAAGATTTGATTTTAAAGCTTTTGATATCACTAAAGACTAAATATAATATTATGATCCATAAAGATGTCCTTTTGAGTCATATATCATTAAGAAATCCTAAAATCAATGTTGGGTCTTTAACATGTGTCAACCTAGGGTTTGATCGTTGGTTTTTGAAATTCAACTATTAGAACATAAGCCGTAATTGATGGACCTTATCCCATATGTAGGTTGAATTGACTATCGACTTGGAGGATTAGGACTTGATATCTAAAGTACTACTCAAGTCAAGGTATGTTTGCATCCCCAATTATTCTATA
Source organism: Alisma plantago-aquatica (assembly GCA_963693085.1). NCBI lineage: Eukaryota > Viridiplantae > Streptophyta > Magnoliopsida > Alismatales > Alismataceae > Alisma > Alisma plantago-aquatica. The sequence goes on from OY856409.1 coordinate 1,954,081,089, forward strand.
TTGAGAAATCATCCTAAAATATCATTTACAGACATGTATAATCTTGGAATCTCATTTTTTGATTGAGCATGTGCTAATCTCATGTTGGGTCTTTAGATGAGGTGTGGAGGTGTTAGCAAGGGTACTAAAGTAGCAAGATATCAAACACCCAAAAACTTGGGTGACACCTTCCTCACCTAGCACTAAAGAGTGATTGTAGCCACCATAAGAACAAGGTGTATGAGGAGAAATTAAATTAACGAGAAAAATAAAATGGTGCAATTCATATATGTTACTTTGTTGGACCCTAGATTAGTTAAAAACCACCACATACATAAAGTTCATTTTGTTGGGTGAGTGTTTAATTACATCAAAACCAAACATGTTAATAGGGAGAAATCATCTAATTTATATACATTCTTAAATCAGGTGGAATAGATGATGAATGACCAATATTACTGTTTGAATATATAATAATATATCCTAAAGAATATCCCAGTTAAGATACAAAATCTACATTAGTTTGAATTGAGCAATCTAATTTTCTTGTCCCTTCACTCCAAAAGTCAATAGAAATTTGTGCCTAAACTTGAGGTCACCTAATGTTGCACATTCTAGAAGCTAGTTGTAACGCCTGGGCCCACTTCCCAATGATCTTATAGAGTTTTAGGAATGACGACTGGCCCCACAGACCACCACTAGCCTTAACTTTGCACTTTTTCCTCACTCACGCGCAAGCCAGGATCAACTTCCCGACTGGTCACCCATCCTAGTACTACTCCAAGTTAAGCACGCTTAACTATGGAGTTCTTTAGTGATAGGCTCCAAGAAAAGGAGGTGCACCTTGGTGATATGGGTAGTCCAATCATTCCTTTTAAGATCATGTTATCTGAGGCCTCAAATCCTAGGACGTTACAATCTCCCCCACTTAGACTCTTGATGTCCTCATCAAGGTTCAACTATATGGCCTCATAATCTGACCCCATTTCAGTGCAGACCCACAATGGCCCATGGACACCCAGTTCCCGATCACAGAATACCAGCACAAGGGTGGCTACGTCTACCATGGACAACCCTTTCCTACATGCCTGGACCGCACGGCTCAAGACTGGCATGCCATGTCCATGTGGGCCCCACCTACTGGAGGGGTTATGGTTCTGATACCATTTGTAATGACTGGGCCCACTTCCCAAGGCTCTAATAGAGTTTTAGGAATGACGACTGGCCCCACAGACCACCACTAGCCTTAACTGTGCACTTTTTCCTCACTTTAATTACATCAAAACCAAACATGTTAATAGGGAGAAATCATCTAATTTATATACATTCTTAAATCAGGTGGAATAGATGATGAATGACCAATATTACTGTTTGAATATATAATAATATATCCTAAAGAATATCCCAGTTAAGATACAAAATCTACATTAGTTTGAATTGAGCAATCTAATTTTCTTGTCCCTTCACTCCAAAAGTCAATAGAAATTTGTGCCTAAACTTGAGGTCACCTAATGTTGCACATTCTAGAAGCTAGTTGTAACGCCTGGGCCCACTTCCCAATGATCTTATAGAGTTTTAGGAATGACGACTGGCCCCACAGACCACCACTAGCCTTAACTTTGCACTTTTTCCTCACTCATGCGCAAGCCAGGATCAACTTCCCGACTGGTCACCCATCCTAGTACTACTCCAAGTTAAGCACGCTTAACTATGGAGTTCTTTAGTGATAGGCTCCAAGAAAAGGAGGTGCACCTTGGTGATATGGGTAGTCCAATCATTCCTTTTAAGATCATGTTATCTGAGGCCTCAAATCCTAGGACGTTACAATCTCCCCCACTTAGACTCTTGATGTCCTCATCAAGGTTCAACTATATGGCCTCATAATCTGACCCCATTTCAGTGCAGACCCACAATGGCCCATGGACACCCAGTTCCCGATCACAGAATACCAGCACAAGGGTGGCTACGTCTACCATGGACAACCCTTTCCTACATGCCTGGACCGCACGGCTCAAGACTGGCATGCCATGTCCATGTGGGCCCCACCTACTGGAGGGGTTATGGTTCTGATACCATTTGTAATGACTGGGCCCACTTCCCAAGGCTCTAATAGAGTTTTAGGAATGACGACTGGCCCCACAGACCACCACTAGCCTTAACTGTGCACTTTTTCCTCACTCACGCGCAAGCCGGGATCAACTTCCCGACTGGTCACCCATCCTAGTACTACTCCAAGCTGAGCACGCTTAACTATGGAGTTCTTTAGTGATAGGCTCCTAGAAAAGGAGGTGCACCTTGGTGATATGGGTAGTCCAATCATTCCTTTTAAGATCATGTTATCTGAGGCCTCAAATCCTGGGACGTTACACTAGTGCAAGGATACCTCCTCAACTCAAGAGACAATGAATTCTTATCCCCTTCAACAATACCAGAAAGCTTTATGCTTGTAAACCAAGACTAACAAACTGTAACTTTAACAATGCACTCTTTAATAAAATGACCCACAAACGCACGAGCTCAAGATATAGTATAGTGGTAGAGAAAAGTAACAAGATGGAGCCACCGGGAGAGATGGTGGCACTAGAACTTATTTTCTTTTTTATTAGGTTCTGAAAGAAGAATGTTGGATTTTAGGGTTTATGGTTGGGTGTGGCCTAGACTAAGGGTGCATGAAATTTAAGGGTCTAAGAATCAAACCTAGATTAACCCTACACAAATTCATCTAAAAACTAGGAAAGGGTGAAAATTTCTCTAAGAAAACAATTGGAGACAAGATATTAGCACTACACTTGGAAGTTCTACCCTAATTAGCAACTAAGAGAAGAAATTATCTAAGTGAGCAGTTTATACTACCAAACAATTAACCAAGTAAGCATTACAAATGAAATAACCACACAAGAACTAATTGTCTAGAAATAACTGAATAGCACAAACAAGTAATTAATTTTACTAACCAAGGGAAACTAGCTAACAGTAGAACAAGTTAGGATTTAACAAGAAGTTAAGAGATTGGGTCATTTGGGGGTAATGTATCCATCAATCATGGTAGGCTCATATTCATGAAAATACATCCAACAACTGCTCTACAAAACAAAACAACTAACAACAATGAGGATGCTAAATTCTATCCCACTATTTGACCATGGATGACATAAGGTATATATTGGGTAACTAGTCACTATCACCTCCTATCCACCTTTACAAGGCTCAATTGATTAGGGAATAGTTACAATACAAACAAGATTACCCTAGTCTAGGTTTATAAGAGTGACTTTCCTATTGCACTTGGTGGAAAGGGTTGTATGGAATGTAGGAGAAGAGTGTTTTATCTCTGAACTCAACATCCAACCTATCAACATGCTCTTTGCCAACTGCATAAATAGAAGCTTGCCTACGTACTTAGATCCACATGTTTGGATAAAAAAATAGATGGATAGGTCCACCAGTTAGATTTAAGAGTTTTCCCACTCACAAACTACTATTCCCTCTTTTCTCTATACCTTAGGTGTTTTCACATATCAATCACCATAAAAAGAGGAAAGAAATTAGTACAAGAAAGAATATATCACATAACAACAAAATCAAAGTATTTTATAAGATTAATTTCCAAAAATAGCATCAAGGTTACATTTTCTCCCTCAAGCATTCCACAAAAGGTGCTTAGCTACTCATAATCAAATAAATAACAAAAGAAGAGGAGAAAATAGAGAGAAAGGCCATGAATTTCAATGAGATGCCTCCTCCTTCAGTTCTAGAAGCATTTAGCTTGGACTCCTCCTCCAAGAAGGTGAAATGGCATGGAAAATGGAAATGGAATGGACAAAAGCATATTAAATAGGGTTTTTGGGTAGAAGGTGATGAATTGGAGAGAAAATGGGGTAGGTAGTAGGTGGGTGTAAGAATTGAATGCCTAAGGGAGATAAAATCCAGTCTGTAGCCTCCACTAAGGCTTATATAGTGGTGTACATGGTATAGTATTAAGTGGAGAGAAAGTGGTACTAGGAAGTGTTAGGGTTTGAGGGTAGCACAACCTTTCTGGGTAGAATGGTTGTAATGGTGAGTATAGGAATGATTGTGCTAAATGCAGACAACCATGGTGGAGGTGGGGTGGATGTCAGATTATTTTTGTGGAAATGGAGGCAGGTACCACACCCATGGTTTAAAGGAGGTGGCACGACCATTCTGGATAGAATGGTCATTGTGAGGGGAAGTGAGGAGCTCGTGGCCAATGGAACAATAGTGGTTTGGGATGGATGTTGTTGGAGTCTTGATTCCTTGGGTTCTCATGTATCTTGGGATTTTGTAGCACATCTGTGTTGATGTACCATGACTATTTTGGGGGATTTTTACATGCACTCCAATTTTTTTTTCTTTTCAGAAAGTCGGAGGGCTATTTATTCATCCTTCCCCTCTCATGCAAGCCATATCACGTGCAGTTACATTATGCACATCATACACATTCGCGGTAGTATTGCTACCGCCATTGACAGATTCCCGGTTGAGGATTTCAACCAGATCATTAGGTGGACTTCTATAGTGATAGAATCCACTGTGGTTTTTTTGGTGATGCTTAGCTAGTCAGTCAGCTGCTTCGTTCCCCTCTCTTTTGATACTCGAGAATTTCCACTTTGTTTTCCACTTCCTCTTCATTTCCACCAGCCATCTAGCAAGCTTTGGATTGTCAAAAATCTCACCCTGGATAGCCTCACATGCCCTTTTTGAATATGTTTCAAAGTATAGCCCATCACAATCCAAATTTTGTCCCACTTCCACTGCCAACTTAATGGCTTGGATTTCAGCTTCAAGCACGCTTTCTGCGTGGACCTTGTTTCCCCAACCGCCTCGCCAGTGACCCTCCTTATCGCGAAAAACCACAACTATAGTTGATTGATTTGTGCTCGCATTATAGGTGGTGTCAGTATTGATTTTTAGATTTCTATCTAGTGGCTTTCTCCAAGTTGTGGGGATGGTTGAATCATGTTCTTCGCCTTCACAATCTCTTTCCCACACCCTCATGGCACAGGTCGTCTCCTTATGTATGATAAAATATATGTACCGACTTGGGCGGTCAGTATTTTCGAAGACCTTGTGATTCCTTGCCTTCCATAATTCCCAGCAGCCTATCATAAATAGGATGTTATGGGGAGTTTTTGGTGACATGTTCTTAGCTAGCCAATTCCACAGATCTGGTTCAGTGAAGAAAGAGCTCCATGTCCTCCGATTGAGAGTATTTTTCCAGACTTCGGTTGCGAATCGGCAGTCTCGTAGGATGTGAAGTGTAGTTTCTACTGTTGCTCCAAAAATGGGGCACGAACTGTCTGTCGTTAAGTTCCGTGCAACCCATCAGCTATTTGTTAGAATAGCATCGTGTCCAACTAGCCATAGGAACATCTTCACTTTCATGGCTACCTTGGCCTTCCATATGATATCCCATTTTCCTAAAGTTCTGACGTCCTTGTCCATCATGAAAACATCATAGGCAGTCTTGGTAGAGAAGGTATCCGAGTCTGTGTGGTTCTAGGCTCGGGCATCATGGTCTTCCGTAGAGCATGGCAATGCAATTTTGGTAACTTTTTTCAACACCTCTGGAGAAAGCCATTGTTTAAGGAAGTCAATGTCCCAATCATTCTCAAAGTTCACTAGACTCGAAACTTTCAAGTCAAGGAGATCAGGAGGAATAGGTTTGGATACAACTTCTACTAAGGTGCAATCTTTACTCCACCATTTATCATACAAGACATTGGTATCCAATCCACTTATAGGGATCATACTAGAGTTCTCAGATATGAATTGCTTATATTTGAAAACTACATGTCCTAACCTTGATATCTGGGGTGGGGTTCCTCTTTCAAAGTTCATATACTTTGAATAGAGACATGCACTCCACGCTGAACTCCTACCTGTACTTAAATCCCAAGAATGCTTCAAAATCAATGCCATATTGAGTTACCTCATGGACTTCAAGCCTAATCCTCCATGTACCTTATTACATGTGATTTTGTTCCATGCAACCAGTGACATAGGATGCCTATTGTGATTGCTCCCCCACACAAAGGTTCAGATACTACTATCAATCCAGTCAAAAATTTTAAACTTAACATTCTGTAGAGCTCTTTTCTTCAATGCATTCTTGATCATTTTAGGTAGGTTGGTTGATCTTAGCATCAGTTCAAGCTTCTTCCACCTTGGGGAAGTCCTAAGCTCAACCTCCATATCTCCATTCCATCAAGTAGTGGTCAATATAGCTATAGAATATGCAAAACGTATCCATAAGTGTGTTTGACACTAAAACACAATTTGTTTGAGAAATGCATACATTATAAGTATCTTGTTGTAAATAAATAGAAATGTTACACAATATGAAGATCCAATTAAGTCTTCATCACCACCCCGAGCTTAAAACATACTTGTCCACAAGTATGCTCCAACTAAATATCTCTTTTCAATTTAACCAATTAGGAAATTACGAATGCATTCACTTGGATGGTTGTTAACTAGATGGGCTCCATTATGACTAGATACATACATTCCACTGCTATCCTCTTTACTTTAATAAATGTATTGCAATAAAAGCTAAGAGAATACAAAATTTACATATAGGGTAACAAGGCTCAATCAAGTAACATGGAAGTGATATAGCTCCAGATCAACCATTTCATAATAGGAATACTAGAGTAGATAGGATTGTCATTTCATTTGCATGCATTCAATCCTATATTTAAATCCAATGTAGATGACCCACTTGTCTATGTGATGGGGACTTAAAGGACTAGAATTCATTTTTACTATCTTAATGGGAATGTAATTAGAAGAATAGGGTTTTGGAAAGAGATTGGGCGAGCCATTACATATGAGAGCCCATCTTTCCTCTTATGTTTATTTCAATGTGATTGCATAAGAGAAATTTTTATTTTATTTTTACATTTAATTTATTTTTCCATGCCCTTGATGTATCTCGGGATGTAGGGTGGTAAGAAGAAGTTGAGGGGGGCAATTATAGTATGACCAAGGCTTACTATTTTTGTGTATTTAACATATATTGTATGAAGCAGAGAGATCAAAGATGATGGAAGAATGGTGGATCAAAAGAGGGGCCAATATTTTTGATATGTATATGGCATTTCTTGCATGCAAACTACTTAAATATCTTTCATAAATGAATGGAAACCCATCTTATACGAAAAAATACAATACACCACACTTCAATCACGAGTTTTGAATTAACCCTAAGCCTTTGTGGCTTGCAATAATTGTAATCAACCACTGAATTCAACATTCATCAGAGAGGTGAAATATAATATTAAGTCCCAAATGGAGATTGATCATTCATATCTCCACCATAATGTAAGGTAAAGTTTCCAACAATCATTCATTTCATTCAACAAGTAGAGATTAAGATAAGGAACCTTTTAGTGCAAACTATATGATACTTGGGCATATTTGGAAAAATGGTTCCACCGTGCCCCTACTTACATCAAGATTTAACTAACTAATAGGAATAACATAAAGTAAATATCAACAAAGAAGGAACAACAAAATTAACAAAAGCTACATGCAATGCAATGTGAGTAGATGGCATGGAAAAAAATGCAAAAAATAAAAAATAAAATTATCCAAAATGTTAGGAAACGAACAACATGACATGAAACAATGCAATACACAAACATGTAAAGAAAACTCAGTTAGTGTGAGGGTTCATAAAGTCAATTGATCATCTAAGGAAAAATCTATAACAAAAGAGAAAAACAACAAGGGATTACTGTCCTATCACCACAATCTTTTGAATCATGTTGTCCTAAGCATGAAAAAGGGTTTAGGATAGTAGGGTAATGATTGTAGAGATGTGGTGGCTTGGTGTCAATGTTGGAGGTCTGTATGTAATTCAAGTAGGGTGGGTATAGGATAAACACATTTGTGTTGTCTATGCAATGACCATTCTAGTTGTTTTCTTATAGATATGCAGCTCAATTCATCACTCTTCCTCTTCTCATCTTGCTTCTCTATATCAGTTATCCTTTCCATGGATCATTCTACTAGATAAGTTCCTTTTATATATGAATCAAATACAACAAAAACTATCAAATATGACATATGTGTTTATTTCTTAGATAGTTTAAAAACAAAAGTATAACAAACATACAAGGCATGGGTACAAAATCTCACAAACCAATAGGTTTGCTTTCCATGATTTCTAAGTTTCTCACCTTGAGTTTGGAATGGTGCTCCTTTAGTCATCAACCATGTAGAAAGTTTTTGGCCACTTTCTAGAATTGGAGGGCATTATCATTGGAATTTATCAATTATTCCTCATTCCAATTATCATATGAGTCATCAAGTGTTTCACCTTCAACATTCCATCTTTCAATAATAAAAGGAATCTCCAAAGTGAAAATCCTAAACATTATCATCCAATTCTTATTGGGAGGAGGTCGTAAACATATTGATTATTATCTCCATGTTCATGAACATGACTGTCATGTTGCTAGTACGCACATCTTGTTGGTATGTATGCCCTGAGAGACAATCATGGGATGATTGGTAGGATACATTAAGATTGATTTGATAAAGATCAAAGGAAAGCTTCCAATTCTTTCTGGTTCAGTCATATGAGATAATGATAGAACAGATTGAATGTCTAGAGAATGATAGTACTCAATGAAGTATGTTTTCATGTTAAGGACCTAAACGATGAGATCATACGGATGCTAAGAGTTTGTACATTCTTATCATGTCCCTGGTCGGATGTCATTGTGGAAGGTAGATAGACAACAATGACACACAAGACTAGATTGTGGTGTTGGTTGATGATAGAATCTCATTAGTCATGATATGGAGATATCAAACCAAACACATAGGTACTTGTTAGAGAACAAGTGTACCGGACAGAGACACCATGAGTTTGACACATGGAACCATGACATGGTAGTCGCAGTCAGTTCTCACAGTGATGGTGGTGAGTGTGATTCTTTGACCTGAAATCACTACACTCAATACATGTTGTTGGGTACACTTTGACATCATCAAACGTAGTCTTGAAACATGGGTTGTTATAAAGGTGATGATTGGGTGACTTTGACACATGGGGATTTTGAGGGGTGAGTGATAGATATGGGATTTGTCCCTCCTGAGGGAGTTTGATATCCATGGGAACTTGATGAGTAGGATTGACATAGGCATGTGCACGCATGTATGAATCAGTATGCGATATTAATGTCATACATATCTCCTCCAATCTACTCTGAGATCAAGAAAGTGGATGAACATTGACAGGATGACTGTTCCATGCCTTGAGTTCATTCAGGATATCAGTGACAAAGGAATTATACATTCACTATAACACCATTCACGGATTGTAAGATTGAAAGTTGTTCTCCAACTTTCTATTTCACTTAGGTAGCACTGATGTGCGACTAGGCACCACTCTTTGCTTGTGAAGTCATAAATGTTATGGACTTTCACTGCCATAATGAAATGGACCTGTAGGGTCACACACATAGGATTTAACCTGGAAGAGGAATTTATCCACAAACGATGTTTAGATTGATTACTAAAGGAGTTTAGTAGTTCAATTAAACACTCAGTTAATTGATATCTCAATATCATAGTGTTCAAGGTGTTGGACAGATTGATTGGAGTATCAGATTGATTGAAACTGCAATTGACTGATTTTGCATAGTTTGCTGCCCCAACCGATCGGTTGGTGAGATGAACTAATCGGATCAAGTTGGTGAACCGATCGCCTCAACTGGTGAGATGATCAACTCATGTGCAATGAGACGATCGAATCAATTGTTGAACTGGTCGGCTCATGTAACCAACTGAGATCATTTGGAAAGTCAGAAGACTATTTTGCAAATACAATTTGTTTCACTTGTACAAATTCAATTTGGACAAGGATTAATATTTGATTAATCAGAAACAAATATGAAATTCAATTGAGTTGGACCAGGACCACGAACCGATCGGCTCAGAAGTGAACTGATTGGCTCAGGTGGCCCAACCGATCGGTTGAGGTCTGAACCGATCGGCTCAGGTCCCCAATTGATGTTGCATGCTTGAAACAATCGGTTCAGGTGGCGCAGTTGGTTGTTTTGTGGAAAATCTCGAACCCTTCTACTCCTACTTTAGTCCCACAATGCCCGGGATAGAGAACCCTGTCCCATGACCCTCCTATATATAGGGGTATTGGGGGCTTCTTAGGAACAACAACTCAGAATACTAGTTGCTCTGTAAAGTTGTCATTCTCTCTAGTTTTGGTAATCGAGAGTGAGCCCGAGCAAGTGCTACCCGATAAGGGAGGCACAGCAAGGGAAAGACAACTACAGAAAGGCAACTGGTTGCAGGAGAGTGTGTTGGTGACTAGTACGCTGACAGGAGGGTATGGCTCCTTCCGATTCCTTGTGGGATAAGGAGATCGGAGTTCCAAGTGGTTGGTGTGGACTACTTCAGAGGTGGGAGACTTCTGTCGCTTGGAGGATAGTTGTCAATCCCGACAAACCTGGTGAGGCCAGGAGCTGCACAGACACTGTCCAAGACCAGAGGTGAAGACCGCGCAAGCCATGAGGTAACGTCGTTGAGCAAGCCTCGAGACAAGGTATGCCTCTACAAACTATCCTTCCTATTGTATAGACATTGACGCGATTCCTTTATTCTGGGTTTGGGAGAAGAAAATTTTTGTTTCCGCTGCCTTCTCTGTCTCCCCTAAAACCCAATAGTGGTATCAGAGCCACGTCAACTTCTCTATACTTTAGGATTATTGATGTGATCGATTTTGGTTTGTCGCATTTATTTATTGCATACGATGCAAATAAAATTGGCTTTATGCATGTCAAATCCTAAATCCACAAATCCCAATATACATATTTTATATGTAATATGAATGCACTCAATATGTGTTGCCCTTAAACGAGTTTTTTGGTGGATGTATAGCGTGGTTATGGCCAATAAACCCTATGTGTGTGCTTGGTTGTATGTGGTTGCTTGCATCTCGGTCTGCGCACTGATTCCCTATTTCTTATTCCTGATGTAACTCGAGATAATTCGATATTTCTTTCCTACCTTTGCTCCCCCCAAATGTAACTCGGGGTTTCCCAATTCAAATGTAAATATGATAGATTTTATTTCTTGTTATGTCAAAGAACGGCGGACAACATGATGACAACTGAGACAATCGGTTCAAGGCGTGGACCGATCCGTTGGCATTCCAGACGACCGATTCGAGGAGCAAGACGATCGGGTGGTGGCCATGAAGATATGCATGATGACCAGGTGAACTGATCATTTGGAGGAGCCTACCGATCGGCTGGTGGCACCCAGACGATCGGCCAGGGCGAGCAGGTCATTCATGTGATGAGTTGATCAACTCAGACGTCTATATCACAGAGTTCATCTTGTACATGTTGCATGTGATGTGGACCTAGATGGTCGTGATTCCTCTTGGCTTGAGGAAACACATTAGGATGGCCATAATCATCGCTTTTATCGTTTCATATGTTTTTTGTGGGATATAGCATGTATATGATACGTACTATATATTGTGGTGATTGGATATGTATATGTACCTATAAAAACCAAATCCCTCATTAAATATTAAAGTTTTAGATGCCTTCCAAATGTGACACATGTGAAAAGCTTGATCGGCCAAGTGTGGGCACGCCCTAGCGTGGTGCACCGTCTATCTCGTGGAAGCGTGAAGGATGAATATGTGGGTCTACCCTAACAGGGTGCATGTTCGTCATGTTGGCTTTGGGTCAGACTTAACAAGGTGACCTAGATAGGATCTAGCACCTTGAGGCATGGAGTTTCATATGACATCTTTCAAGAGTTCCATATGATGCAATTGGCAAGAGTTGCCTACCTGAAAGATCTAAGTTGTGGGTGACAACCCTAGCTAGTCCATGACTTAGAGGATTTCAGGATCTTGACCCACTAGAAGATTGTACGCTGCAATCTTCTGAATTGACGGTGAGGGCTATCAATTTGAACAAAATAGTGGGAGCGATAATTAATTAAAGTCCTAATCATATCGTCAACCTTTGAAATCAATCAAATAGGTCAGAATTGAGTTTTGGACTAAATTGCATATATTTCCTTTTGTAAAATAAATGTTTAATCAATAATGATCACTTTATTTGTGATCGGTCCTTAAGATGGACAAATTAAATGGGAATAATTCAACAACTGGTTAGGACATTGAGAAGTATTCTCAATCAAAGAGAGAAAGCTCTAAGTCCTAGTTATACCAGAACTAGATGAACTCGATCCCACCACACCAATGGCTTAAAGGATGCTTATGGAAGCATACCAAAGATACCATTGATATGGAGTGCTTAATGTTGTGTTCTCTGAACTATGAGTTTTAGAGACAACATGAGACATATGATGTCTCCTAGACATTGTTCTAGTATATCATGACAGAAGGAGATCCAGTAAGGTATTCACACACTCAATGTGATTGGGCATGTGGAAAAAACTGACTTAGAAGGATTCCCTCTGAGCCAAGAGTTGGCTATTGGTATGATACTGCAAATGTTGTGAGAATCATATAGTTCATGATGAACTATGACATGAACAATTTTGACAAGCATTGACAAAGTTGTTGGACATGTTGAGGACAGTAGAGGCAAAGATGAAGAAAGACAAACCCTAATCCTTGATGTGATCAATGAAGGGTAAGGACAAAGGCAAAGCAAAGAAGCATTATGATGCTAGCCAACAATCCAAGTCGTCTTCAGCCTCAAGGCACATGGAAGGGTAAACGAGGGAATTTCCCTCTATATCTGGAAGAACAAAAGAAGAAGAAGGAGGGGATGGAAATCTCCACCTAAGGTATCACGAAATGAACTACTTCTGAGATATATGATACCAAGATGAAGATCTGACATATATGATATGTAAGATCTACAAAGAAGTGATGGCCTTTAGAAAAGGACCAAGAAAGGAGTACCCATCATTGGAGCAAGTGTTGTTGCCATAAATAGGAGTACCTTTTAGTTTATTTCAGTCTAAAGGGCATGAAATAGAGTTGATAACTGTTGTTTCAATTTGCCAATAGAAACACTTTATTGTTGCATCTTGTAGTGACAAGATGACTATCAATATAGTTGATGTTTCAAAGATATGATCCTTGTGGCAATGCCTTGTTTATCTTGTGGTACTTGGTATGCATAAGATAAAATGCTATCTAAAAGTTATTGATAACTCAAACAATCAAATTAGCATAAATCATAAGAAATTCATTTCTAGTTTCCATATGATGGATAAATCTAGACTCTTTTGGTCAAAGAACTAGTAAAAGACATGAATATCTTAGACATGATTAATCAATCTTCACTAAGGTAGTGGGATAATGATTATCCTATTAGGTATAATACATGAGATGTATTTACATACCTATTTGAGAAAATGCTAATACTTCAAACACTGTTTAGAGAAATACCAATATGAATGTCTTGAAGTGTTCAAGAATATCATAAATGAAGTACGAATTTGGTAAAGTGTTAATTCTTGATGAGATCAATGAATGAAATACTTGAACCAAATGTTTGAGATCCTTGTGATTGATTATGATAATATATCATAGTGAGCTCGTGATTAAGGCATGGTGATGTCTAAATCAAAATGAGTCATACTCCAAGGAGTTAGAGGATGATTATTAAATAACTAAATTCTTCTTAAATAAAGAATACCCCACACTAATAAAGGACATTTAGAATCACAAAGGGTTGTGATTTCTTATGCCCTTGACAGATACACCTCGATTATCTATATAATGAGTTGGTCATGTGATGAGTCAACTATCTAGATGAATATGAGGAACCATATTTTGAGTTATGGTTTATGACCATTACATCCTAAATGATTTCCATGTGAACCATAAGGTATGGCCTTGATGGTAGCACCCATTGGGATGAAATCCATAAGTGCAAATGAGTCTTAAGCATTAAGACACATGTATGACATTTTGAGAAGGATGATGCTTGTTGATTGCAACTTAATGACTAAGATATTTGGCATACAGATACTAAAATTGCATTCCTATAAGGAATAAAACAAGGATGTGTACGTGACACAACCTATAAGGTTTATGAATCCATTAATGCAAATGAAGTCTATAAGTTACAATGGACTAATCAATGTGATTGATTAAGTACAAGCAACTCAGAGTTGGATCTTTACTTTGATGATATGGTCAAAGGGTTTGACTGATATGTCAAAGATAAAGAAGGGATCTGTGATTTAGTGGGAGAATATTTGCATTCCACACGTCGATGAGGAATGAGATGTTCTAGAATGGAAATCCAAAGTGGAAATTATCTTTATGGAAGATAGAGACATTTCCTATGTGATAGGAATAGAGATCTTTAGATATATTTATCAAAAAACCTCTTGACCTAAAAAGAGAAAGCATACATTGGCAATCTATACTGAAGGGTTCAGTGTGCACAGATTCAGTGGGAGAAAACTTGTCTATGTTACATGGAGTTAGTATCCCGAGGCCAAGTGTCTAATTCTTATAAATAATGGGAACACTATGAATAGATATGGATCTATCATGTATGTAATCATCCCATTATCTTACATGTATGGACATAGCAAAGTTAAATGCATTCATCATCTTGTATGTAGGACATGACAATATGATATGCTCATCCTGATAACTCGTATGTGGGACATGACGAGTGGATGTCTGTCTAGTTCCAGTAAGGGTTAATAGAATACCATAAGAACTTGATAAGTACTAGTTCTATGGAAATCAGGAAGGGTTCACTGTAAAGAGTTACAATGATGCAAACTTCCGAAAAAGACAGAAAAATTAATCGCAAAATATATATGAGCTATATAAAAGTGAATGTTTGTTGATAATTGGAAATGTTCCAATAAAGATGTTTAAAAGGAAATGTCAAGTATCTGCTTGTTAGAGAACAACATTGGATACGATATGGATCTGGAAGTTCATGAGATGAACTTATAGTTATTCCAGTCATTGATGACAAGTTAGGAGTGTTTGATCATGCAATGTGGCTAAAGGTTAGCAAAGGAATACTAGATCGCATATTACAACAACTCCATCTCATACGTGTGACGTACACCGAAGAGATGAGATACATGCAGTTAATACCAACTTTGGCAAGGTTTTTCCATAACTCACTATGTTAGCACTAGAGCACAATAACATGCGGGACATGTTTGAAGATCACTATGAATATGATTCAAAGGTGATTGGCTCGCAGTGCAAGTGGGAGTCTGTTGATATGTATGCCTTGAGAGCCAATCATGGGATGATTGGTGGGATACATTAAGATTGATTTGATAAAGATCAAAGGCAAGCTTCCATTCTTTCTGGTTCAGTCATATGAGATAATGATAGAATAGATTGAATGTCTAGAGAATGACAATACTCAATGATGTATGCTTTCAGGTTAAGGACCTGAATGATGAGATCATACAGATGCTAAGAGTTTGTACATTCTTATTATGTCCCTGGTCAGATGTCATTATGGAAGGTAGATAGACAATAATGACACACAAGACTAGATTGTGGTGTTGGTTGATGGAAGAATCTCATTAGTCATGATATGGAGATATCAAACTAAACACATAGGTACTTGTTAGAGAACACACTGCTACAGAACACATCTTTGGCGTCGGTTGTTTAACCCCTTTTAGCGATGGTTCTTAAGCGACGCCTATGTGGGCGCCGCTAAAGGTCAAACTCTTCGGCGTCGGTTTTACAACTGACGCCAAAAGACTGCGTGCCACCAAAAATGCGCCAGCAGGGCAACTATAGGTGTCGGTTTAGTTTAGTAAGCCGACGCCAAAAGGGTTCGCACCACAAAAAAGGCAGCATCTACGACACTTTCAACGTCGGTTTACCAATCAAAACCGACACCATATTCCCAGACGCCACGGCCGTGCTTCCCTGCATGGTCGTGTTTAGTACTATCGACGTCGGTTTTGTACGAATAACCGACACCATTTTCCACCACGGCCGTGCTTTCCTGCACGGTCGAGTTGTTTGTCACATTAGGCGGCAGTTTTTATCCAATAACTGACGTTGTACGCCTTTGATGACGGTATTCTATAAATAACTGACGCCTATGTTTTAATTTTTTTTCTTATCAGTTTGCAGGCCTGCTGTGGCTGGTCAGCAGGATGAGAATCTGCAGTTCAGTTTTCTGAACTGTAGGTTTATGACATCCATTGATATCAGCCAACCAACAGGCCACAAACCTACAAAATAAAAAAAATATACTTTTCACACAAGTAGATACATTCAGACATCAATTCAATTCTCACATTCACACATGTAGAAACATTCAAATACATCTATAAACATTCAGATATGTATAAACATTCAGATTCATATAAAAAAATACATCTATATTCATTTACAAAATACATAAAGTGCAGCACGCACAAGTGCTTCAGATTCATATAACAACATGACAAACTAACACATACATAGTGCATAACAACAGCAGCGCCGAATTTACATACAATACTAGCTTAGTACATATATAGTGCGACTAAGGTGACGATCCCACCTGCTAAAATAGGTTACGACAACTACATGTTACGACTGGGAGGTCATGATTCAGCAACCGTATGCATTAGTAGGAGGACAAACATATTTCACCGTTTGTGGTGTAATCTGTTTGACCTCCTGCTAATGCATATGGTTGCTGAATCACAACCTCCCAGTCGTAACATGTAGTTGTCAGTAACCTGTTTTAGCAGGTGGGATCGTTACCTTAGTCCCACTATATATGTACTAAGCTAGTGTTGTATGCAAATTCGGCACTGCTGTTGTTATGCACTATATATGTGTTAGTCTGTCATGTTGTTATACGAATCTGAAGCACTTGTGCATGCTGCACTTTATGTATTGTATATGTATCCTGCTTCTCTTCATTGTGGCTTCTTTTGCTATTTCATGGCTTGCTGCCTATATATCTATATAACCTTTGGCGAACGCCTGCATATCCTACATAGCTATGTCATGGCCGTCCTGCATAGCCTGTAGTCTTTGGTGAACGCCTACATATCCTCTTGGACCCATTGTGTGGTCGTAACATGTAGTTGTCGTTGAGCATCGCTGATAACCTAGTTAGTTAGCACATTGATTTGGTTAGTAACAACAAAGGTTAATCTTGAATAGGTGAATACATAAAAATGTATATTAATTAAATTGGGAGTGGCACTTAATACCTTGAATTCATCTGTTTTTCTTTGGGTAACAAACTCCTCCCAGTCTTTAGGGTCCAAGTAGTTCCATTGTTGTGTGGCTTCCTTCTTCCTATATTTATTTTTCAATGAGAATACAAACAAAAATTATTAGTGTAGAGTTAGTGAAATACTGATCAATGTCTAGAATTAGAATCAATCAAGAACCTATTCCCAACATTGCGTATGTAATCTTGGGTGAGATTGGTCCTATAGTTCCTTAGCACCCTCCCACAACGTTTAGCATTTGTATTAACTATAAGATAATGAAACATCAAATCAGAAAATGATATTGATATTAAAAAAGCAAACATTTAGCTTCAATAAAAAATATAAACATGCATGCCTCTAAAATTGTGATCTTTTATCAATTAACAATCCTTCATTGTGATCTCCGCACACATATAAGTCATCATTAGCTTCAATATTTTTTGGAGTTGGCAACCCAACTGAGAATGGACTGGAGTCAACATATTTATCATAGTACTCTTCTTCATCTATAGGATCTTCAATGAACTGTCTTTTACAATGAAGAACAACCGACCATTTATGATTTGCAGGATCATCGATATAGAATATTTGTTTCACCTGTGATGCCAATATGAATGGTTCACCCTTCTCGCCAATCTTTTCAAAGCTCACTAAAGTGAAACCCAATTCATCCACTATAACTCCTTTGGTGTTATCAACCCAATTACATTTAAAGAGTGGAATTCTGAAATCTATGTAGTCAAATTCCCATATGTCTTCAATGACACCGTAATATGACATTTTAGCTTCACGTGGACTCTTATCCTTTGCACTTGCAAAATACATAGTCGACGCTTGAAGAGTGACCCCACTATTTTGGACGACACTCTTATCATCTTGGCGCTTTGTGTAATATGTGAACCCATTAATTTCAAACCCTTCATAAGACATAACATTCGGTTTTGGTTTAAAGGTGAGGCATTTGATAGTTTATGTAATATCATTTGGTGTTTGAGATAGTTGATTTAAGACTTTATCTTCAAACCACTTAGTAAAAGTCTTGTTATGCTCTCTAGCAAGCCACATTGAACTTGCTCGAGGATGTTGTCTCTTGATGAAATTGATATGTTCCTTGATATAAACACTCACTTCATCCATGTTGTGTAAAATATACAAGTGACCTTGTTCCAACTGCTCATGGCTGATTACTTTCACCCGTGATCCCAAAATTCCTTTGCCCTCCTCAATATTCTTGTCATTAACAGGAGTTTTATTACCACTCAGAAAGTCATTGCAAAAATCCATAACCTCTCTCGCCACATAACCTTCAATAATACTCCCTTCAGGCCGATAACGGTTTCGAACATCACCTTTAAAAACACTCATGTATCATTCAAAGGGATACATCCAATGCAATAAAACGGGTCCCAACATTTTCACTTCCCTAGTCAAGTGGACTGATGGAGCTTCCACTTATGTGGAATTGCGTGCACCACTAAAAATCCTAAAGATGGTAAATCCTTAGGTTTAGCCTTGCTTATACTAGATAGAGAACTCCACCCACGTATGCTAAGATACGTAGAAGTCTTATCGTAGTATAGTTAAGGGTCGAATCCACGGGACAACGGTCTTGTTGGGAACAACAAGATAGAAAACGTTGGAATTTCACTTAATCACTCAATAGTTGGTATTTAAATCAAGAAGTTGATTTGGTTGTTTTTAGACTAAGAGCAAGTAAAATAAAGGCAAGAAAGTAAACTTAGGTTGTTAACAATGATAAAAGTCACTAGGGTGTGATTGGTTTTTCACCGCCACTACACATGGATCAAGACATGTGAAATAAAACATAACCTGCAATAAGAGTTTAGTCAGTTAGCATCTTTGTAGGCTTAGTTTCCTTTCGGAGAACTAACTACGAGAAGTGTGAGAATGATGCAACGCCAGCCATCCCTGAATGAATGGTCAACTGCTTTGCATCATTCCCTTCTCGAAGTGTGTTCCTCGACTTACCAAAGTTGCACTTCCATACGTCAACTGATTCCATTTCATAGTATGAAAGTGCAACATTTGGAAGTGAGTTTACTCCACTTCTCGAAAGCACTTCTAGATACCGAAACAGATGCATGGTGGATACATGCATCAAGAACCAACATTCAAACGAGTTTCGAATCTAATAGTACAAATGTAGACAATTCATACTAAAAGATAAAAGGTAACACAAGTTGGTGATCAAGCAACAAGCATTCATTAAACATTTGATGTTGAACTGAAAAGATATAAACTCTATATTACAAACTATGGATTACATTTACATGATATGAAAACATGGGTAGCGGGGCTACTCCCCACACCCTAGTGAGGGATACTACTCGCTCATAACTAGGACAAAGAAGGAGGTGAGAAGAGAGAGAGAGCATCTTCCCCACAACGGAGAGAGGAAAGTCAACCCCTTGGAGAGAGAGAAACGATCCACCAGCTTCACAGGTTGCTTGATGACGAGATCTCCCTCTTCCCACCTTCTTTGGCAGAGAGAGAGAAAGAAACTTTGAGATGGAGTGTGGATCTCAGACCGGCAGCCCCTGGGTGGAGGATGGAAGTCGTTTTTGCTCTGGAGCGATTGAGGCAGCCTTTGGACGTCTGAAAACTTGATACCTTTTTTAGGACCCTTGGGGTCTTATTTAAAGGCCTTAGGTGAAGTCCAAACGGTTTGGAGACCGTTTGGACCTCAAGACCGTTTGGACCTCAAGACCATTTGGATCTCAAGACCGTTTGGGTCTCAAGATCGTTTGGACCTCAAGACCGTTTGGATCTCAAGACCGTTTGGATCTCAAGACCGTTTGGATTCATGTGGTCTCGGGACCGATTGGCTTCATGCGGTCTTGGGACCGTGTAACTCCATGCGGTCTCGGGACCGATTGGCTTCATGCAGTCTTGGGACCGTGTGACTCCATGCAGTCTCGGGACTGATTGGCTTCATGCGGTCTTGAGAACGTGTGACTCCATGCGGTCTCGGGACCGATTGGCTTCATGCAGTCTTGGGACCGTGTAACTCCATGCGGTCTCGGGACCGATTGGCTTCATGCGGTCTTGGGACCGTGTGACTCCATGCGGTCTTGGGACCGATTGGCTTCATGCGGTCTTAAGACCGTGTGACTCCATGTGGTCTCGGGACCGATTGGCTTCATGCGGTCTTGGGACCGTTTCAGCTCATGCGGTCTCGGGACCGATTGGCTTCATGCGGTCTTGGGACCATTTGAGCTCATGCGGTCTTGAGGCTAGTTGAGTCTTTTATGATTTTTTTGTGTCTTTTTCTGCACGTAAAAAGAGGGAAAGTTAGTCTAATGGTATATTTACGATAAGAATGAATATTTAGGTATTATATCTAATTCTAATTAAGAAAGAGTGTGGAAAACTAAAGAAAAGACTAAGATATTATCCCAAAATTGGAGTTTATCACCCCCCCTAGCATAGAGTCTAGCTTGTCCTCAAGCTAGATAGAGCTGAGGCATGTAAAGGTGAGGTGATTTTATTTAGTTAAGATTTCCATAGCCTTGCTTCAGTTCTGAATCAGAGATCTTCTGAGGTCATATTAGAGCTTCTGCTTTCCTTAATTCTTTCAGGTATAGAGAGTTGCGCGGATCTCAGGTTTCCTCTAAATCACGTAGCTCGTACTGGGACCACCTTTTTCCTGATGTTATTATGTGCATGTCATTGACTCTAATCAGCTTTGTACTTCTTTTTGAAAACCTATCGGAAACTAGAGTGGTTATGAGGGTTGGCTAAAGGCTTTTGTGTAACTCTCCCTTTTAGCGGGAGAGGGTTTATCTATGCTTTTAGGAACTCACTACCGGGCATGACACATCTTCCTTCATGAGGGCAGCTGAATGTACTAGCCGGGCGATCCCTTTATTAGCCTTTTCATATATTTGGAGACCTTAGGATCTCACTATCGGGAACGACACATCTTCCTTTGTGAGGGTAGCTGGATGTACCGGCCGGGTGAGACCTTTATCGGTTCTTCATATAAGTCATTATGCATGGCACAAATCTCATGTTTTTATTCAACACTCTGGCTTTTATTCGAAAACTCACAGGCTTGGGATTTGGATATTTGGGTTTTTGGTTGGGCGGCCAAGCCTATTTTATTAAAAAGAAGAAAACTATTCTTAGAATTTCCCGACATGCACTTATTTTCTGGTTGGTGGTCCACTTGCGAGGTTCTTTGATTTGGATTTCACTGATTTCCCTCCTGTCCTTGAGAATATTTGGCTTGCTTCGGCTTTGATATTGACTTGTTGAAGAGTCTGATGTAGAACTAAAGCAAAATCATGAAAGTCGAGCGAGAAGGAAATTTATTAACTCGCCGTTACATGCCTTTATGCTATTATTATTCTTATACTTGAGGACTACTGGATTCTTAAGTCAGCAGGGGTTGATCTTGATCCAAGAGGGATGCTATTCTATATGAGTGGGATTTAAAGTTAGGAAATCTAAAACAAAAAACAAAGACTAAAAGTGTAAAAGAATTTATACAAAAATAAGGAGAAGGGAGAATTGAGAAGAAAGGTTTGTAGAGTGTCAAGGTGATAGGATGAGAAGTACAAGGAGAAGGGCATCAGGCTTCTGTTAATCCTTGGTTTACGCCGTGTGTGCAGAGTAGGTCAGCAGCGAACTTTCCGCGAAGGGCGTGGTAATCCACATCTATCATATCCTCTACTAGTCTTTGAAGGGTCATGATGGTGTACATCCAGTAGAGGACATGGAAGCCGCAGTCATTTGACTGGCGAATTTGCTGTGGACATTTGTAGTTGAAGGTTGGGCGATGAAAATGTTCTTTGCCATAAGTCTGTAAATGCTGACTTAAAAAGGCGATTAATTTGTCAGCGCATTCCTTTTCTACTACCTCTGTGGGCGTCTTTGGAGTCACAACATAATTCCTCTATCGTGGATTGTACTGGCTGTCGGAACTATTGTAGATTGTAGTTGTTCCTTCTGGTAGGTTTGTTGCCAGGAGCATCCAGTGCTCGTGATAAAGGAAGGGTAGCATGATGAATTTCAGCGTTGTGTGTTGTAGAAAGGAGATCAGCGCTTCAGTTGTTCCGAAGTTCTTTAGCTTTAAAAGATCATCCTTCATGTATGGTGACGCCATATATGTTGTGGGGTTATTTTGGCCGAGGAGAAATTGATAAGCGGCAATTAAGCTGACGGCGAGAGATCCTTTAAACTGTATAGTCTCTCGAAGCGTGTCTGCCATTATTAGAATGTCGCCAGACATGAATACGAGTTCATATTTCTCAGCGGAGAGCCTCGACATGATGAGACGTAGTTCAATGTCGAAGAGACCTTTGCAAGCACTGAGGTCAAAGTTTGGGAAAGTTGGTTTTATGGCAGACAAAGGATCTATGTCACTTTTTCTTTGCTCGGGAGTTGTGGTTGTTGCTTTGGATTTCTCCAGCTCTTTCAAAGTTTGTCGGAAAGGTCGCCTCTGCGGTCATTGTATTGCTGAAAAAAGGCAACGAGGGACGTCATCCGGTGCCATTGTCGGATCCTTGAAGAACCTTCTATTACAAATGAGCTCCATGGCGTAACGTCCTCGCAAGGAGTGAAAATCTTCAGTGACTAGATCAGCAAAAGGGATTTCTTGGTTCAGCGCTTGGATGTGACAGATGGTGCAAAAAGTGCAGTCCCCAGATCCCTCAGCAGCTTGAACATTTGGGTTGATAATTTGGAACCAGGGTTGGCTCCAGTCTTGGCGGAGAGATGGGCGTGCAACCCAGATTAATTTGAGAA
The DNA here is from genome assembly GCA_963693085.1 of Alisma plantago-aquatica. Classification (NCBI taxonomy): domain Eukaryota; kingdom Viridiplantae; phylum Streptophyta; class Magnoliopsida; order Alismatales; family Alismataceae; genus Alisma; species Alisma plantago-aquatica. The sequence goes on from OY856409.1 coordinate 1,954,104,054, forward strand.
GCCGGAAAGGTATGCATCGTGCTTCACCTGCATCTTCACCAACAAAATTTATTGTACCGGAAGGTAGCTCAGTGCCGCAAAAATTATAAACCTTGGCGTTCCGAGCCTCAGTGTCTATTATCATAAAAAGCCGGTGATCCGAAACTTAGAAGGGCACTGTGAGATAACGCGCCCATCGTGCTAAACTGGCACGCAGCCGCTCTATGGATTTTACTCGTATATCTTTGTATAATAGGCCGATAGATAGAGTAGGTGAGGCGTTAAAAACTGACTGCTACCTCTTAGAGCTTATGTACATTTCGATACAGTTGGCAAGAAGGACACGGAAGATTGCCATTGACATCGTGGACCGTGGTCACAGGATGTTGCGGAAGTCTTCTCGTGTCAACTTGCGGTTAGTTTTGGTGTTATAGTAGATGATGTCTTCCCCCTCTTTTGCATCTTCGACAATGGTGTTCAGTATAAAGATGTCCTGAGCATCTAATGTGGAGATGGCCACCATATCCAAATCGTGCATTTTGTGTGGTAGTGGTGGCGGCGGGGGAAGGTTCTGCGGAGGGGGGGGGGGGAAGAAGGTTGTACCAAGGCTTCTTCATAGCCTTGTAGATTGTCTTCCGAGTCAGAGGCAGAATCAAGGTCTTCATCCGTGTCTAAGCTTACTCATTCTGCCTCGTCCTGGTCATGGGGGGAAGGCACTGATGTGTCAAGTGCAGAGAAAGGTTGAGCGGTTGTTGCAGGTGGGCTTGCACTGGTTCCTAATAGGCATTGGTGGAACTCTGTGAAAGCCATATTTTTAGCAGACTCCCCAATGGATCCCAAATTAGAGTAGTCAAGGAATTGGTCCCCATATGACATATTTACATTGTCATTGTGGGTGGGGGACTTGGGAGGGTGTCCACTGTCTTGGTGACCTTTGTCATAACCTTTTTGAGAAGGTTCTGCTGCTTGGCCAGGATCCTCTCCATCATCAAATTTGTCAGCTGAGGTGGTAGTATTGTTGTTAGAGTCGGAAGAGGAGTCGGAGTCTTCATCGTCATCGTTATCACCATCTTTATCAGTTGCTTCCTTTACTGCTGGCTTCTTGTATGCTTTCGTTTTGCACCGCCGATGGGCGGCTTGTAACTCATCGAACGCCACTTGCACATGCTCGTGTGTTTCGAGCAGTGCGTTGTGTGTTTTGTTGAGATCGTTATATTGGCCCTCGGTGGAGAGGAGTCGTGCTGTAAGATCTGTTACTTGAGCACGTAGTTGCTGGATTTCATTATTTGTTGACTCCTCTTGGCGATTGTTAAGGTGTGTGAGGGTGCTGCTGATGGTGTCCAAGTGCGTGCTAAGAGCTGCTTGTTGCTGCTTGAGCTCGTGGAGAGTCTCGGGCAGAGGTTGAGTCTGTGTAGAGATCTCATCGACTTGCTTAGCCATCGCTGCTTGCTGGCGCTGCGCTCCAACGACCAGTTCAGGCAGGTTGTTGTAGTGGCTGTTGATGTGATCAACTTGCTTAGCCACCTCATCTTGTCGTTGCTGAAAACCTAGGAGGATGTTGGGCAAGGCATGGTTCTGTTCATCGATCATGGCCACCTGTTTAGATAATCCCTGCACACAAGAAAAAATAGAATGTAAAATGTTAGAAGGATCGGTGAGGAGGTTTCGTATGACGTCAAATTGACGTCTGAATTCCTCACCGACATTGGGAAAGGGGACCCCAGAGGTGGAAGGGTGGGATGGATGGGGTCTGCGTGGGAGGGTGGTAGTATCTTGCGAAAGAGACACTGATGGTGCCGCGAACTGCGTGGTGACTATGGATGGGGTCACCAGCGGTGTCGGGGTGGTGGTGGATGTGAAAGGTGGTGGTATTTCAGGTGAAAGTGGTGGAAGTGATAGTGATGGAGGAGAGATTGTGGAGGTGGAGGGGAAAGTGGGAAAGTCGGGCGTATGGGTGGAGAAGGGGGAGTCTGAAGGAAAAAAGGGTGAAGAAGAGGATGCAGGTTGTAGTGTGGTTGTGGGGAAAAAAGGAAGGGTGGTGGATGGTGGAAAGGTGGAGGGTGGTGAGGTGGTGGCGGTTAGCTCAACATTTAGACTCATAATGAAGGAGTCTAAAGATGAGGTGGTGATGTGATCTTCGGGGAGGGGGTTGTCTTCTGGATGTGGTTTGGAAGTTGGTGTCCCCGACAGCTGTTGTTTATGTGAAAGTATAGTGGAAGGTCGTTTCACAGGAATTTTTAGTATTCTGGCTGTCGGGGCACTGATGCTGAGTTCAGTCTGCCCCGCCTTTATTTTCTTTGTTGGTGCTTGTACCGTACCTAAGAGTTTGGTAAGCTCCTCGACAGTGAAGAGGAGCTTTTCCTTGTCATAGTCTGTGAGCTCTGGGAGCGGTAGCAGGGTTCTGGATGACTTTACTGTAGGGCAGAAGATGTAATGTAGTTGTGCATCCTTTTCCTTAATAATGAAGGAGTTCTTCAATGTTTGTTCATTAGTAAGGACGTCGCCCTTTATTTGTGTGCAGTGAGGTAGAGGTCTGTCCATCTTGAGATATTTGATGATGGAAGTGACATGACCTCCCATGCAGATTTCCTTCGCCAGGGCGTAAGCAGATAATTTCTGGATCATATGTCGTCCAATGTTGACTGGCAATCCATTGAGAATGGACCAGAGAACAAAGAGATCCGAGATTATAACGTTTCCTCCTTCTGTCCTGGGGAAGAGTGCACCTGCGAGGATTTTGTGTAGGGTGTGCACAAGTCCAGAATGTATGTTCGATGCCTTTCATGTCTTAGCATCATAGGTGGGGAGCCCAGTCAGAGATTTCCAAAATTTGTGCCTGTTGAAAGTAGGGTGCTCAGTTCCCACAGCCTTGGCTTTATTTAGCTGCTCCTAGTTGTCAATGAAGACTTCGTTCAGCATGTTTTCTGTTAAGACAACCTTGTTGCCGATGATTTGGGTGACCAGCCTTCTGTCACCTCCATCCCGTGATCTGTCCATGATGTCTACAGGCTCTTTGATAAGAAAGGTGAAAAATTCAGTAGTGGGTTCAGAATATGAGATCTTAGGTACTAAACAAAGCTTTGCAAGGTTGGCTTTGTCTAGCATATTGAAAATTCGATCATGGATCCCCATCTTAAGTAGTACGCTAGAGCAGACGTACTTGGTAGGTTTTAGGGTTTTGTCGGTGGATAGGGTGGTATTTATGTAGAGGTTTTCTGGTGGTGGTGCTGTGGTGGTGACAGGTGGGAAAGTGGGGACAGAGATGGTTGCGGGAGTGGCAACGGAGGTGGTGATTGGTGGAGTGTTTCCTGCCAGGATACTCCCTTGCAGTGGCAGGCCGAACTTGTTTTTTGGCACGTTTCTTGGAGGGCTGTCCAGTTGCAGTATCTTGGACTTTGCGTTTCCCCTTTGATTCTTCAGCTGGGGAATCCTCCTCGGAGTTTGTCTTGTAATCTGAGCCTTCGTCATCGTCGGAAGAAATTTCTTCCACTTCTTCTTCAGGTGCCTCGTCCAGGCACTTGTTTATGCGGTCAATTTTGCATAGAACAACCATGATTTTGACATTTGTTGGGGCCTTCCCAGTTTTGTTGTAGTTGTCTATGATCTGCTGGAGTTTGGCCCGGTCTTCCACCATTTGATCCTTTGTCCAGAAAGGAGCGTCTTCGGATCCTGTGGCATGCTTAGTTGGAGATGCCATATCTGAAAAGTAGAAAATCATGGGTAAGAAGACATGCTTTAGAAAAGAATTGTATTTTTATTTGTATTTATGTGGTTTTATATTTTTATGAAACTTTAAACAAATGTGGAAGGCCAAACGGTTTGAAGACCGTTTGGTCCCAAATGGTTTCAGGACCGTTTGGTTCCAAACGGTTTCAAGGTCGTTTGGTCCCAAACGGTTTCGAGGCCGTTTGGTCTCAAACGGTTTGAGGACCGTTTGGTCCCAAACAGTTTCAAGGCCATTTGGTCCCAAACGGTTTCGAGACCGTTTGGTCTCAAACGGTTTGAGGACCGTTTGGTTCCAAACGGTTTCAAGGACCGTTTGGTCCCAAACGGTTTCGAAGACCGTTTGGAAGGTGAAACGTCGGGTGAAGCGGTTGGCGAAAACAAGGATCGTAGCATAGACGGCGGTGACAAAGACGAAGGCGGCGATGGAAAAGGCGGAGCCGACAGCAACAGAGGCGGAGCCGACAATGGAAAAGGTGGAGCTGGCGGCGATAAAGACGAAGGCGGTGCCGAAGGTGTTGACGGAGGTAAAGATGGTGGTTGTGGAGATGGAAAGATCGAATCAGTTGCCACGGTGGTGGATGCAGGTGTCGGCGACGGCGGGACTACCTTCAGCCAGAATCGGAGATGACGACCGTGAAGCAGAGAGCGGAGGCGAGGTCGTGCGGGAGCAGGGGAAGCAGGTCGACGGAGGCGAGCTGTGCGGGAGCAAGGAGACGAAGGCAATGGAACAACACTTGCACAGAAGCTCGAGAGAGTCGAAGAGAGAAAAATGAGGGGGTAGGGTTTATATTTATAGGAAATGGGGGGTTGACCTGATAAAAACCCTAGGTCAAACGGTTTCAGGACCGTTTGGCCCCAAATGGTTTGGAGACCGTTTGGTCCCAAACGGTTTCAGGACCATTTGGTTCCGAACGGTTTGGAGACCATTTGGTTCCAAACGGTTTCAGGACCGTTTGGTCCCAAAACGGTCTGGAGATCGTTTGGTTCCAAACGGTTTTAGGACCGTTTGGTCCCAAACGGTTTCAGGACCATTTTGGGAGGGTTAAGGTCAAAAGGATTTTTATATTTTTATGTTTGTTTTGATTATGTGAAATTTTTATATTTTCAGAAGATAAACCTAATGTAAATAGAAGAAGCCGAAATCTTGGTTTGCCTCCCAAGTAGCGCATGGGTTTTATGTCGTTGGCTCGACAAAGCTGTGACGTTGTTATGTTGATGGCTTGGCGTCTTTGATTTCAATGGTCTGTCTTGGTATTTTATCTGCTGGGCTATAGTATTTCTTTAAACGATGGCCGTTGACCGTCCTTTCTCCTCCGTTGTTGTCGACAATTATGACAGATCCAGTTGGGTATATATGCTTAATGGTGAAGGGCCCAGACCATTTTGTTCTAAGTTTTCTGGGGAACAACTTGAGCTTGGAGTTAAAAAGGAGTACTTTGTCGCCAATGGTGATGTCTTTTCTCTTGAGATGTCCGTCGTGCCACATTTTGGTCTGCTCCTTATAGATTATGGCACTCTGATAGGTAGTCATTCAGAGCTCTTCTAGCTCCTGCAACTGGAGTTGTCTATTCTCTCCTGTACTTTTAAGATCGAAATTTAGTTGTTTGATGGCCCACCATGCTTTGTGTTCCAGCTCTACTGGAAGATGACATGACTTCCCGTACACCAAACGGAACGGGGTTGTCTCGATTGGTGTTTTATAGGCTGTTTGGTATGCCCAAAGGGCATCGGGAAGTTTGGTGGACCAATCAGTGCGGTTTCTGTTGACTGTTTTTTCTAGGATCTCCTTTAGTTGTCTATTGGATACCTCAACCTGACCACTGGTCTGTGGATGGCAATCCGTTGCTACTTTGTGGTTGACTCTGTACTTCTTTAACAAGGCTTCAAAACTTCACTCCAGGAAATGGGCCCCGCCATCTGATATGACAGTTCTAGGAACTCCAAATCTGGGGAAAATATATCTTTGAACAATTTAATAACTGGTTTGGAATCGCTGGACACAGTGGGCATAGCTTCGACCCATTTTGAGACATAGTCCACTGCAACCAGGATGTAGGAGAAACCATAGGAATAAGGAAAGGGGCCCATATAGTCTCCCCCCCACATTGAATAGCTCAATTTCTTGCCACATTGTGAGGGGCATTTCGTTCCTTTTGGATATGTTACCCGAAAATTGACATTTGTTGCAAGATTTTACAAAATCATAGGAGTCCTTTGCTATGGTTGGCCAGAAGAAACCAGATTGTAGAACTTTTATAGCGGTTTTCTTTGCACTCATGTGCTCCCCCCATGGGTCCTGAATGACAATGCTCTAGGACAGGGTTAATTTCTTCTTCCGGCAAGCAACGACGGAAAAGTCTGTTAGCACATAGGTGAAACAGGTAGGGTTCATCCCAATAATGTTGCTTTATATCATGAAGGAATTTCCTTTTGTCATTGTAGGAAGCTGAGGGGTGAATAATCCCAGTAGCTAGATAGTTGACAATATCTGCATACCAAGGGAATCCATGGGTAACCTTCATTAATTGGTTGTCAGGAAGAGAATCTCGGATGGGGATTTTGCCGTTATCTTCTACTTCAATACGACTGAGGTGGTCGGCTACAATGTTTTCCACCCTGCTCTTATCTTTAATTTCTAAATCAAATTCCTGAAGAATCAACACCCAGCGGATAAGTCTGGGTTTGGCATCTTGCTTCTGAATCAGGTATCGAATGGCGGAATGGTCGGTGTAAACGATAACTTTGGATCTAATCAAATAAGAGAGGAATTTCTCAAACGTGTAGATGACAGCCAGGAACTCCTTCTCTGTGGTAGTGTAGTTCTTCTACGCTTCATCTAGCATTTTTGATGCGTAGTAGATTACATAAGGTTTCTTGTCAATCCGCTGTCCTAATACAGCCCCTATGGCGTAATCGCTCGCGTCGCACATGATTTCAAATGGCTGCGACCAATCTGGGGCTCTCAGAATAGGTGTGGAAATTAAAGCATTCTTGAGGGTGGAGAAGCTTTGCATACATTCTTGGTTAAAGATGAACTCAGTATCTTTAGTCAGGAGTTGGGTCATGGGTTTTGCTATCTTTGAAAAATCTTTGATGAATCTTCTGTAGAACCCCGCATGACCCAAGAAAGCCCTTACTCCCTTTATATCTTTTGGTGGTGATAGTTTCAAGATAACATCAATTTTTTCTCTATCGACCTCGATTCCTCTGTCACTAACTCTATGCCTGAGTATGACACCTTCAGTTACCATGAAGTGGCATTTTTCCCAATTCAGTATAAGGTTTGTTTCCTCGCAACGTTGTAAAACTTGTCCAAGGTTGATTAGACAGTTATCGAAAGAATCTCCGTAAACTGAGAAATCATCCATGAAAACTTCCATTATGGATTCTGTTAATCCTACGAAAATGGCGGTCATACATCTTTGGAATGTAGCGGGTGTGTTACACAACCCGAATGGCATTCTTCTAAAAGCATATGTTCCAAATGGGCAGGAGAAGGTTGTTTTTTCTTGGTCTTCCGGGTGTATGGGTATTTGGTAGAACCCAGAATAACCATCAAGATAGTAGAAGTATTTCTAATGAGCTAAACACTCCAGGACTTCATCGAGAAAGGGTAGAGGGTAGTGATCTTTCCTCGTGGCTTTGTTCAACTTGCTATAGTCAATACACATCCTCCACCCTGTTACAGTCCTGGTGGGTACTAACTCATTTTTGTTGTTAAGAACAACATTAGTGCCTCCTTTTTTAGGAATGACATGGACAGGGATGACCCATTGGGAGTCAGAGATAGGGTAGATTATGCCAGCTTTAAGTAATTTGAGGACCTCCAGGCGAACCACCTCTTTGAGGTTAGGGTTCAGTTTCCTCTGATGTTCGTGAGATGGCTTGAATTCTTCAACCATTGGAAGTCTGTGCATGCATAGGGCAGGATTTATGCCCGTCAGGCCAGTTATCTTATATCCAATGACCTTTCTGTGTTTCTTCAGTTCTTCCAGAAGCCTTTCTTCCTGGTCTTCCGTTAGGTTGGAGCTGATGATAACCGAGCATAATTTTTCTTCATCCAAGAAAACATGTTTAAGCCCCATGGGTAAAGTTTTCATCTCATGGGCCTTAGGTGGCTCAACTGCTTCTATAATGGTGACGGCTTTTAGTTCTTCAAAAGTGGCCGTCGATGCTTCTTCGGCCTTGTCTAAGTGTTGCAAACACTGTTGAACTAGTTCATTCATAGAGAATTCGACATCCGGATTGGTTAGAACATTCTCTAGTTCGTCAGCTGGCTCGGATATTTCTAATTGAGACATTTGTTGTACTGCGTCAAGAAGAAAGACCTCCTCTTGGATGCTAGGGCCTTTCATGCTATTTAGAACTCGGAATTGAATTGCTTCTTTTCCAAGTCTCAGAATGATGGTGCCAGCTTCAACGTCGATAAGCGCCCTGGCAGTAGCGAGGAAAGGTCTGCCAAAAATTATTGGGTATCACAGATCTTCTTTGATATCCATGATAATGAAGTCGCACGGGATATAGGCATCCTTGCCTATCCTAACTGGAATATCTTCAATGATCCCCAGGGGTGCGGTGATGGTGGAGTCAGCTAATTGAATTGTCATTGCTGTAGGTAGTAATTCAGTGAAACCTAATCGTTTGCACATAGAATAGGGCATAATGGATATGCTGGCCCCTAGGTCAGCTAATCCCTTTTTGGTAGATGCATTTCCAATGCAGAATTGAATTCTGAAGGAACCTGGGTCCTTCTTTTCTTTGTCATTTTATTGAGGATGATATCAGAGGTGGTCTGCGCAAGATTGAAAATTTCTTGTTCCTCAGTGATGTACTTCCTTGATAACAAAGTTTTGAGGTATTTTACCCAAGCAGGTACATCGGAGAGAGCATCAAGGAGCAGGATATTGATGTACAATTTCTTCATCACCTCCTTGAAATTTTGAAACCTGGTGTCCATTTTCATTTCTCGCAGTCTTCCTGGATATGGGATCTTTGGTTTATATTGCACGATTTCTGGCTCTGTGGACACTTGGTCTTTATCTTTTCCCTTTGTGCCCTCTGTGGGCTTCTCCGTTCCTGGCTTCGGGCTCTCATTTGTCATGAAGGCAGGTGTATCATCATCATCAAGAGTGATCCTTGTAGTTTCATGAAGAGTGCGTCCAGATCTCGTGGTAACAACATTCAACTGTTCAGGCCTATTCTGTCCATGCCTAGGGTTCGATTCGGGCTACCCTGCAAATGTGCCTGCTGGAGGTTTCAGTTGTGCAGCAATTTGGGTGAGTTGAGCTTCTACTGCCTTCTGTTGAGCCTGTTGATTAGCAAGCATAGTCTTCTGGGATTACAACATCTGCTTTATCAAAGATATTTCATCTTCCGGCTGAGGAGTAGTGTTTTTCTAAGGAATTTGTTGTTGTCCTTGTTGACGTTGTTGCGTAGGCAATGCTAGTTGAGGTTGCTGTAACTGAGTATGCAGCTGTGGGTGGAGCGGAGGATGAGTGTACTGATAGTAAGTAGATGGGTTCCTAGGGTAGTTGGCTTTTGGGAAGTTGTTCTTGGAGTTCCCTTGGTTTTGATTAAAATTATTTAGGAATCCAGGTGGTAACCTACTAGAGGATCCTCCCTGCGTCTGGTGCTACGGATTTGCGGTCCCAGCAGGGTTCCCGTATTGAAATCCTGGGTGGTTCCTTGGCTGATTAGGATTATAATAGACTTGTCCAGGAATGGAATGGATAGAGTTGACTTGTTCTGGCAGTTGTTCTTCAGACTGGTCAGTGATAGGTTCATACTGTTGTGGTGGTGGATGCAGATCCATCATCACATTGTAAAGAAAACCACATGAAAGAGTTGGATGATCAGCTGCGTGACAAGCTTCACAGGTTCCTGTGGCTGCTTTGACCTGTTGAACCTGAGGGTTTTTCTTCTTGTCAAATTCCCCAAGAGAGGTTTCAAAAGCTTGTTGCTTATGAGCTATGGTCTTTAAGGCTTCAGTGATAGTCTTCATGTCCATTGATTCTTCAGATTTATAGACCTTGAGGACTCCTTTGCCAGCTGATCGTCCCCAGTTGGACTGATTCTCAGCTCTGAGTGTGACTATTTTCTAGGCATCTTCATAATTCTTTCTCATAAAGTTTCCTCTAGATGAGGAATCCATAAATTGTTTGATATCATCACTCACTCCCCTATAGAAAGTTTCTATTAGTTGGTTTTGGGAGATTCCATGATGAGGGCACTTTCACAAAAGTTCTTTAAACCTTTCCCATGCTTCAGCAAGGGATTCTCCGGGTAGTTGAGAGAAGTGATTGATCTGCCCCCTGATCTCGTAAGTCAGTGAAGGGGGAAAGAACTTCTCCAGGAACTTTTCTTCCAGGGGAGCCCAAGTGGTTATTATAGGTTCCCTGTCAAATGAGTTATACTAACTCAGAGCTCTCCCAGATAGAGTGAAGTGAAACAGATGAAGCATTATTGCATCAAAAGTGACTCCGGCTTGCGGGACCAGGCGGCACAGTGCCTTAAACCTCTTCAGATGATCCATGAAATCATCTCCAGAACCTCCAGAGAATGAGATGCCCTGCATGATCTGGATCCATTGGGTCCGAATCTCAAAGTTGGGGATATTGATGATCGGAGGTCGGACCGGATGGTTGTCCTCGTAGTTCTTTGGGACAACGTAATCCCTCAGCTACTTATTCCTTAGTTCCAACTGAGCAGCTTGGGTTGCTGCCTCATTTTCAGCTCTGATACGGGCCTGTTCTTCTGCACGAATCTCCGCTTGAATCTGGGCACGAGTATCAGTGATGAGTTGTGCCCTTTGAGCGGCGATGGCGGCGTTGACCCTCTCCATCACCAATGCAGCCTGGCGTTGATCTTCAGCCATTTGCCCGACTCTTTGGCGATTGAGTCTGATGCGGCGGTGGAAGCTTCTCTCTACCTCAGAGTCGTACTCTGGATCAGGGGAGAATCCGAGGTTATGCACTGGTTGCATACACGTCTTCTACCTGAGTAGAGAAAAGAAAACACCTTTTAGATGATGGTGGAGATATAATGAATTCAAGAAGATATGGATTAATGATTAAAAGAAAGTGTAAAACCGTAACCAACTAGCAAGATACTAAATGAAATTAGAACGTTCCGTTGTCCCTGGGAACGACACCAATTATTGATGGAGCTTCCACTTATGTGGAATTGTGTGCACCACTAAAAATCCTAAAGATGGTAAATCCTTAGGTTTAGCCTTGCTTATACTAGATATAGAACTCCACCCACGTATGATAAGATACGTGGAAGTCTTATCATAGTATAGTTAAGGGTCGAATCCACGTGACAACGGTCTTGTTGGGAACAACAAGATAGAAAACGTTGGAATTTCACTTAATCACTCAATAGTTGGTATTTAAATCAAGAAGTTGATTTCGTTGTTTTTAGACTAAGAGCAAGTAAAATAAAGGCAAGAAAGTAAACTTAGTTTGTTAACAATGATAAAAGTTACTAGGGTGTGATTGGTTTTTCACCGCCACTACACATGGATCAAGACATGCAAAATAAAACATAACCTGCAACAAGAGTTTAGTCAGTTAGCATCTTTGTAGGCTTAGTTTCCTTTCGGAGAACTAACTATGAGAAGTGTGAGAATGATGCAATGCCAGCCATCCCCGAACGAATGGTCAACTGCTTTGCATCATTCCCTTCTTGAAGTGTGTTCCTCGACTTACCAAAGTTGCACTTCCATACGTCAACTGATTCCATTTCATAGTATGAAAGTGCAACATTTGGAAGTGAGTTTACACCACTTCTCGAAAGCACTTCTAGATACCGAAATAGATGCATGGTGGATACATGCATCAAGAACCAACATTCAAATGAGTTTCGAATCTAATAGTACAAACGTAGACAATTCATACTAAAAGATAAAAGGTAACACAAGTTGGTGATCAAACAACAAGCATTCATTAAACATTTGATGTTGAAATGAAAAGATATAAACTCTATATTACAAACTATGGATTACATTTACATGATATGAAAATATGGGTAGCGGGGCTACTCCCCGTACCCTAGTGAGGGAGACTACTCGCTCATAACTAGGAAAAATAAGGAGGCGAGAAGAGAGAGAGAGAGCATCATCCCCACAAAGAAGAGAGGAAAGTCAACCCCTTGGAGAGAGAGAAACGATCCACCAGCTTCACAGGTTGCTTGATGACGAGATCTCCCTCTTCCCACCTTCTTTGGCAGAGAGAGAGAAAGAAGCTTCGAGATGGAGTGTGGATCTCAGACCGGCAGCCCCTGGGCGGAGGATGGAAGTCGGATTTTCTCTGGAGTGATTGAGGCAGCCTTTGGACGTCTGAAAACTTGATACCTTTTTGAGGACCCTTGGGGTCTTATTTATAGGCCTTAGGTGAAGTCCAAACGGTTTGGAGACCGTTTGGACCTCAAGACCGTTTGGATCTCAAGACCGTTTGGGTCTCAAAACCGTTTGGACCTCAAGACCGTTTGGATCTCAAGACCGTTTAAATCTCAAGATCGTTTGGATCTCAAGACCATTTGGATTCATGCGGTCTCGGGATCGATTGGCTTCATGCGATCTTGGGACCGTGTAACTCCATGCGGTCTCGAGACCGATTGGCTTCATGCGGTCTTGGGACCGTGTGACTCCATGCGGTCTTGGGACCGATTGGCTTCATGTGGTCTTGAGACCGTGTGACTCCATGCGGTCTCGGGACTGATTGGCTTCATGCGGTCTTGGGACCGTGTGACTCCATGCGGTCTCGGGACCGATTGGCTTCATGCGGTCTTGAGACCGTTTGACTCCATGTGGTCTCGGGACCGATTGGCTTCATGCGGTCTTGGGACCGTGTGACTCCATGCGGTCTCGGGACCGATTGGCTTCATGCGGTCTTGGGACCGTTTGAGCTCATGCGGTCTCAGGACCGATTGGCTTCATGCGGTCTTGGGACCGTTTGAGCTCATGCGGTCTTGAGGCTAGTTGAGTCTTTTATGATTTTTTTGTGTCTTTTTCTGCACGTAAAAAGAGGGAAAGTTTGTCTAATGGTATATTTACGATAAGAAGGAATATTTAGGTATTTTATCTAATTCTATTTAAGAAAGAGTGTGGAAAACTAAAGAAAAGACTAAGATATCATCCCAAAATTGGAGTTTATCATGGACAACAAGATGTACCATGATATCAAAGAACGAAGGAGGGAAATACATCTCAAGCTGACATAGGGTAACAACCACTTCTCTTTGCAAATTATCGAGAGTATCAGGGTCAATAACTTTACTACATAGACTGTTGAAAATGAAACAAAGTCTGGTGATTGCAAATCTTACATGCTTCGGCAATATAGATCGAATTGCCACGGGCAATATTTGTTGCATTAGAGTGTGACAATCATGAGATTTAAGACCTATCAGCTTCATATCTTTCATTGATACCAATCTATGGATGTTAGATGAGTAACCATGTGGCACCTTAACATTTACCAAGCATTCACAAAAAGCTTTCTTCTCCTTTCTAGACAACGTGTAACAAGCGGGAGGTAAGTATGTTCTTTTATTACCCATTTCACGTAATTATGTTAGTTCTGACCTTATTCCCATTTCATGTAGGTCCAGTCTGGATTTTATTCCATCTTTAGTCTTACCTGGTATATTGAACAGCATCATGCATAATGTTTGTAAAGATAGGAGGTGGATCGGTGTGCTCTACCCTACAACTATCCAGCATCGCATCAACGATGTCTACTGGAACTGGTTCGTTCACATCTACATCATCGGAGGCAATTTCTTATTCCACCCAAGCACTGCTATCGACATCCACTGATTTCGAGTTTGAAATCTCTCCATTCCAGTGCCATTCTGTATAGCCTTGTACAATCCCGTTGCACATGACATGACTTTTGATTTTGTCACCAGTGTTGACTTTTAAGTTGTTACCGCAATGCCTACATGGACAGTACAACCTATCTCCAGGTTCTTTCCTATGTTCCTCAGCAAATCTAATAAACTGATCAAGACCAGATATAAACTCTGGGGTGCAGCGATTGCGAATGGACATCCATGATCTATCCATTCTATGATCAAAGAGAAAATAAGTATATATTAGGACAAGATTAGGGTCTACGGTTAACAAATACTTGTGATGTCATTCTTATATATAATAAATGTGTACCACCTATCCCATCCTTGAACACCTAATCTAACTAGTAAGTGTATAATGTGTATTGGGTTTTCGAGAAAATTTCGGCAGCATTTCCCCGTTGTTCTCTAAGTACATATGTACTTAGAGAACAAACGGGGAAATGCTGCCGAAATTTTCTCGAAAACCCAATACACATTATACACTTACATCCTAAGTGATATTAGGTGTTTAAGAACAGTCCCAAACTGGGGACTATCCAAGATTTACTCCTAATGAGTAAATCTTTGACGGGTTTCTAGGCCAACAAAATCATATCATTAAGAGCATGGTTTCATGTTAGGTCATCATAGGTCATAATAATCCACTAGAATGGTCATAGCACATAAAAGATGGCATTACAAGGAATGTAAGAAAGCTAGATCAATTAACACTCATCTCAAGGAAACATTAGTTACTGAGGGGACTAGGAAAGAGTGCTTTTAATCCGGGTTTTGGGGGACGTTTACCTCTATTTGAGCCCATTCGGGCATCAGCAGGGAGAGAGGGCGAGATGGAGGGTAGGCGAGTAGGCAGGCAAGCAGGTAGGTGAGCAGGCAACAGGCAGGGAGACGGAGGGCAGCAGTAGATGATCAATTAATTCCTGAAACATAGTATAAAATATGCATTATATAGTAGTAGGCAGTACATGATATGTACATTATACCGTTATATGTATTGCAAACTACAAAGTACATCTACATAGATAATACATTAGTTTAACGCATAACGATACAAGAAAAACTAAGGTATGAATGTATGTATAGGTACAAGTATAATGTATCAGTAAATATTAGTGGTTGAGTTCATAGTAGAGCAGCAATGTATGTACAAATGATAAATATGTAATGTAAGTGCATCAGTTCATACATAAAGCAATTCATACATAAAGATGTAAATGGGTGCAACAGTACATACATACAGAGCTTATATGAAGTAGGAATGATTTTGATGCATGTACAACTCAATTAAAAATGAGAAGAGGAGGAAGAAGTAGGAAGAGGGGTAGGGGGCCAGGAGCAGGAGCAAGGAGCAAGCTGGAGAAACCCTATTGTCTAAGTAGGAAGAGGAAGAAGAAGGGTACCAGGTGAGCTGGCGACCAGGAGCAGAGTGTCAGCGAGAAGAGAGCAGCGACAGTGAGGAGAGGAGCGTCGGTGGTGAGCGGTCAGGCGACCAGGAGGCAGTGTCGGCGGCGACAAGGAGACAGTGTCGGTGGCGAGCAAGTAGTCGGTCATTGTAGTAGGAGCGCCAGGTGGTGGCACGCAAGCAGGGGGAAGGAGCGGCAGCGGCGACGGGTGCTTGCTCACCGGAATCGCCATACCTAAAATTGACGTTCGATTGTTGTGAAATAGAGAAAGGGGAAGAGTCTGCTTCACGCGGGTGCTAATAAGTAAATAATCGGCGTCGGTCATTACACAAAACTGACACCAAAGAAAACTGTGCCGGTTGTTCTGTAGATAACCGACGTCGATTCATATTCAGCATCGGTTGATAGGGAAAAACCGACGTCCAATTAGACAATCTTTGTCCTAAATTATTTGGCGGGAACTATTATCAGTGTCGGTTATCAAAGGATTGACTGACACCGAAAGAGGAACTTTTTGCGGAAATATCCTTCTTGAATAGGCGTCAGTGATTATTTAAAAAACCGACGATGTATGTGACGCAAATTTGTTTCGCTCGAAATTTGGATTTCACAGGCAATTTTAGGTGTCGGTTTGTTATATTCAGCCGACGTTGAATACAAAGTGGTACCCGTGTCTGGCTGGTCTTTGACGATAGACGTCGGTTTCCCTAAATACCCGAAGTTGACTAATATAGGCGTCGGCTTACCTTAATAACCGACGCCCAGAAAAATGACATTGAATGTTGTTTCTGTAGTAGTGACAAGTGTACCAGACAGACCCACCGTGAGTTTGACACATGGAACCATGACATGGTAGTCACAGTCAGTTCTCACAGTAATGGTGGTGAGTGTGATTCTTTGACCTAAAATCACTACACTCAACACATGTTGTTGGGTACACTTTGAAATCATCAAACACAATCTTGAAACACGGGTTGTTATAAAGGTGATGATTGGGTGGCTTTGACACATGGGTCTTTTGAGGGGTGAGTGATAGATATGGGATTTGTCCCTCCTGAGGGAGTTTGATATCCATGGCCACTTGATGAGTAGGATTGAGATAGGTGTGCACATGCATGTGTGAATTAGTATGTGATATTGATGTCATACATATCTCCTCCAATCTACTCTGAGATCAAGAAAGTGAATGAACGTTGACAGGATGACTGTTCCATGCCTTGAGTTCATTCAAGATATCAGTGACAAAGGAATTATACATTCATTGTAACACCATTCACGGATTGTAGGATTGAAAGTTGTTCTCCAACTTTCTATTTCACTTGGGTAGCACTGATGTGCGACTAGGCACCGCTCTTTGCTTGTGAAGTCATAAATGTTATGGACTTTCATTGCCAACGTGAAATGGACCTGTAGGGTCACTCACATAGGATTTAACATGGAAGAGGAGTTTATCCACATACAATATTTAGATTGATTACTAAAGGAGTTTAGTAGTTCAATTAAACACTCAATTAATTGATAGCTCAATATCATAGTGTTCAAGGTGTTGGACTGATTGATTGGAGTATCGGATTGATTGAAACTGCAATTGACTGATTTTGCATAGTCTGCTAACCCAACCGATCGACTCATGAGATGAACCGATCGGCTCAAGTTGGTGAACCGATCGGCTTAACCGTTGAGACGATTGGCTCATGTGCAATGAGACGATCAGCTCAATTGCTGAATCGGTCGGCTCATGTGACCAACCAAGATCGTTTGGAAAGTCAGAAGACTATTTTGCAAATACAATTTGTTTCACTTGTACAAATTCGATTTGGACAAGGATTAATATTTGATTAATCGGAAACAAATATGAAAGTCAACTTGAGTTGGACTAGGACTATGAACCGATCGACTCAGAAGTGAACTGATCGGCTCAGGTCCCCAACCGATCATTTCATGCTTGAAACAATCAGTTCAGGTGGCGCAGTTGGTTGTTTTGTGGAAAATCTTGAACCCTTCTACTCTTGTTTTAGTCCCGCAATGCCCAGGATAGAGAATCCTGTCCCATGACCCTCCTATATATATAGGGGAATTAGGGGTTTCTAAGGAACAACAACTCAGAACACCAGTTGCTCTGTAAAGTTGTCATTCTCTCTAGTTTTAGTAACCGAGAGAGAGCTCGAGCAAGTGCTACCTGATAAGGGAGGCACAGTAAGGGAAAGACAATTGTAGAAAGGCAAATGGTTGTAGGAGAGTGTGTTCGTGACTAGTACACTAACAAGAGGGTATGACTCCTTATGATTCCTTATGGGACAAGGAGATTGGAGTTCCAGGTGGTCCATGTGGACTATTTCAGAGGTGGGAGACTTCTGCCGCTCTGAGGATAGCTATCAATCTTGACAGTCCCGGTGAGACCAGGAGCTGCACACACACCGACCAAGATTGAAGGTGAAGACCGTGTAAGCTTCGAGGTAACGTCATCGAGCAAGACTCGGGACAAGGTATGCCTCTACAAACTATCCTTCCTATTGTATAGATGTTGACACGATTCTTTTATTCTAGGTTTGGGAGAAGAAAATTTTTGTTTCTGCTGCCTTTTCTATCTCCCCTAAAACCAGTTGCTCAGTAAAGTTGTCATTCTCTCTGGTTTTGGTAACCGAGAGAGAGCTCGAGCAAGTGCTACTGATAAGGGAGGCACAGTAAGGGAAAGACAATTGTAGAAAGGCAAATGGTTGTAGGAGAGTGTGTTCGTGACTAGTACACTGAGAGGAGGGTACGACTCCTTCTGATTCCTTATGGGACAAGGAGATTGGAGTTCCAGGTGGTCCATGTGGACTATTTCAGAGGCGGGTGACTTCTGCCGCTCTGAGGATAGCTATCAATCTTGACAGTCCCGGTGAGACCAGGAGCTGCACACACACCATCCAAGATTGAAGGTGAAGACCGTGTAAGCTTCGAGGTAACGTCGTCGATCAAGACTCGGGACAAGGTATGCCTCTACAAACTATCCTTCCTATTGTATAGATGTTGACACGATTCTTTTATTATGGGTTTGGGAGAAGAAAATTTTTGTTTCTGCTGCCTTTTCTGTCTCCCCTAAAACCCAACACATCTATCTCACCATCAATTGTAGATAAGAATGACCTTCCTAAAACAATAGGAATCCTCTTATCCTCTGACTCCATGTATAAAATAATAAAGTCTGGTAAGAACATTGTTGTTGTTTCCTTATTGAGCATCATTAAAACATCATCAATACTTCCTCTTGGCATCTTAATGGACCGATTGACTAATTTTATATTATATTTGACCAATTTTAGTTTTTCCAAGCACAATTCAAGATAGACATTATACTAGCATGATATTTACACTAGATTATAGATCAAGAAATGAAAACTCAATAAGGTGGCCACAAATGTGATAGGGAATAGGAGGATCTCCACAGTCCTTTTTCTTCAAGGAAAGAGCATGATGCAATATTGATATCACTTGCTTAGTGAGCTTGATGATACCAAAACTTTAGATACAAGAGGCGCACCCCCTAATCCTTTATAGGATTACAAAAGAAAACTAGAAAACCTAACTAAGAGGTCTTAACAAAAGAAAACCCAAATAGGAGGAACATACAACCCTGGAGGAGGTAACCAAGCATTAAAAACACAAAAAAAAGATGAAAATCCATCACCCAACAAGTTGTGCAGTCTCAGTAAGTAGATGATGAATCTCCAGCTTTTTCCCGAATCTCATGCAGGATACACTTCTGTTCTGAAGCACTTTCTATCTCACACAGCTGCATATATGTAGTGTCAGCTCTGTCACCCAAACCATCTCGACGAGAACACCAAAAACAAACTAGTCAGGATGAACAAGCAGATGAATTAGTCCTAATTACACTCCTTCTCACATAGCAGTAAGTTCACCTTCAAGGTAGTAATTAGGAGAATAAGAGAAATGAAGCACACCACCAGGCAACACTAACTAGGGCCTAGGTGAGCTCATCGAAATAGAGAGGGCCAGAGACATTGTCGCAGTAGTGGACAGGGGCTAGCACCTGTCTGTCATCTTCATTGGCAACTTTTTCCTCTACTTCGGTCTATACCAATCGAAGTCTGATGAGTATATCTCATAGAAGTAGGTATTAGAATCTGAACACGAGTCCTCCTTGGAGCAGTCTTCATCTTCAAACAATTTCTCTTTAGCATGTGAATACCCTACAGAGAAACCTACACTCTCCCAAATCTTGTTTAATTTCCAAGATTCGGAGCTAGAGTCTTTACCTCTACTTCTGTTAAAATCCAATTCCCAATCTAGGTTAATGCTCCCTTCATTCCACATCGGGGATGATCCAAACATATCTGGGTCAAGATGGGGGATGAACGGTGCCTTAGACTAAGGTTCCTGAGTAATAGATGTAGAAATAATGATGTTCCTAACTTGCTCTACAATCAAATCACAAAGATTTTCCTCAAACTGTATTGTAGCAGATTGCTCCATAGTTGAGGATTTTTCAGGTTCCATTGTCGTGTCTTTGGCTTTTCGTCAAACACCTGCAGTCTTATCGACTCTAAATTGAAGGTCAGCCGCAGGAGCGACCTTCCTTAACACCTACGGGCAGGAAGAAGCAAGGTGACCGAACTTCTTGCAATTGGGACAGGTTAAGGGCTTGGCAACGACCTCCATCTTCAATAGCTTCAGAGTGCCATCTAACTCCACCATATCTTCCTTAGGAAATTTGTAACTACATTCAACTTCAATGCAAGTAGTCGTTGCTCCAATGCATCCAGCTATAACAGAGTAGTCAGTGTAGTCGAGCGGCCGACCAATAGTACTAGTGATGCAAGCAAGGCGATGTTAGTTCCATGGAATACCAGGATTTGCAATCCTAAACCACATGGGGACTCGTTGAAGAGAGATCGGCTGAAGAGGGGCACCAGGCTCCCAAGCTTTAACTATCAGCAGTGAGCCATCCATGAACCAGGGGGCCTCATTCAAGATTCGCTCCCTTTCACTATGAGATGGGACTTTAATGATGAACCCTTCTTTATCCTCTATGACAGTCTCAATTGGACCACTAGGCCACCATTATTGACGCAACCATCCTTCGAGTTTCCCTTTGTAGTGATTCCTCCCGATGAAGTGAATAGACATGTGGTCCTTCAAATCCGGTGTAGAGCACTCCACACTTGATTGGGACGCACACTTGACCCCGTTCTTGAGTGGGAGCTCGATAAAGTCAAGGACCACAACATCAAGATCAAGCCTATCTTCTCGGATAATTAAAAACCAGTCCGCTATATGTGAGGATGGGGAAGCTTCAGCGGAAGGGTGGTGGGAATAAGAGCTAGAAGCCCCCTTTGCCGTTTGCGGCGAAGCACCAGGGTGAGCGGGATTCTGTTTCGAGGATGATGTTCCGCCTCCAACTCCATCAGCCTCTGGTTTGGTTGAATGGAGAGTCGTCGATGACGACTGTGTGGTGGATTGTCCCTTACCCCCACTCCTACTAGGGTTTCGTCTGCCGCCACCCCTTCTTCCGCCTCGCCCACGTCCTCTCTCCATCTCGAGCTTCTCTTTTGTTATCAAATATATCATTAGAATAGTTTTTCTTCTTCTTAGATGATGAGGTCTTGTCTAAGGCATCAGGGAAATGTGGTGAACCTTCACTAAGCATACCTGGTTCAACTGGATCAATTTGAGGTTGCACATGAGGAATTGAATCACTTTGAGAAATCACATGAGCACTTTCACTTCTCAATGGTGAACCACTAGGAATTACATATCTAATTGAAGGAATAGTGGCATTCTCAAACAAATCATAAGGTAGGACACTTGGACTCAAAAAATCAATAGAAGGGGTCACGACAAAGTTTTCTTGCATCACAATATTTCCATAACTCTTCTAAAGCACATTTTTATCAACATATGTTTTGTGCAATGGCCACTGTATGCTTGATATTTTGGTTTCTAAAGTTTACCGATCCTCAAGATGGTCATTCCATTCACTTTCTCATAGGGAGTAGGGGATCTTGTTGTGGTTGTAATGGTGTAGAAGGTGGTTGCATATGTTGATTTGCATGTCCTTGGTGAGGGTGGCATTGAGGTGGTGATGGAGGAGTGAACTGGTAGTGAAATAATTGTTGTGGTAGGAGAGGTTTTTAATAATGTGGTGGGCCTTGATATTGTTGAATGGATTGCACTTGCATTTTTGGTGGGTAGTAGAAATTTTAAGGGAGCCCATTTGACTAACCCCATTGTTTGGGCTCACCAATTTTTGGAACAGGCCTCCCATCATCATAGAGGGAAGGTGACAAAAAAAATAATTAAGCCTTTTCTCCAACACAATCACATTCTGATAAGCCTCATCAAAATGTTTCATCCTAGAGAGGACATCATCCTATAATCTTAAACTATATCTCTGACATTGTTGTTGCCATGGTATATTATTGGAGTGCCTTGACCTCCTCCTCTAGATTATCAACAACTTGCACAAGTTTTCTTGTGGCACTCCTCTTAATTCTTCATCAATTTCATCATATCATCTAGAATTGTTGCTAGAGAATTTGAGTCATTGGTAGAAGAGGGGATTGCAAGAGGTATCATGCCAATTATCTGATCATAATCATTGATCACACTAGAGGGTTGGTGCCTTGAACTTTCCACAAAATTCTCAAATTGAGGCCATGATTCTTTGAAGGATTTGTCCATGGAAGTACCTTCACAAGATGATTTCACCAAATTTTATTTCATTTGAGATAACAAAAAATAGAAGGATTTCTCAATTTTCCATAGAGGGACCTAATGATGGGGAAAATATCTCAACATATATTGAAACCTTTCCCAACTATCATGTAATTTCTCAAGAGTCATTTGGTTGAAGTTCCTGATTACACTCTACACTTTTTTCAATTTAAAAATAGAATAGAATTTCATTGAGAAGACATTGTTCATATCTTCCCAATTCATAATTTCCAATTTTTAGGAATGTCACTTCTTGTCTTTGTCCTTTCTAAAGAATGGGAATATATTAAAACAAATGGTATCATTGGTTGTATCTAGAGTGTAGAAGAATGAGAAGATCTCTATATAGGAGTCCAAATAGTGGTAGAGATTCTCATTGTACAAACCACAATAAATCAGAAACATTTTCACAAGGGTTGAAGGGATGGAGAAATCTTATCCTAGCATAGCACCAACCCTTGTTGCCACAAAAGATATATAAGTATCTATAAGGAAGTAGTCTTGGAGAGGCCTTGGTCATTCTCTCGGTTATCCCCATTATTGGGTCGTGGTCCTCCATTAGGATTAGATGTATCTTCCTTCTCTAATGTGCCCTATCACCTACATGTCACAAAATCAAGAAGAGTTATCAATCTCAGATGTAAGAAACACCAAAATAAATAAGTTACAGTGATGTCAAAAAATTGGCAAAAATTGTCATTTCTCAAGTTGATGTCGACCTTCATTTCCTCACTAAACTGCAGGAAAACTAACAAATGGAAAAAAGGATGATTTGGAAGAAGGTGAATCTGAAGCTGCATTTCTCTGCGATCTAAAAGCTATGGTGGATGATGAGGCTGGGGTCAGCTTAGTGCAGCAACTTCTGTGACTCAAAAAATTTAAAGACGGTTCAAATCAGATTATCGTTCAGATGCAAAACATTATAGGAGGATTGTCTTAAGGGGAGCCTCCCCCCAGCTAGCCAAACTTTGCTTCTTTTTGCTTACGCTTCAGTTTTTTCTCTGTTTTCTCCGTTCAGCTGCTCCCTACAAAAACATTCTGTTGGTACTTCACATAAGCAGGTCTTCGCTTGCTTGATGTGTATTTTTTAATATAAACATTACCTTTCCTCAAAAACATAGTGATGGCAAGGGAAATAGGAAAAGTAAAAGTAAAACAAACTACCTAGGATGATCGCCACACTCCACAAAAATGGTGCTAGAAAGCTTGATGTAAATTCTGGAAGTCATTAGTGGGGACACATCCCATCCTCGAGCTAAGGGGCTTCCTATCCTCGACAACCATTAAGATAGAAATTGGCATGTGCATTATTCCAATTGACATATTTCTCTAATAAGTTTAGATTGTATTTGCTTTGGGTTTATCTAGCCATGAAACACTTTACCTATATCTAATAATTATAGACAATTCAATCAAGTTTCAAATTCTATTAGGTGATTAATAAATTAGGTTTTGTTGACATTATTACCATAATTAACATGTCAGACGTCATATCTCTCAATATATAATGATCATAATTGGTTATGAGTTTCCTTATCAAGAATTAATTTCTCTATTTCTTATATGCAACCATATTTATTGTTTACTTCTTGATTCCTTTTGAAGTCACTTAAAAATATTATATCTCAGTTAAGATAAACTCATTCTGCATTAATCTACATATCCTTTAATGCCTATTATGGTGTTTCACATAATTATTGATGATGGAGATGTTCAATTTTATCATTAAACTAATCAGATATATTACCGGAGGTAGTGGCATATTGTTAAATTTATTTACATGGTGATTTCTATAACATAAACTGGTGTGTTTATGAAAAATTATATATGAATTCATGTATTATCAATTAAATAGAGAAGAATTTCTTAGTTCATTTGCATAACACATTTTTTGAACAAGTGAATTACGGTTTAAAAAGGAAAAAACCTATTATTCCTTATACTTTAGCTTTACTCGTGTAAGAACTACACTCATGATCATCCCATTATGGTCTATTAGGGTATAACCTACATGGTGTTTGGGGTTTCCTCCTGAACCAAACCAGAAGGAATCCAATCCATGGAATTAAGATTTCCAAGATTGTGAGATTATGTTTGCATCTTACTTAAAATTTCACTTATTTTAGGATTTACATATATTTTTTTCGTTGTACTCAAAATTTCACTTATTTTAGGATTTTAGTATTTAATATAATTGGTATGATATTTATTGTATTTTTATGTTTAATTTGTAGGTTGATGCAAGAAGAAAGATGAGAAGTCATGAACTTTACATTTAATTTGCA
Source organism: Alisma plantago-aquatica (assembly GCA_963693085.1). Taxonomy (NCBI): domain Eukaryota; kingdom Viridiplantae; phylum Streptophyta; class Magnoliopsida; order Alismatales; family Alismataceae; genus Alisma; species Alisma plantago-aquatica. The sequence continues at coordinate 1,954,128,025 of OY856409.1, forward strand.
ATAATTTTTTGTAGAATTGATGCAAGAAAAATATCAGAAGTAAAAAACCTCTACACATTCCCATTAAATAAGTCAAACTAGTAAGTCCTCATTTCCCAATTCCGTCAATAGGAGAGATGTTCATTGAAGTGCACCTAGTTAGTAAATTGGCTCTAGATTTCACATCTGATATTAGAATTGGACGATTCAAGTTTGGCTAGAAACATAATTCGACTATCTAAAGAATAAATATATTTAATGACTACTTTTGTTTGAAAGACAAGTCTAAAAATTGCTCATTTTTTCAGAATTAGAGATCTACAACAAATTTGTCACATCCATTAGTTTATGTTAGATTAACTTCAAATCTTGAGACATGCTATTAAAGAAGTAAAAAGATATTCAAAGAGGGTGATCATTCCAATCAACATTCATACACATCTTTAGCTATCACCCAGGAGGCTCGAGATAAAAGTTGATAGCTTAACATAGGGATGCGCTCTACCAGAGGATGCAGAGATTGCAAGTGTCATTTGGAGGGTGTTTTACACACCACGAAACTTCTCTTCTACATCACTACGTTCTTTATGAACTTCTTCTTCTAGATTTTATACTATATCTTACATATGTATAGAGAGTAGTTCATCTTATTAGGACATGAGGATTTTCCCCACCTCTTGTATGATAATCTTGCATTGTGAACCCCTTCTTGGTGGAACTATTAAATTTTTTATTAACTATTTAATGAAATTTCTATGGATTATCTACTCATCTTGTGTATTTGTTCAAATATTAGTCTATAGAGACATTAAAACCTAAGATTAGAACATTAGTTAATCAACATTGAATTCCAGAAACAACAGTGGAAGGGTTTTCTTCAGAGAAACAAATTTGGGATTCGTAGGTAATAAGATATCGACCCTATAGGAAAACGTGTCCTTGTGAGATTCTATAACTTGAAAGGATATAGAATTTTCTTGGCCCCAATCTGATAATCTTGGGAGTGAGTGATTCAATATAAGAAAGAGGATACATAGGTAACAACGATGAAACCCTTCATCCCTATAAATTTATCATTGTTAAAATTCAACTCTTGATTAATTTTATATATCTTTCTTGATTTATTCAATTAGTTAATTAAATAATCAACCAATCCATCCATCCTTTTTAACTACTTTTTCATAATTAGTAAACCCTTTTTGTTCTAAATATAGTTGCTCTTCAGGTTTGATCCTAAAGCTATATCACAATAAGATATGTTTGCTTGCAAGTGGTGATTATTGCACGTTAGTTAAGGTAAAAACTTAGAGACTTTTCCATAGTTGAATTTTTAGTACAATAATTTCCACATCAAATTTTGACGTTGTTTTTGGATGGGACATTTTGGATCTATTTCTCTATTTGGATGAAGTTAGGATTTTTTTTTCTTTTGTGATTCATTTTTGTAATTTTAGTTTTATTTTGTAATTTATTTTTTTATTTAATTTCATAGATTTCTTTTGTAATTTTTTATCTTTTAAATTCCTTATTTTATTTTTCAATTTTTAACTAGTTTTCATAATTTTTAGTTTGGTTCCATAATTTATCTTATCTTATATCTTTTATTTCTATATTATATTTTTGTGATTAATTTTATTTTTTTGTACATATTTTTTTTATCTTCATGAGCATTTTTTATTCGTGTGTTTGGTATTCAAATATATTTATTTTCCAGGAATCACATTAATGGAGTGGCCAGTACCACAAGGCATCCAATATAAAAAATTTGGCTACTACAACCATAATGTGTAGAATTGTCCCAACTTGACACCACAATTAAATTCAATGCTACATGGAACTATCGTCACACAAGTTTCCTGGTCTTGTTATGGTTGCATATAAGAAATTGACTTCAATACACAATTTTTGGAGGCTATCATAAATAACCTTACCATGTAGATGAGTATGCAGCTGAGGCAAACTACAATCAATAATATCTTGAAGTCATAGTGAAGAGACTTATTATGTAGGTCACAATTTACCCAAGATGAGTGAGAGGATGGACCCACTTGATAAGGTGTAAGGTTACAAAGAAGCAATGCTTGCCAATCAAGAAGACCAACACCAAAGAATGCACACACTATAGCATCAAATAAAAGCTATCTCTCCCAACAAGACAAGGAGTTTGAGGATCCAGTAGGAAGTTATCATGAGCAACAAGATGTAGAGGATTATATTGATGTCATCCCAAAGAAAATGATAAGTGATATGGTGATATTGGCACATGCTAAGGAACATTAGTGAGAGTTTGACATGTACACTTGTATTCCATTCTTTTTGCATTGGAGGCTTTGAAATGTCAATGTCAAAAGCATTAAGGGGAGTGACCATGGCACGATAGCAGAATCCAAGGATCCACCATCCTTTCCTATTGTAGTCCTAGATCTAGTCATCCATAATACTCAAACAACCTTGATTAAGTCTATTGTTGAAGATGAATAGACAACTTTTGTTGCATATACAGTTGTTTCAAATGATGAGGTACATCCAAACTATGATGTATACATACCAACACCTCTTCATTTTTCTATATCTTCTCATGTCCCTATCACTATCAAACATTTGGATTAATTACATGTGCTTAATGAGGAGGATCTCTATCCCCAATATCATATTGTGAAGGACTCCATTATTTTTGATGTTGATATGGTAGACCAGGAGGATGCACAACTAAAGAAAAATATTTTCCATACCGATTTTATAAAGATGGAGGTTCCTCTTATTCTAACACCACATTTTCTATATGTAGATTTAGGTGATGAGAAGAAATCCGAGACAAAACTTCCACTTGATCTAGCATGATTAGTAGTATTAGATACATATTTGTTACATACTACCTTTACCATATGAGAAGGTAGTATGTCTCCAATTTACACATACGAGAAGATCTTTATGTTGAATCATGGTCTAAAATTGACTAAACCCTTATTTTGATGATGACTGGACCATTCTAATTAATTGTGTCTTATGTCTCTACTTGAGTGATTTCAGATTATGCATAGATGCACTCCAAATGCCCTAACTTACGCATCTCAACTTGAAGAAAAGAGAAGTCAAAGTCTATGCAAGTGCACATTTTTTGAATATGATGTAAATCCATTAGAATTATGTTGTAAATCACTTATAATGATTGTATGACTTGTAATTAAGCTTAGAAAAAATTAGGAGCACTTGTATCGAATGGTTAAGCACTCAAAATCCATTTTCTAAAATTCACATCAGGTTTTTCATCGGTCGATTTGCAAACTTGATCGATCCTGATTGGATCTTGAAAATGACTTTTGATCGATCGAGTTACATTTCATAGAACTCGACTGATCCCTCTGTAGACCAAAACTAATTTAAGTGAATCGATTGAGTTACCCCAGGACAAACTCGACTGATGGCCTAAATTGGTCTTGTCTCTTAGTGGGATCGGTCGAGTTACCTTTATAGAAACTCAACCGATTGCACTGTACAAAAAATGCAAAAAAGTATTTCTAGCCATTGTGGAGTTGGAACAATAAAAAATATATCTGTTGTAAGCCACAAAACAGCTAGTTTTCATTCTTAAGTGTTCCCAAAGGCTAAGAGGCATCTCGAGCTATTAATAGGACCCCTTGGGCTTCATTCTAAGGTTGAGCATTCAATAAAAAATTGTATATAAGGTTCCTAGTCTATAGTTGAGTACCTCCTACAGCCTCCTCTCTCTCTCTAAGCTTAATCACTTGCATCATCCATTAGAGTGAGTAGGAGATTTGTAAGAGAGCTAGTCCTACATATATATCTTGTGAGGCTCTCACTTCCACCACCTCCTTTTCTGTCATTTCAACCATGAAGATGAAGGTTCTTTCTCTTGGCTAAGAGAGGTGAACAAGAACAAGGGAAGGAGTCCCTTGGCAAAGATCAAGGTTGAAGACTTGGAGCAAGAGTGGGTAAGACCTTGGTGAAGGCAGAAGACTCCTTGCTCAAGTAAGTAAGTCCTTGGTGGAAGCTTCTTCGAGTGAAGGTGAAGTCAAAGACCGAAGATCCAAGAAGAGTGGGTAATTCCTAAAAGGCTGAAGACTTGTACAAGAGTGGGTAAGTCCTTGGAGAAGGACAAAGACTCGTTGAAAAGTGTATAAGTCCTTGGTAAGGTTGAAGACTCTTTGTATTGGATAGGGTCCTTTCGTGGTTCATGTATTGTAAGTCTTATGAATGAATATAAGAGTGCAATGGTTAAGAAATCCCAGAGGTTGACCTCTCTAGGTAGTAAATTGACATACTCCTATTTTGGAGTGTGGAACCACTCTGCATATCTTGCCACTTGGAATATGTTCAATCTTTCTCTCCCTTGCTATGTATGTTTTAGTTGCACTCAAACTTCTTATTTAGCAACCTTATCTTGTGATATATCTTGAAGGTCTAATGAATTATATTTAAGTGCATTCAGCTCTATTCACCCCCCCCTCTAGAGCATCCAATCACCCATCTAGAATCCAAAATTTGGTATTAGAACATGTTTCTTCAAGTATACTTCAACAAGTAGGAGAAGATGGGTGACTACCAAAGTGGGAGATACTTCATCAAACTTCCAATATTTGATGGGAGTAACTTCCTCTATTAGAAAATAAGGCTACAATTCTACATCCAAGGATCAGGTTTTGAGCTATGGCAAATGGTGGACCATCCATACAAGCTACTGGTGACAAAGATATAAGAATGGGATGAAGCTACCATGAAGGAAGTCACCTTCAATGCAAGAGCAATCAACATCCTCTATGCCACCATGACCTCGACCAAGTTCAACCAGATTTCTTCTTGTGAAATGGCCTATGAGGTATGGAGAAAGTTGTGCATCACTTATGTGGAGACAACTCAAGTGAAGGAAAACAAAGTCTACATACTCATAGGGCTGCTTGAGAACTTAAAAATGGGAAAGGAGGAGAAGATAGACAACATGTACTCAAGAATCAACACAATTGTAAATGACCTTGTCGTCCTAAGTCATCCTATGAGTAGAGGAGAGATCAACTCTAAGATCCTCAGTCTCCCTAAGAGATGGGAACCCAAGGTGAATTCCATTGAATAAGTAAGGTCTCTTAATGATATCCCCATTGAAGAGCTCATTGGAAATCTACAAGCCCATAAAGTCACACTTGACAAAAGAGAAGAAGTTGAAAGACAAGAGGAGAAAGAGCTAAAGAGAATGAAGAAGGCTGAAATCAAGGGTAAAATTGAAGCTATTATGGGACAAGCCTCTCCATCCTCTCATCTGGAAGAAGTTGTCATGTACTCCAAGGGTAGATTCTACAAAGGCAAGAATTCCTCCTCCATCTTGTGCCTCAAGTGTGAAAAGAAGGATCACTTCAAGATAGATTGTCTACAAGGCAAGAAGACCCATCATCACAAGAAAAGAGAAGAGAAGTACAAGAAAAAGGAGAAATGGCACTCAAGGTCAAACGACTCCTCCAACTCAAGATCAAGTGAAGAATCAAATGGAGGATCTAGCTCAAGCTCTAGTCAAGAAGGAGAATGTTATTTTGCTCTTATGGCTTCTACAAAACATGAAGACTCAAATAAAGTAAATCTAAACTCTTTATATAAAGAACCCTTAATTGCTATCATTAATGCTACTCATGCCTCTCTTAAATCTTGTAAAAAGAAAAGGAAAAAGCTTGCTAAAATTGTTGATAATATGCATGTAGAATTAGATGATCTTGAACATGCTAATACTTGCTTGTTTAATGATAAAAATGCTTGTCTTAGTCAAGTAGATTCTCTTAAACTTAAAAATGCTAGCTTGCTTGACAATATTAGATTTCTAGAAGCTCAACCTCTTATGAGTAATTCTAATGAAGAGCACATCTTAATTGGTGATTTTCTCATGCATGATATTGATGTTCTTAAATCTGAAAATAACGACAAAGATTTTGCTTTGCAAGGATTAGAATCTAAAAATGGTGTTTATCTTTCTAAGATTGCTTTGCTTGAAAAATAAAATGCCTCCTTGCTTGCTAAAATCAATGTGCCTGAATCTTGTTCTAGTTCTACTAGTAGAGAGAATAATGTTGCTACTCTTCATATTGATAGAGATTCTTATTTAACTAAAGCTCTTTGCTTAGAAAATATTATTTTGCATGCTAGAGAAAATATAAATCATTTGTCTTCTACTATTGCTTCCCTTATGCATGATAATGATAGTTTGAGATCTTCTTTGCAAAGATTCTTAGTTGGTAAAAGGAATCTTAATGATATCCTACACCATGCTACGAAACAAATTGGTAGACATGGATTGGGGTATGGTAGTAGCCAAAGGAACAACAAAGGCAAATGACCTCCAATCTTTCATGGAGAATCCTCTAGTTTCGAGGCTATAGGCACATGCAACTATTGCAATGATATTGGCCACTATTCTACTTGTTGTCCTTTTAGGAAAGCACCTAAGAGAAATAGGACTTGGATTGATAAGATAACCCCTCTAGACCGAAAAACATGATTGGGGACCATTTCATCTTTCTTCTTATAGGTACTTGCAAATAGATTCACTTGAGATATTGAATTACAGATTGACTTCTCAATCCACATTAAAGAAGAAAGGTGAGATGTGTAGAGGGTGACAACAAGTGGAAAAAGGAATGGTAAGAATAAAGGTAAATGTTTTCTCACTTATAACCAATCCTAATTTGTTTTTGTCAATTTTTTTTTGGAAAATTTGGGCAAATATATTCCAAAACCCCTAAACGGTGACAAAGTTACAAATCACATCCATACATGTGATTAGGTGAGAATATAACAGGGAAAGAAAATTACATCAGTTCCCAATTCTTAGCAACTATAGGGAATACATCAAGCTTTGACTTGTGAATTTGATAGTGATATTTAATCTCCCTAGCAAGCTATGAGAATACGGCAGTGTAGTCCGACATTCCTCCATTATGTAGTCTTTTGTTCCTTTTAGCCCAAAGCATATGAACAACGCCAGTGATAGCCCATAGTTCTAAGGCTTTGTTGTGCTTGGATCTGGTTGGTACCTCAGCAAGGAAAGCATGCAACGAGAAAGGAGATCTGATATTGAGCTTCAATTGGGCATGCCCCCAAATATAACACCAGAATTTGCATTCTTCAAACAAATGATTAATTGAGTTTGTACCATGATTGCAGAGCAAGCAAGGAGGTACAGGATTACCAGACCATGAGTTGATTCTTTCATGAGTAGGAAGGGGATTTTTGAGCACTCTAAAAGTGGAGAGACTCCATCTAGGGTAGTATTTCCATTTCCATAGATTACCGTAGGCTATATCTATGGGTAGCTTCTGTCTAATGTCGTCCCAAACAGCAGTGTCATCCGCATTATAGAAGCAATGCAAAAGAAGAGACATACATCTATAGCTTGTAGAACTGATGATAGAATGAGCAGCAGGAGCTGCAAGGAAACTATCATACCTTCTGGACATCCAAGACGACCAAATGCTTTGTGAAGTAGTGAGTTTTTTAATCCTTTTCATCATGTAATAATCAACTAGCTCATGTAGATTTTTGATCCCAAGTCCTCCCTCATCAGTAGGAAATGCAATCTTTTTCCAACTAGATGAATGTGTAGAGATGCCCCAAAGGAAGTCTGATAAAAGAATTTCCATTATCCTAAGAACAGTAGGAGGGATCTCACCCATTCTCATCCAGTAACAAATCAGCCTCATAGCACAATGTTTGATGGGCATAAGATGACCAACCATGGAAATTTTAGAACCCGGCCATCTTTGTCTCATGTCCCTAAGTTTGTCAATAAATTCATGAAAGTGTCGCCTTCTAAGATTGCCACCAGCCATAGGAAATCCCAAATATTTCATGGGCCAAGAACCTCTTTGAATATTCATGCAATTATAGAGTAGCTCCTTGTTGTGACATGAAGAGGAAAGATAGATATGGGTTTTGCTCGGATTACACTTCATACCTGAGGTATTTCCAAATTCCAAAAGAAGATGTTGAAGTTGAATAAGGCTACGAGAATGACCTTTAGTGAATATAAGAACATCATCTGCAAATAATAGATGACTGAGTGCTCTTATTTTGTTTATGGGATAGGAATGAATAATCTTCTTGCTATGAGCTTCTTCAATGCATTTGCTTAGACCTTCCATGCATATTGCAAAGAGTACGGGTGATAAAGGATCACCCTGCCGAAGACCATTGGAGCTTCTAAAGAAACCAACAGAAGAACCGTTAAGAAGAAGAGAGAATGAGGGAGTTTCAATACATTGCTTAATAAGAGAAATCCACTTATCACAAAAGCTAAGGCCCGATAGACAATCACATAGATAATCCCATTTAATAGAATCAAAAGCTTTTGTAATATCCAACTTCACACAAGATGAAGGAGGGCTCATCTTCTGATTATATTTGAGCGTGAATTCAGCAGCCAGAAGAGAACAATCTTCTATACTTCTTCCTTGAATAAAGGTGCCTTGATGAGGTGAGATGATTTTATGCATAATGGTAGCCAGCCTTCTTGATATGACTTTAGTGATGATTTTATATAGCATGGAGCAGCATGAGATCGGGAGATAATCAACAAGAGAAGAAACAATGTCTTTCTTTGGAATGAGAGCAAGAAATACATGGTTAACTTGCCTAACCATGTTACCACCTTCAAAGAACCAATGTACATCATTCATCAAATCATTACAGATGACTCCCCAGTTTTCTCTGTAAAACAAACCATTGAAGCCATCCAGACCCGGACTTTTATTAGGCCCAATGCTCCAAATGGATTCTTTAATTTCTTTCATGTCACTCTTAGTGCATAACATAGTGTTGCCTTTTTCACTAACCAAGGGAGCCTAGTCGGGAAAGGATGAGGAAGGAGAAGAAACTGACTGACCTTGGTTATAAAGTTGCTCAAAGAATTGAGTAGTATCATTAGCAATAACATCATCATCTTGTAAAAGATTACCTTGTGAATCAAATAACTCTATGATAGAGTTTATGGCCTCTCTCCATTTGACTATAGTATGATAGACATTGGTGTTGTGATCCCCATTTCTGAGCCACTCCATCCTACTACGTTGCCAGTAATAGGATTCCTTAGCTTTAAGAAGAAGATTAATCTTGTCAAGTTAGTGTGCACTATGCATGTGGTTTTTGAGTCAAAGTCGTATTTTGTGATTCTCTTCTCACTCTTGCTTAAAAACCATTTCTATTTCTTTCATAGTGCATTACTAACTTGTTTACACATGTTTGGATATGGCTTATATCTTTAGCATGTCTCTAAATATGTTTTTCTTAAATATATGTGTTTTTGACAGCATCTTTATCGGTCGAGTTTGTCCTATTTGAAACTCTATCGATAGGCATCAATGGGTGTTGCCAAAAACTTTTGTAGGTCAAGTTGTTAATACATAGAACTTGACTGACAACACTGTGAACAGAATATACAGTTGACTTTTTGGATGAGAATTTCCCTCTCAACTAGATTTTTCTCAACCAATAGCCTAATTATTTGGCACTCCCGTGGTACCTTTATATATGCTCATTGCCATGTTCTTACATTGCCTTTCTTGTGTACACCTTTATCTCTCTAATTGATCTAAATTGGTATATCTATATCTTGCAATTACTTTCTTTGAGTTGTTTTGCAGGTTTTGGTGATGATCTCTTTGGATCTCTTGGTTGTGTCTTAAATTGCTTTCGGTGTCCTCTAACTTGCTACATCTATCTAGTTGTATATCTTGTTTGAATACAACCTTGAGGTTCTTAGTGGTGATCATCTTTTGGTAATGATGAATCTTTCATGCTTATAAAATTGTTAGTGGTGATCATCTTTTGGTAATGATGCATCTTTCATGCTTATAAAATTGTATATCTCTTTGTTTGGATATATCTCTACATCTACTCATAGCTTGATTTATCTTTTGTATCTTTTGGTATCTCTTGCTATGATCTAGATCCTACTAGTAGTCCTAACTAGTGATATCATCTACTAATAGTTTATATACATGTAGTTCTAGCCTTGTTCGTCAAGTGGTATTCTACTATATGCTATGCTTGTATCTTGTTTTATACTTGCTCAAGCTTGTCCCTTAACTTGCATACCTACTATCTTGAGTTGCTTGCACAACATTGGGATGCGAGATACATAGAGCTGCATTGTATGTAAAATTGGAGCATCTTTGGATTTCATGCATATTTGCTCCAGTTGTAGCTTTTGGTGCAAGACTAGTTTTTTTTTTGCAGAAATGGCCTTCTAAGATAGACTCATCGCTTTCCCATGAGCCCTGATACTTTTTGGGCAAATTCCGCCATCTTGAGGGTCAAAATTGTGATTTATTATTTTTCTATAGCACTTTATCTGGCATTTTGGGTTCTTCAAGTGCATGCTTTAACTTGCTTTTATTCTATGCTTGGACAAGCCCCTAGCTGTGATCTTCTTCTCTCTTTATGTAACTTTTTGTTATCTCTTTTCCTTTAACAAGTGGTGTTTCTTATTTCTTCATACCCCCAATTTTTGAAATGACAAAGGGGGAGAAATGTATGTCTTCTTTTAACAAAACAGGGAGAAGACATGTCTTACATGAAGAGGAGAAATATGACCATGTAAGGGGGAGAAGGTAAAGGGGAGAAGACATATATGTGTAGAACATATATGAGTAGAAGACATAGTATTCTATAAATGTTATGAAAGCAAACCATGCAGGAGAAATAGCATCAATTGAGGGGGAGTATGTGAACTCCACTAACACCGATTGAGGGGGATCATATGAACTCAATTCTATTGAAACCCCAAGGTTTCTCCAAAGGTATGACTTTACTTAAATACTTTTGATACATTTATGGAATAGTTTGTCATCTTCAAAAAGGTGGAGAATGTTAACTCAAGGTCTAAATTGACTAAAACCTTGTTTTGATTATGACTAAACCAATCCAATTAATTGTGTCTAATGTATCTACTTGAGTGCTTTCATATTATGCATAGACACGCTCCAAATGCCCTAACTTGCGCATCTCAACTTGGAGAAAAGACAAGTCAAAGTCTATACAAGTGTACATTTTTGGAATATGATGTAAATCAATTAGAATCATGTTGTAAATCACTTGTAATGATTGTATACGTAGTAATTAAGCTTAGAAAAAAGTTAGGAGCACTTAGCTCGAATGTTTAAGCACTCAAAAGCCATTTTCCAAAATTCACATCATGTTGTTAATCGACCGAGTTGCAAGCTCGACCGATCCTGATTGGATCTTGAAAATGACTTTTGATCGATCGAGTTTACATTTCACAAAACTTGACCGATCCCACTACAGACCAAAACTAATTTAAGTGAATCAATCGAGTTACCCCAGGACAAACTCGACCGATGGCCTAAATTGGTCTTGTCTCTTAGTGGGGTCAGTCGAGTTACCTTTATAGAAACTCGATCGATTGCATTATACGGAAAAGTGTAGAAAAGTATTTCTAGCCATTGTAGAGTTGCAACAATAAAAAATATATCAGTTTCAAGCAACAAAATGGCTATTTTTCATTCTTAAGTGTTCCCAAAGGCTAAGAAGCATCCCCATCTATAAATAGGACCCCTTGGGCTTCATTCCAAGGTTGAGCATTCAATGCAAAACTCTATATGAGGTTCCTAGTCTATAGTTGAATGCCTCCTACAGCCTCCTCTCTCTCTAAGCTTAATCACTTGCATCATCCATTAGAGTGAGTAGGAGATTTGTAAGAGAGCTAGTCCTAAATGTATATCTTATGAGGCTCTCACTTATACCACCTCCCTTTCTCTCATTTCAACCATGAAGATGAAGGTTCTCTCTCTTAGCCAAGAGAGGTGAAGAAGAATAAGGGAAGGAGTCCCTTGGTGAAGATCAAGGCTTAAGACTAGGAGCAAGAGTGGGTAAGACCTTGGTGAAGGCAGAAGACTCCTTTCTCAAGTGGGTAAGTCCTTGGTGGAAGCTTCTCTGAGTGAAGGTGAAGTCAAAGGCTGAAGATCCAAGAAGAGTGGGTAATTCCTAAAAGGATGAAGACTTCTGCAACAGTGGGTAAGTCCTTGGAGAAGGCCGAAGACTCATTGCAAAGTGGGTAAGTTGTTAGTAAGGTTGAAGACTCTTTGCATTGGATAGGTAAGTCCTTTGGTGGGTCATGTATTGTAAGTCTTATGAATGAATATAAGAGAGCAATGGTTAAGAAATCCTAGAGGTTGTCCTCTCTAGGTAGTGGATTGACATACTCCTAGTTTGGAGTGTGGAACCACTCTACATAGCTTGCCACTTGGTGTATGTTCAATCTCTCTCTCCCTTGCTATGTATATTTTAGTTGCACTCAAACTTCCTATTTAGCAACCTTATCTTGTACAATTATACAATACTACTCACGACATCCAGATTGGATCATGGATGCATAAGGTGAAGCATTACCATCACATTCCATACTATTCTCAAGTATGAACCCACACATAATTCAAGGTATAACCATCGGGTTATAGCATACTAGGGTTTCAACAATAGTAACAGAGTACTCCATGATTGTATTAGTCATTCAAGGACTATTCATACCCAATTACCATCACTTAGTTATATTAAACCTAAGTATAACAAGTTATACTTCATTAGGGTTATATGTCAATACAATATGGTTATCATCCCTTCTATTCATATGAGTGAATAGGTAAGACTACCTTATTCAGGGTAACCCTCCATTTGTTTTATCAACATTTGAACCATATCACCATACAACAATTGTGCAATACTAAGATCGATTACTGGTATGAATGACTACAACTATCATACACCTTTAGTTAACATATTGCTTGCACATGTACACTGAAATCATACGTATAACCAATTTACATCCCTTAATATACCTTCCACAAATTATACTTCTAAAAACAAATTCACTTATTATTAAAAGCCATTATTTTCTCTTATCTCTCTCCTCATTCATTACTACTTACTTTTTGCTACTTATCCTTCTCATTTTAATCATGTAGATTAAACATCCCTAAAATTGAAACATACAAGTTATGAATAGATTATTCATCATTCTTTCTGTCACTGCAAGAATTTATTTCATATCACACTTCACTCATATTGTATTTCTCCTTTTGTTCAAAACACACCTCTTATATTATCAATTGAATTTCCTTTCTCTTACTTGGTCATTCATATATATTACATTCTCAATTTACCCTTCTAGGGTTTCATCATCATATTGTGTGTCATTATTACATTCACTAAATGCCTCTACCATGGTGATTATGCATCATATATGATTCATTTTCTTATCACTTCATTCCCACATTTCTCTCATTAAGGAAGATATGAAAGAGAAGATGATTCTGAGACTTAGAACTCTTATCTTTGAAAAATCATTAATACATTTCTCATATGTAGGTTTATTTAATTATCAACAATAATACTTGACTAACTAGCACTTGGTTGAATCTCCTAACCTCTTTATTTTATAATCCATATTACTCCACCATGTTTCAAACCTTCCCTTACTTTCCATAATCCTCTTACCATATACTAGTCTTCCACATGTCATCTTTAACTTCTAAATATGATCATGTTGCTTATTCATGTTTATGATCATGTATACCATGTTGCACATATTTCTTTTTATCCCTCTACTAATGTGAAGTTGAAATGCTAAATCATTAATCTCTCTACTAGTTTCAACTCATGTTTAATACATTACATATCCTTCATTTTAAATCAAATGGTCATGCATGGGTCAAACTTAGTATCTTTTTTAATCAAGTTTTTACCTCTTGAATATAGTCTACCTTTGTATGACTTATTCATTGGTTAAGTTGTACGTTTGTTTTTCTTTTAGAAGTTAGTTTGTTGTTCTATAGAGACTTAGAATCCAAAAGCAGTAAGGATGAATGTATTAACTTCACAATAAAGGTATACATTCCATGCTCTCAATTATATCATAACCCTCATTCCTTAATCAAGCTCATCATTTCCAACATTTATCTTTGTTTTAAATTAGTTTCTTATCCCAGTCTTATGATTTGCATGTTCATCTAATTCTCTTCGCTTTAACTCTTCTGAAGACTCTTCACTTCTATGTACTTACCGTATACTTAACTCTTTTCTTCTATTTTCCCTTTGCTTTGGAGTACATAAAAACATTGTACTCGATTATATAATTCATTCCTCATGATTGATTCTTACTATCTTGACCCTTACATTCTCTTATCATATTTCAAATTAATATTTCATGTTTAAAGTTCATATAATACTAATCATTAAACTTAATCTGAACCTTACGTCGTGTTCCTTTATTCCCAATTAAGGGTTTCTCATATGAGGCCCCAAAGTTGGATCTCAGATATAAGTTCCAACTGATTCTTAGCTATTCTAATCTTTCCCATATGTTTCAACATCTTAGTATATGTACATTCTCACTATGATGTGTTTCTAATTTATCCATAGTCTACTATTATTATATTTTTAATAGGAGTCATTAGATCCTGGTAACGAACCCTGCCAGTCGGACCAGGGCAAACCTGTAGTCCTGAAGCCAAGAGCTGCTCAGGATTAACTAACTCCTATTAATCTTAAACATATGGAAAGAATATACACTTAGGGAAAACTCATTCAAAGATCATTTCTAGTCTACTTGATACAAAGAATGTAATCAATAAATGCTACAACTGCATAGTGTACCAAAAATCTTAAAGACCCATATATATTTCAAAATACTGAATATCTGAATTCAAACATATAAGAGCTTTTCTATTCATCTCCAATAAAACAACAATACGAAATGAAAGTTCTATCTCATTTTATATGTATGCTCTTAATTCATGTTACTTATCTTGTTTCTAACTGTAATATTTCTAGGGTTCCTCTCTAGCCCATCCTTCCATTGTATACCTGGCCAGGGTATACATGAAACAATAGACAAAGTAACTTGATACTGGTTAATCCAAGATGATCCTAAATGAGTGCCCCTTTTGGGTGAGATTCTACAATGTACCTCTGGGATACAGGTCTGATGAGGCAATGAGAAAAATCACAGGGATGGTCGGAACGGTTACAAAGTTGGAACCATAGTACATGGGATGGTCCAAAGCAAGAAGGGAAAGGGTCATCGTCAATGTCAGAAAACCACTGAAGACTGTGCAAAAGATGCGAATGACAAACGGGGACCTGGTGGAAATAGAAATGAGATACGAGAAGCTACCAAATTTTTTCTTTTTGTGTGGAAGTATCGGCCACAACAAAAGGGACTGCCCAAGCGAGCGAGCAAGAGGAGACAACAGAAGAAAAATGGGGGAACTAGGCGAGAGCATCACCTCGTAGAGGCCCCAAACAAGAAAACTTGGCAGTGTCCTATGAAAAGTCACGACACAGGCTATCTACAAAAGAACTGAAGGATTCCCCAGCAAACAGACCACAGGCGGCACAAAAGGGACAGATTAACCCAGACAAAGAAAGTGAAGCCACAATGATAGGTAGTGGGATGAAGGTCACGGACGCAAACTGCACAAAGGTGGGGGGGGCTCGGTGTATAGACAAGAGTCTGACTCTCCGTCAAAGCTACATGATCAAATAGTTTTTAAAGAAGGAAATGAAAGCACTACCTCTGAAAACGCAAAGCAGCCACCATGTAATCACTTAAATGCCCCAACCACCCAACCAAACATCACCACACACAAGTATTTAGATACAACTTAGGCCATTAAAGAAAGTATCACCCACACAGAACTAACCAGACAGGTAGCAGCAAAGGAGAATAAACAACCAAACAACGAAGAGCAGTGGGATACAGAACTAAGAAGGGAGGAAAAGAAAGGAAAAAAGAGAGTGCAGATTACAAGGCGGTCTACCCGAACATATGAAACCAGAAACAACAATTCCCCTATCAAAACGAGACCAGGCAGTGGTAATAAAAGGTAGCTATACAGGGAAGATGAAGAGAATACATAAGAGGCAGATAGCAGACTGAAGAAAGTGGGAAGAACACAAAACTCCAACATGATGTGGGAAGCATACCCACAAGTAGCGGCATTTGGGGAAGCCAAACGTCGTGAAGAACAATGAAACTAATGAGTTGGAATTGCCGAGGAATGGGTGGCATCAGCCAGATCCAAAACTTTCGGAGTATATGTCAAAGGGAACACCCAGAGATAGTTTTTCTTATGGAAACGATGATTAGCAGAGTGGAGCTTGAAAAGACCAAAAGGAAGATGGGATATGTTGATGGAATGTGTCTTAGTAGTGAAGGAAGATCAGGTGGTATGGGAATCTAGTGGAGAGACGAGGTAGCACAGATTGTATCCTATTCAAAACATCACGTTCTGGCAGTGATTGGCCAACCTGAGGTGGCTATCAAATGGGTAGTTGCTGGTATTTACAGTTGGGCTGAAAACAACAACAAATGGAAGACATGGGAGCTTATGAAAAAGATTAAATAGGACACTAATCTCCCTATCCTTTTTATTGGCGAATTTAATGAAATTCTGCACATAAACCAAAAAGAAGGAGGTGTTGAGAACAATCGAAGATATATTGACGATTTCATATCTGTGGTGGACGAGTGCAACCTTGTGGACCTGGGATACAGGGGATATAAGTTCACATGGATCAAGGGGAGAGAAGAAGCCACAGTAATCAGAGAAAGATTGGATCGGGGCCTTGCCACAACCGAATGGCGTGCCCTCTTCCCTAATGTTGTTATTAGTCATCTACCAATTCTCAAATCAGATCATGCACCTCTGAATCTAAATACCGAGAAGGCAAGGCAACAATGGAATTCAAAAAAACGTTTTTTCTTTGAGTCCTACTGGCTCACAGATAATGAATGTAAGGAAGTGGTGAAAGACGCATGGCAGGCAGCTCCAAATGAGCAAATCCACAACAAGATAGCAAGATGTACAAAAAATATGAGTGAATGGGCTGACAAGAAGTTTGGAAACATTAGCAAGAGGCTCAAAAAGTAGAAGGGGAGCTCATCAATGAATATAAAAAACATATGACAACCAACACACTTTTCAAGTGTAGGGAGCTGAGCGAAGAGGTGACCAACCTGTGAAATGTGAATGAAAGCTTCTGGTTTATGCGTGAAAAAGCGAATGAGATGCGGGACGGAGACCGCAACACCGCCTATTTCCACAAGAAAGCCTCACAAAGAAGAAAGCACAATGAAATACGGAGACTCAAAGATAGTTACGGTAGATTAAGGGAGGGAGATAAAGATGTAACTGATATTATCACTATGTACTATAAAAACCTTTTTACCTCACAACTTTTTCCTTGTAATGATAACATCCTAACAGGCCTGGAGAGGAAAGTGATAGAGGAAATGAACAACAACCTCCAAAAAGATCCAACAAAAGAGGAGGTCTGGAAGGCCCTCAATCAAATGCATCCTTCAAAGGCCCCGAGGCCGGACGGACTTCACGCGGGGTTCCATCAGACTTTCTGGCCTCTCATGGGGGAGGACATCACCGACTACATCAAGAAGTGGTCGAGATCCGAGCACAGCCTGTTCAACATCAACAAAACTAATGTGGTCCTTATCCCCAAATGCAAGGACCCCCTTGAAATGACAGACTTCAGACCAATAAGCCTATGCAACATCCTCTACAAGATCATCTCAAAGATATTGGCGAACAGATTGAAGATGTACCTAAACGACATCATCTCTACAAACCAGAGCACTTTTATTCCGGGGAGACTGATCACGGGTAATGCTCTCATAGCTTTCAAGATGTTTCATAATATGAAAACAAATACAAAAGGTAGAAAGGGCTACATGGGGATAAAGCTCGACATGAGAAAAGCATATGACAGAATTGAATGGGATTTCATTGATAGTGTCATGAGCAGAATTGGCTTTGGGAACATGTGGTGCAGGAAAGTTGGGGAGTGCTTTAGATCCCCATCCTTCCCTTTCATCATAAATGGTAACAAAAAGGGACATGTGCTGCCATCTAGAGGACTTAGGAAGGGGGACCCCATCTCCCCCTATCTTTTCCTTCTATGTGCGGATGCTTTCTCAGAGCTACTGAATGGAGAAGTAAGGGAAGGGAAGTTACACGGAATCAATGTATGTCGCGGAGGACCTAAAGTCTCACATCTATTCTTCACAGACGACAACATTCTTTTTGCAAGGGCAAACCCACAGTAAGCTGCTATGATAGCTGATATTACCAGCCACTATGAAAGAGCTTTCGGGCAGAAAATTAACTATGCTAAATCAGAGGTTGCCTTCACCAAAAACGTGTGCTCAGAGACCATGACAACCATTCTATGTACCCTCAATATGAAAAAAGTGGATAAGCATGACAAGTACATTGGCCTTCCTACAGTTATTGGCATATCAAAAAAAGTCATCTTTGACATTTTGAAAGATAGGGTGTGGAGCAAACTCAAAGGGTGGAAGGAGCGATACCTCAGTCAGGCAGGTAAGGAGGTTCTCATAAAGTCTGTGATACAAGCTATACCATCATATATGATGGGTCTCTTCCAGATCCCCTGTAACATAATTGACGACCTGAATAGACTGATTGCAAACTTTTGGTGGGGTACTTCAACAAACAAAAGGAAAATACATTGGATTTCATGGGAGAAAATGTGCAAACCAAAGGTTGAAGGTGGCCTGGGCTTCAAAAATCTCAGAATTTTCAATACTGTATTATTAGCAAAATAGGCTAGGAGGCTTTTCTCAATTCCAGAAAGCCTTACAGGACAAATAATGAAGTGTAAGTATTACAAAAATATAGATTTTCTAGAATCCTATAGAGGCCATGCTCCAAGCTTCACATGGCACAGCATTTGGGGAGCCAAATCACTCCTTATGGAGGGGATTAGATGGAAAGTCAGTAATGGAACAAAGGTCAACATATGGGCAGATCAGTGGCTCCCTAATAGTAAGGGGTACTGCACAAGAGTAAATCAAGAGAACGAGAGCAATTATTTCAAGGTGGAGACTCTAATAGACAAGGACAAGTGGACCTGGAAGAGGGAACTACTGGAACAGACTCTCCAACCAGTTGACGTGGAAACAATAAAAGCTATACCTTTATGCCCCAATAGCTTGGATGAACAGTATTGGTACCCAACAAGAGATGGCTCCTTTACCGTTAGATTGGCTTACTGGATTGGTGATGACCAGGGCGCTCCCAAATGGCTCAATCCTTCAGTCAACATCAACAACAAATGGACTAACATATGGAAGCTTGAGACCCCACCAAAGGTTAAACATTTCATATGGAGAGTTGCTTCAAATCAAATCCCCACAAAGGCTAAATTATATGACAAGAATATTACTTCTGATGTTGTTTGTCCCATATGCAATGCAACAAGAGAAACTATGTTCCATATGCTCTTTGAATGTCACCATGCCACCGAGGTCTAGAAGGAGAACACTACTTTAAATAATATCCTCACACTGGTTGCTGAGTAGGGAACCACATTCATGGATGATATCTGGAACATGGCTACCAAGGACGACATTACAACTTTCTTCGTCAAATGTCTGGCCTGCTAGAAGTGTAGAAATGATACAATCTTCAATGAGGACGACCCTAATCCCACCAGGGTTGCTGAAAATCTGCTGATATGGGCAAAAAAGCATAAAGAAGGGGCTGCATTCACAAGTAAAAGGAGAGGACTGAAGACAGCCACAAGACGAACCAGCTGGCTACCCCCTGAAGGAGAACAAATTAAAATGAATATAGATGCTGCAATCTGTATCCGGAACAAGGCTTGCCTTAGTTCTATTTTTAGAGATAAAGAAGGGAGCACGGTGGCCATGTCGACACACATAAAGGAGGGAAGCTGCTCACCCTTTGTGGCTGAAACATATGCCATTATTTGTGGCTTGCAGACAGCCATTGATCTGAACATTAGAAATATATGTATTGAAGTTGATGCTCTTAATGTTATACAGATGATAAATAGCCACAATAGAGGTTTTGGTCCTATCGTACAGCTGTTCAGGTACATTGATGAGCTGAAGGGTAGACTAAATGTGACAGGATGCATACATGTAGGAAGGGAAGGAAATATTGATGCTCACAATTTGGCAAACTGGGGGCTCATGAATGATGTAAATTATACGTGGGTGGATTTATTCCCAATATCATGTGTTGACTGTAATATCTCATCAAATGAATGAAATCTTACTACCGTTTCAAAAAAAAGTACTCAGATATTGGGCTAGGATATCCAAATACTCAAATCCCCAGAGCTAACATCATAACATCTCCTGTCTACCACACTTATGACTCTAACTTACTAACTTGATGGTCCCTAACACTCAGCCTAAGCTCTAATACCAAAGTTGTTACACCCTGATCTCACAATTATCACCAATCGTGAGGTTAGGGTATAAATTGAGGATTTAACGTAATACAAAGATCACCCTTAACTTTTCTTCTTTTTCAAATCTTTGTTTTCTCACATTGAACCACATAAACTAACATTACAAGAGAATTAAAATTTTATTTCTCTAATATAAATCTCAACATTAATGATACACATCCATACATTCCTTATGTTTCTCACACTTCCATGTACATACGCCATGACAATCATTAGCATTCTTTCTTATTAAGGAAAAAAAATACAAAACATCATTTACAACTCTCTCACATCTATACAAGGACCTAGAGTGATAGGGACCGATTGAGCTTAACTATACTCAGACTTAACTCTTGTGGCAGATCTACTCTGATGCAATGATATCTTCTTCAATTCCATGTGTTTTCCCTAAAACAATTTAGTAGAGGGGTCAGCCTACTCACTGAGTGAATGAGTACTGCAAAGAAATAGTCTAAATCACAGATATAATTACAAATATACTTTTGAGCAATTGATATCAATTATAACAGAAAAAAGGTTTAAAGAGTCTAATAATTGACAATCATAAATATGGCAAGATACTCTAAATATCTATAAGAATGAATCAATATATGAAATGCTTTATTGATCATAAAGAGAACTAATAATTCAGAAAGATACAAGGAATAATTGACTAACTGTACACACTTGTTTGACCTCTCATTCATTTTATTATGCCCTGATCATATGCAGTGTATTCTACATATGAAGGCTCGTAGTGCACTACGATCACATAGTACAAGACTTAGCGGACACACCCGAGAAATGCTAAGTCTGACTACTCTCCTGATCTGCAATAGGGAAATGGCACTCTGGCCTAAACGGGACTCCTCCTCTAACTTGAGCACACAGGTGGAGAGTCTAGCCACCTCTTGGCTTTTCTATACTCTAGTGCCACCAAGACTTCTGGTTGGTGTTGGACATGCTTTTCTGTACTCTAGTGCCACCAGGACTTCTGGTTGATGTTGGACACTACAAACTATAAATTAATGAGACTTCCACTAGGGCTTCGTCCCCCATGCCACCTGATAGCACGTTTCGACCCCCGTATACTGGACGTTTCTAGGGTTAGGTCATTTCACCCCTAAGGCACATACCTCACAAAGGGGTTCTACGGTGTCAGGGCCCTTAAATCTATAATTTAATTATTTCTTAGAAAGCTCTTTCTACATTGTACCTTTCTCTCACTTATACTTGACTCTGATATCTCTATGGCATTGCGTCTACTTATTTGAAGTTATAATACAACATGTATATCATTTTAAACTTGGCAGAGCAGTATATTCAAAAACACTATAATATACTGAGTAATCAACATACTATACATGCAGGCAGACTAAAATTCTTAAATAAACAAATTACATGTCCACTTGCACATACACACTAGAATCGTGCAATTTATCATCTTATAACAGTGATAAGAGTTAATTATTTGACATATGAGTAATCATCAGTAGCACCTACAACTTATCTGTAATTTCTCAAAGAGTGTGCATATCAACCCAAATCTTGAGTTGTGCATCTCATAACTCAATTAAGAGTTAATTAATTATCATGACAAGAATTTTAATGATAACTGAGAACATTGACCCTAACCAAGTTGACCAGGAAGGAGGTTCCTTTTGTCTGGAATGACAAGTGTCAACATTCTTTCCAGCTGTTGAAAGAAAGGTTAACAAGTGCACCTGTGTTGGTGTTACCTGAGCAAGGGAAGGGGTACATAGTTTTCTGTGATGCATCTAAGAATGGTCTAGGATGTGTGTTTATGCAGGATAATCAAGTGATTTCTTTTGCCTCTCGATAGCTTAAGAAATAGGAGGAGAAATATCTGACGCATGACCTAGAGCTAGCTATTGTGGTCCATGCTTTGAAGATATGGAGACATTATCTCTATTGAGAAACATTCCAGATTTTCACAGACCATAAGAATCTAAAATATATCTTCTCACAACATGAGTTGAACATGAGACAATGTTGTTGGATGGAGTTAATCAAGGACTATGATTATACAATTGATTATCATCCATGGAAGGCTAATGTTGTGGCTGATGCACTAAGTAGGAAATCATCATCACCAACCTTAGATAAAGCACAGTTGAACTCCTTAGTGTGTTTTAAAATAGATATGCTTATCTCCTTAAAGAAAAATAATATACAACTTAAGGTATCGTTGTTAGCCGGGTTGTTAGCTGAGATGTAAGTGAAACCTACTCTGAGACAGCAGATTAAAGAAGCACAACAAGCTGATGTTGTGGTTCAACAGATCAGGTCAAAGTATGGTAGTGAGAAATGAGATGGCTTTCATGAGTTAGAGGATCGGGTAGTCTGTTGCTTAGGATGGTTGTACATGATGCCAATAACTTAAGGAAGTTAGTCTTGGAGGAAGCTCATTCTTCGATGTATGCAATGCATCCAGGGAGCACCAAAATGTATCATAACTTGAAGGATATGTATTGGTGGCCAGGTTTGAAGAAGGATGTAGCTGAGTTTGTTATGCGGTGTTTGGTGTGTCAGTAGGTTAAAGCTGAACATCAAAATCTTGTAGGAACAATGCAACCTTTGCCTATACCGCAGTGGAAATGGGATCATGTGACCATGGACTTTGTGGTTGGTTTGCCTAGAACAACCAAAGGTCATGATTCCATATGGGTGATAGTTGATAGGTTGACTAAGACAACACATTTCATTCATGTCAAAACAACCTACACTGCTGAGAAGCTTACACAGATATATATAGATGAGATAGTGCGGTTGCACGGGGTTCCAGCTACTATTGTTTCTGATAGAGGTCCCCAGTTAACAAGTCGTTTTTGGGAACGACTACATAAATCTTTGGGTACACAGTTAAGGTTTAGTACTTCCTTTCACCCATAGACATATGGACAATATGAGATGACTATACAAACCTTGGAGGATTTGCTTAGGGCATATGTCCTTCAATTTGTAGGAAGTTGGGATCTACACCTGAGCTTGATAGAATTTGCTTACAATAATAGCTATCAGCACAGTATTGATATGGCACCATATGAAGCATTATATGGTAGACGTTGTAGATCTCCTATATGTTGGTATGAAACAGGAGAATATCAACTTTTGGGTCCTGAATTAGTGCAACACACAACTGAGAAGATTAAAGTAACACACCAACAATTAAAGACTGCATAGGATAGATAGAAGTCGTATGCCAACAAATGGTGAAGACCTTTAGAATTCCAAGTGAGAGACAGAGTATATCTCAAGGTCTCACCTTGGAAAGGTGTCCTTAGATTGGGAAAGAAGGGAAAGTTAGCTCCTAGATTTACGGGGCCTTATCCAATCATTGAAACGGTATCCTATAAGCTAGAGTTGCCACCCGAGCTACATAAGTTTCATCCAGTGTTCCATAGCTCCATGTTGAGAAAGTGTCATCCTGACACAGAGTTAGTTTTGCAACCTTTGGAAGTAGAATTAAATGATGATATATCATATGTTGAAGGACCTGTGATGATCCTTGATAAAAGAATTAAAAATCTGAAAAAGAAATACATATGTCTTATGAAAGTTCTCTGGCATCACCATGCCATTGAAGAAGCTACGTGGGAGCTAGAGGAAGAGATGAGGAGGAAGTACCCTTCTCTTTTCTCTTGATGATTTCGGGGACGAAATCCTTGTTAGGGGTGGATAATTTGTAACATCCCTGACCTGGGTTATGCTTTAACCCTAGATGTTTTGTTTAAGAAATATAATTATATGCTTTCTCTTATCTTTCTAAAAGTAATTAAGACTCAAGAGGAACTTATGTTTCAATTTTAGTCCTTTTTGAATAATGTTGAAACAATGTTTTACTTGTTTTGGACTAAAGTGCAAATTACCCAAGTTGAGGGGTTAAGTTGCAAATGTTACATGATACATGTTCCTCAAGTGTTTAAGCATCATGAGAATGAAAATTATGTAGAGGTATGGCTTGTATAAGCCTGAGCACCAAGAAAGAGCTTATTAAGCAATGTTTGTGCATTAAAACCTAGTTTTGGTGTAATGTGCAATTTACCCAAAACCTAGGGTTCAATATGCAAAATACCACTTTTATAGAGTCCCTAATGTTTCTTGGCATCAATTAGAGACAATAAAATCAGAGGGGCATCTCATTTGAATCTCTTTTGAGGAGAGAGAATCTTGATATTAAAATAATCAAGATTTAAGCATAATTGAAACCCTAATTCAATTTGATGCAAAAAATATATATTAATTGAAGTGCCCATAAATTAATATGGCTTTGGTTGAAATCCTATAATGCAAGGACGTCCAAATTCCTTGAGTTGCACCAAAATATCCTAAGTAGGTGAAGAAATCCACTTGCATTTGTTAATTAAAAAGAATTGTCCACTAAAAATGGACAATAGTATTATATTGATTAAGGTGCTTAAGTGGATTGCTTTTAATTCAAGGATAAATGAGAGGTTTTTGAATGCAAGAAATATGGCTTCGTATGCAAGGAAGAGAGGGGGGTATGTGGCACATGAAATAGGAGATGAATGATTTTCTACTACTTTCTCTCTCTTGAAAATACACATACATGTAACCCATTTTCCACTCACTTGAAAGACTCTTTTTCGAATCCACTTTCTTTCTTTGCTTGGGCCTAAGACTAAGGATCTTAGGAGAAATAGGATAACGTGCCCCAACCTGTAGGTAAGCTCCATGGTCATCTTCAACATTGATTTCATGGTGGAAATCAAAATTCAATACTTATTTTCTTCTTTTCTCCATTCATTCTTCAACTTTAGCCAATCTTTTCACTCAAAGACTTGAGAACGGACCTTGGACAGTTGAGAAAGCATCATTCACCATTGAGGACGTGAATCTTGAAGCTTGGATTCAACTTTGAAGGTGGGTTATATAACTTGAACCCTTAAATGTTATTATTGATTTCATTTCTTCATCATATGTTGATTCCTTTTTGTTTCCCGAATTTCCTTTTGATTAATTGTTGAAATCACCACAAAGATCACATAAAATTTCGAAGGTTTGTAGCTTGAAGATGATGATGTCATCTTAGAACACACCTCAATAAAAATCATGAGCAAACGGTTTCACTTTTTGGTGACCAATCGGTCTCAAGACCGTTTGGTGACCAAACGGTCTCAAGACCGTTTGAGGTCAAACGATCTCAAGACCGTTTGGGGTCAATTGCTGATGTAGTTGGATGAAGATCCAATGGTTCCAATTGATTGAGTTATAATGGTTTCAAGAGTGAATGATCCATTAATTACAAACCTTAATCAGTTTGATTGGTTGAAACCTTAAATTGAGGGTCTCAACCCTAGATGCCCAAACGGTTTCAAAACCGTTTGGAGGGCAAACAGTCTCAAAACCATTTGGAGGTTGAGGGGTCAAAACCGTTTGGAGGTTCAAGGTAGCCAAGACCGTTTGAAGACCTAATGTGATAAAAGCTCAATTAACCCCATGATTTTTAATGATGTTTATCAAATATAATAACAATGGTTGTATCTTTAAGGTAATATAGGGTGATTAGTACCCTTTGAGGGGTTAACCTTTGATGATTATGGAAGAAATATCTCAACACACTATGCTAACCCTAAATGTATGTACTTGAATGAAGGGTTGACTTAATCTAATCAAGTTTGAAGTAATCAACATCCTAAAAAGGATGAGAGAGAGGAATTCATACATGTATAATAATCATGTAGTGGTTAAGGACTCAACACTTTCCACATGAATAAAATATGTAACTAGGGTATGAACCTTGATAAAGAGATCATGAAACCCTAATCGATAAGGTTGATGAACCCTAACCCTAATTTAGGGAAATGTTAGGTGAAATCCTAATCTAGGGTAATGGTGTAACCCTAATCTGGGGTAATGATATGAGAAATTCCAATTCAGGGTAATATAATGAAAAACCCTAATTTAAGAGGATGCTTCATGAAACCCTAATTTCAGGTACGGTTACATGAAACCCTAATTTGGGGGCAAGTTATAAGGAACCTTAATTAAAGATAATGATGTGTGAAACCCTAATTAAGGGTGATGTCATATGAAACCCTAATTAAGGGTGATGTCATGTGAAACCCTAATGTAGTGATGGAATGCTATATGAAACCCTACCCTAATATAGGGTGAAGGTATGTGAAACCCTAATTTTGGGTTATAGTACATGAAACCCTAATCGTGGGCAATATGATGATAAGCCATAACCTTAATTTTGGGTAATGGGATGAGTATTCCTAATTGACATGAATTTGGAAACACTACCCCTAATGAGGGAATAGTGATGCTACCCTTACATTGCATAGTGTTGATATGTAATCGATATGACTGTTATCATGTGCAATAATCATGCATGTATCATGAGATGTTGGGCATAACCAGGTATGAGCTATAATGTTTTATTATTGAAATTGTTTCATGGGCCTTGTGAGCCATAATATGCTTTGTTGACTACTAAGAGGTAACAAGAGATTAAATGGGCTTTGAGAGCCATGTGATATGATTGTGTAGAAAATATCATGTTTACCTTGGTCAGATGATCTGAAGGTATTAGTTACCTGCTAAGTGGTAACAAGTGTTCTTTGATGAACTAAGGGTTTGAATACCCATATTCCATAATCATGATGATGAGATGTTAAGGGATGAGAATGCCCTTGATGTGACAAGGGATTGAGATCCCAATATTTTATAAAGCTTTGAAAAGTACTTGATAGAAGTATTACTCATTTCTTTGTAGAATTTGTTATAATAATTTATGTTTGAAAACTTGACTGATGCTAAAAGAATATGGTAATGTACTTAATTAATCAAGTGAAATCTTATCATGTAGATCCCTGGCCATAGATCCATCATCGTCAGTAGTTGGTGATGGTGAAATAGGTTTGCCTATGGGATCTCCTGGAGGGCATACTATTGAGTATGTAGGGGTTATGGGTGCGAATATCCTTACGCCCTAATGGAGGAATTTATGTGAGATAAACATTAAATCTCTCAATCCTTCATTATATATGTCGGGATAGATGTATAACTAATCTCCCAATGCTGGGATGGATGTAACACGAATTTGCCAAAAATGTTAATGTTGGATCGATGTGAGATAAACATGAAATATCTCTATTGTGAAGAGAGTACAACCGCCACTATAACTCTATAGAGAAGTTGCCAGTATACCCTAGAAAGCTATTTAGCATAGACACAAGATGTCCTGCATTTTGTCCTCACACTGACTGAGGAGGATGAGGTCATGGGAATCTAGCTCTTCCTTGACCTATGTATGGTACCGATTTCGATTTTGCAATGGTCGGTTGGAGTATGAGCGGTATACCTCATCTCCTCAAGGCTTAAGTATGATTGTAAAATGTAATCAACCGTGTAGCGTATTTGCTTATTTGCTTAATGTTAAAATATGAGAATCAATGGTTGATGTTACCTTGCTTAGCATATCCTAGATGGATAAATGTTATACATGTTCTTCAATTCCTTATTAGATAAGTAACATGCTACTTTAATAAGTTACAGCTGAAATGATTTGAATAAGAATATTGTTCTAATCTATTTAGACATTGATTTATCTGATGTTGAATATATATGATTCCTCTGCTCAATTTTATTCTATTAATCTGTAATAATAATGTTTCTGGCGGAGAGTTATATCTCTCATTGGGACAATTTCAATTGTCTCACCCCCGTGGGATCCAACTTTTTTAGGTAGATGCAGAAGAAGAGATAGAAACCCTACTGCAGGGGAAGAGCAACATCAGCAGCAACAGGGACAACAGTGATATTCCAAGCGGAGGCACTAGCTGTCATGTTTTGTATAGAGAGTCCTATGTGTCATCTCTGTACTCTTAGGTCCTCAGAGTTAGTAGTTAGTACTTTTAATGAATCGATCTAAGATTTTGGCTTGATTCCTCGAGGTTTTTATGATGTTTGTGAATAGTTTTAACAAGGCAGTTGATGCTTGTAATCCTCGAGAAGGGACGGTACAGGATATGTACTTATGAACCAGGATGTAAATGAAATACATTGGTTGTTGATAAAATAATTTTCATGTGATTGGATGCCTTTGTAAATGGTTTTAATTTTTAGTGATTTTCAGTAATTTTGCTGATTATGTTTAATTCTACAATTAATTACACTATGACGGTCTAATTTGGTGTTGGGTCATATCATTGATGGTCCCTGACACTCAGCCTAAGCTATGATACCAAAGTTGTTACACCCTGATCTCACAATTATCACCAATCATGAGGTTAGGGTATAAATTGAGGATTTAACATAATACAAAGATCACCCTTAACTTTTTCTTCTTTTTCAAACTCTTTGTTTTCTCGCATTGAACCACATAAACTAACTTTACAAGAGAATTAAACTTTTATTTCTCTAATATAAATCTCAGCATTAATGATACGCATCTATACATTCCTTATGTTTCTCACACTTCCATGTACATATGACATGACAATCATTTACATTCTTTCTTATTAAGGAAACAAACATACAACACATCATTTACAACTCTCTCACATCTATACAAGGACCTAGAATGACACAGACCGACTGAACTTAACTATACTCAGACTTAACTCTTGTGGCAGATCTACTCTGATTTAATGATATCTTCTTAAAGTCCATGTGATTTCTATAACAATTTTGAGTAGAGGGGTCAACCTACTCGCTCGGTGAATGAGTACTTCAAAGAATCAGTCTAAAGCACTGATATAATTACATATATACTTTTGAGCAATTGATATCAATTATAATAGTAGAAAGCTTTAAAGAGACTAATAATTGACAATCATCAATATGGCAGGATACTCTAAATATCTATAAGAGTGAATCAATATATGAAATGCTTGATTGATCATAAAGAGAACTAATAATTCAGAAACATACAAGGAATAATTGAATAATTGTACACACTTGTTTGACCTCTCATTCATTTTATTATGCTCTGATCATATGTAGTGTACTCTACATATGAAGACTCATAGTGCACTACGATCACACTGTACACTTAGCGGACACACTCGGGAAATGCTAAGTCTGACTACTCTCCTGGTCTGCAACAGGGAAATGGCTCTCTGGCCTAAACATGACTCCTCCTCTAACCTGAGCACACAGGCGGAGAGTCAAGCCACCTCTTGGATTTTTTGTACTCTAGTGCCACATGGACTTCTAGTTGATGTTGGACACACTTTTCTGTACTCTAGTGCCACCATGACTTCTGGTTGATGTTGGACACACTTTTCTGTACTCTAGTGCCACCATGACTTCTGGTTGATGTTGGACACTGCAAACTAAAAATTAAGGAGACTTCCACTAGGGCTTCGTCCCTCGTGCCACCTGATAGCACATTTTTGACCCTAGTATACTGGACACTGCTAGGGTTAGGTCATTTCACCCCTAAGGTGCAGACCTCACATACGGGTTCTACGGTGTCAGGGCCCTTAAATATATAATTTATTATTTCCTAGAAAGCTCTTTCTACATTGTACCTTTCTCTCACTTATACTTGACACTGATATCTATATGGTGTTGTGTCTACTTATTTGAAGTTATAATACAACATGTATATCATTTTAAACTTATCATAGTAGTATATTAAAAAACACTATAATATACTAAGTAATCAACATACTATACATGTAGGCAGACTAAAATTCTTAAATAAATAGATTACATGTCCACTTGGCACATACACACTAGAATCGTGTAATTTATAATCTTATAACACTGATAAGAGTCAATTACTTGCCATATGAGTAATCGTGAGTAGCACATGCAACTTATCTATAATTTCTCAAAGAACGTGCATATCAACCCCAATCTTGAGTTGTGTATCTCATAACTCAATTAAGAGTTAATTACTTATCATGACAAGAATTATTAATAATAACTAAGAACATTGATATCAAAATACTTGATTCATTCAACACCCTACCCTTAGGGTTTCATTTAATCACAACAAATGCTACAAAGAAAAGTGTAATACATATATCACGTACTTTTCAAATCTTTAAAACACATGATACCTGGGATCTCAATCCCTTATCACATTATTGGGAATTCTCATCCCTTCACATCATTATCATGATTACTGGATCTGGGTATTCAAATCCTTAGAGCACCACATAGCATTGTCACCTCTGTAATAGGTAACCATTACCTCTAGGTCCTTAGACCAAGGTATTCATTTCACTGATTGTACAAGTATTCTCATGGCTCACAAGGCCATCACACATCTTGCCACCTATCACTAGGAAACAACTTATTCACATGGCTCCCATAAAGATTTCATGTGACATAAACATTCACTGAATAAAGACTACTATCAACAAATCATATAAAATCAATATATGTATGAAACCTTAGAACTGAGCTGAATTTGGGTTTCCATGCCATTCACTGGGATATCATGCATCAATAATAACATTGAATAAATAAATTCTATCATGTCAAGAAAATCCCTTCAAATGGATTTCACGATATCTATTTGCAAATATCCAACTTTCCTCACATCTGTGGTTTCACCCTCTTTACTAAGATATCAGACAAACACTATTCACTTTGAATGAAATCCAAGATAGTATCTGACATATATATACTATGAATTTAGATAGACAATCATTCATAACCAAGGGGATCTAGATAAGAAAATTTCTTTATTTACTTACACAACATATTTCAGTCATAGACAAATTCCCTATATTTCAGTTTACTCTTATAACCTCTACAAATACTTAGGTATTCTCATTAGGATGTACTATATACATTTATAATATGATTTTATCATCTGAAATTCATCCAAATAGAGAAAGAATCCATTTCATATCATTTTGCAACAACTTAGAACAATTAGACAATTCAGGGTTTTTAGTAGCATACTAGCAATTAAAGATTATGGATGAATTAACCAATTTTCGTGCAATATACTATTTAAAGGAAGTTCCCACTCACCCAACGGTGTGAAAATGCCTTAAAAACGTATCCCATATTTGAAAATCTCAAATCCATATCAAATCCCTAGCAATTCACCCGATTCTTCTTCCTTTCAACTAGGAAACCCTAAAAATAAGGGATTATGAAGAAAGAGTAAGAAAAGGGGAAGTTTTGATACCATTTTGGATCAAATCAGATGATGGACGGAATCTTGAAATGTGAGAGAATATTCACCATGAAACTATATCTAAAGAAGCTAAACTTACATGATTTCATCATTCCTCGGACCACAAAACCCTAGCTCAGCATCTCCATCAATTTCTCCTCTCAAACCCTAACTCTCCCTCTCTCTCTAGGATTTCATTTATCTAGATTGAATCACTAATTATGAGTGCTCCTTGTGTGTTAGGTTGAGCATATAGATCAATTGAGCTTCTTGGGTCAATTGCACATTGACCCCTCACTCAACTTTTTCTTATTTCAGCATATTTTTTCTATCATAAAAAGGTTTCTATAATTCATATAGTTCAGAGATCAAAAGTTCTCCAAAAATTATGAAATTTTTTCATGTTGTTTATGATTGAGTTTCAGATCACTAGTTACAATTTAAGATCATTTGGAGTTAACAATAAATAATTAAATATAAAACACTACACTTATGAAAAGCACTCTGTCAGCATTTTGGTTGAAGTATAGTTCGACTGAGAACCACATTCAAAGAACACTAAAATATTTTGAAATTTTTCTCCAATATGAATGATTGAGTTATCCATATCATATCCAAAATTAAATTAAAAAAAAATTGTAGAAAATATGAAAAATCATTTACCACACTACTATCCTGATCAAATTCCATATTCATGTACTATCAAAACCCTAATTTTTTCCTATTAGGGTTTACATTTCTAAAACCCTAATTTTTCAAAAAATAGAACACTTAACATTCTTATTAATTTTAAAACATCATAATTGAATTATCATCATTAATTAGATTTAAGAAATGATCAATTCAATTAAGCATATAATCATCCAGGTAAACCCTAATTTACCAATTAAGCTCATATGCGGAAATAACACTTTTGATTCTGAATAAATAGAGATATGTGAATCTTGTTTGTTGGGAAAGATGGATAAAACTCCTTCCAGTAGTAACAATGAGAGGGCTAGTGGTCTATTAGGACTCATACATACTGATGTATGTGGGCCTTTTAGAACAACCTCTAGAGGTGGGTATTAGTACTTCATTACCATCACTGATAATTTCAGTAGTTGTGGTTATGTTTACTTGATGAAACATAAGTAAGAAACTCTTGACAGGTTCAAGGAGTTTATCAATGAAGTACAAAACCAACTTGGCAAAAGTATTAAGCCACTTCATTCTGATTGAGGTGGAGAATACTTAAGCCAAGAGCTTGAGGACCTTATGAGAGCATGTGGGATTGTATGTCAATGGACTCCACCTAGAACACCTCAGCATAATGTGCATCCTAAAAGGGAATCACATATTGTTGGATATGGTAAAATTAATGATGAGTTTGGTTAGGCTTCTGTTTACCTTTTGAGGTTATGCTCTAGAAACTGCCACATTTACACTAAATGGAGTATTATCTAAATCGAATCAAAAGACACCATAGGAGATATGGTATGGGAAGCATCCCAATGTGTCTTTTATGAAGATATGGGAATGTGAAGCTTATGTAAGGAAATTGTTTTCTAAAAATCTTGGCTCTAAATCTGATAAATGTTATTTTGTTGGATATCCTAAGGAGACTAAAGGCTATTACTTTTATTCCCTATCTAATAGCAAAGTGTTTTTTTCTAGAGATGTTGTATTCCTAGAAAAGGAATATATTTCCAAAGGAATTAGTGGGAGGAAAGTGGAACTTGAAGAGGTTTGAGTCCAACAAGAAAGCATTGAACCAATAGATGTATAAGAGGAACAAAGAGAATCACAAAGTGTTGTGGAATCTCAAATTTTTCAAGTAACACAGGTAGCTCACAGATATATTAGGACACACCTTGCACCTATGAGATTTGGGTATCTTGTGACTCAAGAAGGTGGTGAGTTCCTCACAAATGATGAGCTAACAACCTATCTAGAAGCTATTGAGGGACCGGAGTCTAAGAAATGGCATGAGGCCATGAGATCTGAGATGTAATCCATGTATACCAATAAGGTGTGGACCTTGGTGGATCCACATAAAGGTGTAAAACCCATAAGGTGCAAGTGGGCCTTCAAGAAGAAGACAGACGTGGATGGTAAAGTACAATCCTATAAGGGAAGATTGGTTGCAAAGGGTTTCAAAAAGTTCAAGGTGTTGACTATGACGAAACCTTTTCTCTAGTGGACGTGGTTAAGTCCATCAAACTTATGCTTGCTATCACAACTTATCATGACTACGAGATTTGGCAGATGGATGTTAAAACTACATTCCTTCTGGGAATCTTATTGAGGAAGTGTATATGACACAACCTAAGGGTTTTATAAATCCATAGGATGCAAATAAAGTTTGTAATCTACAAAGGCAATCTATGGATTGAACTAAGTATCTCAAAGATGAAATCTTCATTTTGATGAGACAGTAAAAGAGTTTGGCTTTATTCAATATGAAGATGAACCTTGTGTGTACAAGAAGGTTAGTGGGAAGCATAGTGACATTCCTCATATTGTATGTAGATGACATATTGTTGATGGGGAATGACATCCCTACTTCACAAAAGATAAAGACATGGATGGGGAATATGTTTTCTATGAATGACTTGGAAGAGGAATCCTACATCTTGGAGATCAAGATCTATACAGATAGATATAGAAGGCATATTGGACTAAGTCAAAGCACATGCATTGATGAAGTATTAAAGTAATTCAGCATGGAGAGCTCAAAGAGAGGAAACCTGCCCATGCATCATGTATTTACCATCTCAAAATCTTAATGTACCAGTTCTTGTAAAGAAAGGGAATTCATGAGTTTGATTCCATATGCATCAACAATTGGATGAATCATCTATGCAATGTTGTGTACCCATCCCAATGTCTCATATGCCTTGAGAATGATGAGCATATATCTGTCAGATCCAGGTGATGCTCATTGGACAGTCGTGAAGAACATCCTAAGTACTTGAGAAGAACTAAGGATCAGTTCCTCATATAAGGTAGAAAGGAAGATTTGGTGGTAGAGGGTTACACCAATGCAAGCTTCCAAACTGACAAACATGATTACAAATTGTGATTGAGATTCATGTTTTGACTAAAAAACAGAGTTGTGAGCTAAAAGAGTTGCAAGAAAGAGACAGATGCTAATTCTACAATAGAGGTCGAGTATATTTTTACATCAAATGTAGCAAAGGCAGCTGTATAGATCAAGAAATTCATATCAAAACTTGGGGTTGTTCCAAGCATCAATGATGCAATTGAGCTATATTGTGACAACAATAGAGGTATTACACAAGCTAATGAACCCATATTGCATCAACGTTCCAAGGATATACAAAGGTATTTCCATATCATGCAACAAATTGTATATCAAGGAGATGTGAAGATGTATAGAGTACCAACTGAGAACAATATTGTTGACCCCTTGACAAAGGCACTTTCATAGCAGGAGCATGATGGACATGTTAGATCACTTGGAATAAGATACATGGGTGATGGGCTCTAAGTGCAAGTGGGAGTCTGTTGGTATGTATGCCTAGAGAGCCAATCATATGATGATTATAATGACATAATTTGTAAATAATTTTATTATTAATAAAGGAAAGCTTTCAATTTATCAAATTTTATTTAGTTATGAGATAATGATGTAACATGATAAATATCCATAGAAGGGTATTACTCAATGACCTGTCTTCAAGTACGTGACTTAACAATGAGATCATACAAATGTTAAGAGTATATACATTCTAATTATGTCCCTAGTCGAATGTTATTATAAAAGGAATATTGAAAAATATAACACATAAAATTAGAGTGGGTGTTGGTGTAACATCCGGGCACACTGCCCAAGGCTCTAGTAGAGTTTCAGGAATGATGACTGGCCCCACAGACCACCACTTTCCTTAACTGTGCACTTTATCCACAGTCACGCTCAAGCCATGATAAACTTCCTGACTGGTCACCTATCGTAGTACTACTCCAAGATGAGCACGCTTAACTATGGAGTTCTATAGTGATGGGCTCTCGGAAAAGGAGGTACACCTTGGTGATACGGGTAGTCTAATCATTCCTTATAAGATCATTTTATCTTAGGCCTCAAATCCTGGGATGTTACAATCTCCCCCACTTAGATTCTTGACGTCCTCATCAAGGCTCAACTATATGGTCTCAAAATATTGCCCCATTTCAGTGTAGACCTATAATGGCTCATGGACACCCAACTCCTGATCACAGAATACCAATGCAAGGGTGGCTACGTCAACCATGGACAACCCTTTCCAACATGCCTAGACTGCACGGCTCAAGACCAACATGCCACATGCTCATGTGGGCCCCACCTACTAGAGGGGTTATGGCTCTGATACCATTTATAACACCCAGGGACACTGCCCAAGGCTGTAGTAGAGTTTTAGGAATGATGAATGGCCCCACAAACCACCACTTGCCTTAACTGCACACTTTGTCCATAGTTACGCACAAGCCAGGATAAACTTCCCAACTGGTCACCCATCCTAGTACTACTCCAAGCTGATCAGACACATCAATTGCCTCTGACAATTATTTTCCTTCTCTGGTTGTGGTATCTGAGAGAACCTGAGCAAGTCCTACCTAATAAAGGGAGGGATAGCAAGGGAGAATAACTCTGGGAGTGCAAGTTGGTGACTAGTACACCAATGGGAGGGACAACTCCTTCTTGTCCATTCTAGTAGGACGACATGAGTTGTAGGTGGTCTGTGAGGACTTCCATAGAGGCGTGGAGGTTGTTATCAGTCTCTAGGAGGACAATGTCAACCTGTTGTCCATGGTGAAGATCAGAAGGTGCAGTAGACAAGTCCCAATACAACTAAAAGGCATCTGCATGACTACAACAATTATGAGATGTCATTGGACTTGCTCCAGGACCAGGTATATCCTTTAAGCCATCATTTCCATTATATAGTTGTTGAAGAGATATGTTGGTTTTATGGGGAATATGGCAGTAATTTTTTTTTTCTATTGCCTATTCTGATGCCATATTTCCCTACACTTTTAAAGGCTCTGACACTTTCACTAAAACCAAAGAATCATATAGTAACAAGAACTTCATGATAGATAAGATTAAGAATGGTGTCCTTTCTTATACTAGTAGAAAAGTTACCACTTCAATGTAAGCTTTCACATATCTAGTAGTCCATGCTTATGGGGATGACTTCTTCAACCCCAATGGTGAAGATTTCATGATAATATCAAGAAAAGATAAAAAAATGACTTCTTTACTAGAACTAGTTATTTTGCCTTTTTTACAATTTCAGATATAACCAGAAACTCTATGATTACAATTAGATCCCACTCACAAAGATGTTTCTTCATATTCTTCATAGAAACTATTTCTTTGATACAAATATTGGATAGAACAATATGATGTATGTCAGTATAGCCAATGATCATCTTGTATTCTTACTATATAAGTGTATCCAATCATTCGACATGCTTCAATTAGATTACATGTTCCATTGTGATTCTTTCAAGTTGTAACGTATGTGGTGCCTCTTTAGCTTATCAAATATGTGTGATTAGGCACTTCATCAAATATCATTGAATCAATCTCATTACTATATGGGAGATCAAGACAACACTCTTATATTTTCACCTTCACATTAAATTTGATAACATTATCAACAATTGTATCCAAATAGCTTCATCAAGTCTGAAAAGTGGTATGATCATTGGTTGGAACCCTCTATACTTTATTCATACTAATATCCATTAAGGTTCCTATTCCATCTTTTTACTATTTGTAACATAAATGATAGGACCATTTGGACATTCTCGTGTTTTTGGTGAACCTCGACATGAGAAGGCTCAATTATTTGAACTTTCCATCCTTGCTTCCTATTCAACCACAATAATTATGTATAGGAGACTATATTAACATCACCTACTAAAATATTTAAAAGCTTAAAGTTTTTATCTATGTAATACAACATTCACTAAACAACTTGGCCTTTAACAATTAATTATGTCTACAAACATCATTGACCTTTGGGCTCTAACAATTTCACTTGGAGTAGGGGCTCTTCATGGTGGCTTTTTGATAGGTTCCTTTTGATCCTTAGATTGGACCAATACTTAGCCATTATAGTTTCAATGTTGAATATCAGTAATTTTATATCACTTCCATGCTATTTTCAACACAAACCATATTCCTTGGTGTATGCAACCATCTCTTTGATATTTTTTTTGGACCGACCACCCTCCGTTCAATGATATTTTCTCAAACAATTAAAAAAATCTTAGAATGGTATTTCAATCCTAGTGATATAATTCATAAATTCTTCACATCCAAACATGTCCCTTATAACCAAAAAACCTACGGGAAATTTCAATCAATATTTGATTTCTTATATCATCATCTCCTTGACTGTAAAAGCAACCCTGATCTTGACCCATCCAACATTTTAACAAAAAATTAGAGCTTAATTTCCTCCTTTAGAACCAAAAAACCTTATTGAAGAAACATTCTAAAATTATTTGTATTTGTGAAGGAGACTACATCACCAAATTCTTGCACTAAACATGAAACTACACAAAATGGTGATTCTTTCATTCATAGTCTTGTCACTAATAAAATCATGATCACCAAAAAGGAATTCAATATTAAACATATATGTGGTTACTTAAAGATATGTTCAACCCTGGAAGACTTTATTCGAAGACTTTCCTACTACAATGGCACACTCTTTGTCCCCAAGAAATCCACATCTCTAACCAATTGAATCAAGTCTTTCTATGTTTAGAAAATCCACCATGTTGTTTGTGCTTTAGATGTTGATACATACCTAGGTCGTGATAGGACTAGCAAAAATTTTATATTAACTATAAAATAATATCAAATCATTTTTCATGAACATCTTCAAATGCATATTTAACATTGGCAATATTTCTCCACAACTTGAAATCCTCAACCAAACTCATATCATGCTCATCAAGAAAATTGACAACCCGACACAACCAAAAAATGCCTATTAGTTTTGTTAATGCTTCTTATTGAATAATCTTAAAGACTCTCGACTGTATACACAAAGTAATCATTTGTGATATTGTTGTTCTTGAGAAATCTACTTTCATTAACAATAGAATCAATGTTCTTCTCTTCTTATTAGTGAAACTATCTACATGTGGCACTCTCTTGGTATTCCCTCTTTGACTTGAATAAGAATTTGACAATATTTTGGAATTTCATTTTACATTGTCAACTTGTAATGTCTTCCCTTCATGTTGGATTTCTTGGATAAGTAGTTTCTTCAACTCATGCCACTTCTCCACTTTGATCAATTTCTCTACTTTAGGATATTTCAAGATTATCATGATCTTCGTCAAAAAATCACATGTCTCCTAATCTATTTTCCACCTTCGTCCATTATAGATCATATGCTCAAACTCAGTCTCTCATTTAAAATCCTTCACATCACCCTTGATCATAGTTTTGATGAGGACACCGTCATTCAATTTGTTGATGACACCATCATGTTCCTTGAATTGGATGACAAAAACCTTATTTATCATATTATTGATGTTTTTGGATTTATGGACTTAACTTTAATCCCCAAAAATCCTCCATCATTGGCAATCATATCTTGGGAGTGTGTAGGAGTCACTTTAAACACACCCTAGTCGAAAGCAGGACTGCTTCCCCATAAAATACCTCAGTCCACCTCTACCCCTTGAAACTCAAAAACTCTGTTATGGATCCCATTATTCCAAAAACTATTGCCAAATTCTCCAACTAGAAGACATGCATTCTTAGAATAGTTGTTTGTCTCACTCTAGTAATTCTTCCTTCACTGGCATCTCATGATACTTTATATATTGTATTTAAAAAAATCTAATTAGAACATTTTTTGGGGGTGATTCAGTAGATGTAAAACATTTTCATCTATAGAATAGAGACACCATATTTATACCTAAATATCTTATTCCTTAGGGCACAACCAACATAGAAACACACTCACACTACTTGTTTCTCATATTCATTACCTCCCTCTGGGAGAAGAAGTTTACTATCTGGTCCAAACATTTCTTGACAAATAAATCAATAGGCACACCTTGAGATAAAATAGGTGAACCTATTATTTCACCTCTCTAGAAACTCCTACTCAATACTCTTTATGTTGTGAAATATTTGATGTACTCCTATGGGTGATTCTGTAAGATCCATTTTTTTATCTAACCCTTGGAACATGTATGGAAATATTTCTGAGATAGAAGTTTGGATTAATATCCTAACTTCTTTGAAACACATCACTATCTCAAAAGCAACCACTCCACCTACATCAACCAGTAACAACCTCCTTAATTTCTTCCTCACTAAATGTAAACACTATCATATCACAACTCCTATCTCAAATTCCTCATGCTATTGGTTTCTTGTGGAGATGGGGATTTTCCTTTCCAATATCTAAGGCCTACAACTTCAGATTTGACTTGGGATTTTTTTGTTAATGTGTCCAATAGTCGTTGGGTTGGACTTGGAGATGTTTGCAAAAAAAATTATAACCACCCAAAACAATCACTAGGTATATCAACTCCAAGTAAATATGAATCTACTGGATTAACTCATGTTGGTTTTGCGTGTTCAAAGATATGCAACAAGAAGGCGTACCAAGTTTGATACATTCCCATGGATCCTATCATGTTTCTATAGGACTTTCTCTATAAAATAGGTGTCACTCATGTAGCTGGTAGTATAGGTTGAGTCCAATCATAATGAATTATCTTCTTCTCACTTTTCTTGAAAACCCAATTACCTGAAAAACAAGGAGAGAGAAATGCCAAGTATACACTATAAGGAAATTCTATTAGATCCTACCATGTTTCTATAGGACTTGTCCTATAAAAATAGGCATCACATTCTTATTGTTTTAGCTAATACAAATACTTGCTAAGTAAAATTGTCCTTTCAGCTTATCTCATCATAATATTTAATTGAAAATTTATTTCATGACTTATTGTATTCATACAAAAAATAATTCAACACATTAATCATTTAGATCTTGGTAAAGGTAATAAAGTATAAAATACTTCTTTTTACATACTTAGAAATTGAGGATGTGACAGTAGGCATTGGGTGTACTCCTATAAAACATAAGCCCAACAAAAAATCCACTTGGGTTTGTTTGGTAGTAGGTTCAAAAGTCACTAGGTTGAACTTATAGAGATGTTTGCAAAAAATATTATAACCTACCAATATTATTAGTAGGCATATCCACTCCAATTAAGAATGAATCTACTGGATTAACTCATGATGGTTTCATGTGTATGAAGATATGCACAAGTGGGCATACCAAGTTTGATACATTTTCATTGTTTTAGCTAATACAAGTACTTTGTACGTAAGCAAGCAATCTTCGCTTCCCCTGGATTTGGGAGCACCCATGTGCTTCATAATATTTCCCACAGTAAATATCCTTGAACATGGATCTGAAGTGCAAGTAGGTTCTGATCAACGACAGTGCCTGAAAAGGATGGAAGAAGAAGAACTTATTATTATAATTTTATAAATATATTTGTCTGCAATGAAAAAGGAACCTCCACACAAAACAAAGGTATATGTTCACTCATCATGCATGCTAGCATATAATTCTTATGTGCCAAATTCCATGGTTTTCTCATCCACTGTGCAGATACCCATCACACTCCTCAGCCACCAGAGGATGGCACTGGTGTCGAAGGGTGCAACTACAAGGTCATCCATCACTATGTAAACTGTGTCACCACCCTTGTCCAACCCCATCTCTTGATATTTAACATAAAGTCTCACATAAACCTTCAAAGTATTATGTTCTTGTGGATAACTTACTATTTCTAACAACCTTATCAAACTATCATGTACAACCAACATGGAAATATGTAGGAAACTCTTATGCATAAATGACCATTCTTGTTTACTCTTATATTCTTTTTTACATATCTTTCTCTAGAGACCTTTACTATGGTACCTGGGTCACATAACCTACACATAGGGCCTGAGTTATGTATCTAAATTGGCATGCACTATGGGTCCGGACCTCATGACTTACATAGAAGGCTAAAGTCATGTATGTTGAGTTGACATGCACTAAGGCCTGGGATTAAACACATAATCTCATTTCATGCTATTAAATCTAATATTATATGAATCATAATGCATCCTTACCTCATGGTCTTACCATGATCTTAAATCTTACCACATGGATCTTATCTTGGAAATATAATCACGACTTAATGCATTCCAATCTCACAATCTAATCATATATATAATTCTTAGGTCTTAATCATTCTAAGAATTCTTATTGACATGTCTCTACTTGAGTTCTTAGGTACAATAATGATATAGCCATGAAAGTACAAAAATCTTGCTTGCATGTCTTATCTTAATATTATTGCTAATGACTTTCTTCTTATTATCATGGTGCTCTAGGTAGTGTGAACCTAGGGTACTAATAGTCACTACTTTCTCATGACATTGTTCTTA
Source organism: Alisma plantago-aquatica (assembly GCA_963693085.1). Classification (NCBI taxonomy): domain Eukaryota; kingdom Viridiplantae; phylum Streptophyta; class Magnoliopsida; order Alismatales; family Alismataceae; genus Alisma; species Alisma plantago-aquatica. Next base: position 1,954,169,928 of record OY856409.1, read on the forward strand.
TCTTTAGGAATACTAAATCAAACCTTAGTCGAGCAGCTTGTTTGGGCTCTATATTATGTGAAAATCATCTAAAACCGAATATTATAGTGATCCCAGACCATTTATTCATACTATCACATATCTTATATCCATGTATGCTTAAATCATCCTCATGTATAACATTAAATACTTTTAGTCACCTCTAACAATCCTCATACCTTAAGCTTAAACTCGGTTCATAACATCAATTCTATTAGCCTCAATGATTTCCTTAAACGATCATCATGATTAGACTTCTAACTAAATTTTTCCTTGGGATGAAGGTCCAAAGGACTTCAAGAATTCTCTAACTCTCATGAGGCTAAGTAGGACAAAGAACTCATCTCCCTCCAATTACTATTCCACTAAGTCACTCTATCTCAAGATATCTACCCTTGGTATGCATTCAGGGTTCTAATAACTATGCAATTAGGTTTAGGTGACCATTTACCTCAAACTTTTTGTGTCAACTTTTTTTGTCACCTCCCAATGCATGTCAGCTGGTCATATATTTGAAAGTGCCATGTCTTATCATATTTATCTCACTTGACAGTACGTATGTCACATACCGTATGCACTAAAAAGAGTGCAACAAGCATAATAAGTATCTAATTATACATATGACATCCCCTCTACTGAACACCATAAGTGTGTCTCCCATACCATAAACATGTGGAATAAAGAGAGGGCATGATATACGCAAATCTAAAGTTAATACAAAAATTCCAAAGCATCTAGATACTACCCCTAATACATATATCAACTTCTATTGCTTGACTAAATCTCTAACATGGATTCTACTATGTTGCACTCACTTGTTTTATGACCAGGGTTACTACCTATCTTCTAAAATTTTCTAGTCTCACTTGGTTTCTAAGGACAATCTAAACTAAGAATGTGACAATTTGCTTGATAGCCATCTACGTTATTTCTCTAATACCATATTGTAACACCCCAATCTCATATAACTATAGTTGGATGGAACCTTTCTCTTGGCATACACAATGACCCTAAATCTAATTTGATCTGAAACAACATCATAATAAGAATAAATTACAAATTCACCCATAGGGTTAGGTAACACTCAAATGGGCACAAAATGTCCTATAAGTCATTAGTTGGGCCCATTTGTCTCATTTTCAACCTATCAACGTTTCCTCATTACTGTTAAAATTTTCTTGTCTAGTTTTTTATTATTTTGATATTACAAATACACTTTGTATGTGTTTGGAAAATATATTTATAATATATGACTTGCTTTTGGAAATTGACGTGTGTTGTTGTATAAATTTATTGATTGTACATTCATAATATTAGATCTAATATCATTAAAGGTATTTTTTGTGAAACTATATGTTATCTCAATGGCCTTGGCCTTGATTAAAGATTTGTCCCAAGGACCATACTCATGTATTTTTCTTTGGAAAGGCTCAAAACTTTTACATCTTTCTACTCAAGGATAGCACTTACCAGAATCTTCTACTCACCAAGCCTCCTCTCAGGAAATAGTGGTTAGGGCATGGTCTTGATCAACAAGTTGTTATCGGGTTTTCAGTCATCTCTAGTCAAGGATTCAACCCTGATCCTTACCATATTTTTTTGTAGTGTAGTCAGGCATGATAAAATCTCTATTGACAAATGGCACATATTTAGTCCTTTTGAATTCGATATTGTTGGGTTTTTAGCACTAGATGATGTGGACCTTATCAAGAGAGTCCAAAAGGTTATGCATGGTAATATTATAAACCCTAAGTGTATAGATGTGGAGGATAGGTTTTGTCATCTAGAAAAATTGGGGACGCAACTTGTTTCTTGTCTGTCTTCCATCTTGATGTAGATTATTTTGTTTATTTTTTTACCTTAGGATCACTTTTAGTGGTGTCCATGTGAGGACACTACAAATTAATAATGCATGTTGGAACATATCCTTCATCTCCTCATAACAATTTCTATAAGTCTTATAAGGAATTGATAGCACAAAAGGGCTCATTGAGAAATTCATGGAATGATAATTTATCCACAAATATAATTTCTTGAAATTGACTATGTCTTAGCTATTCAGTTGATACTTCTTAATGGTTAGGTTCTTAGACTTGTGCATTTAGAGAGTATGATGAAGCCTCATCTACCTAAAACATAGGTAATACTATTAGTAGTTAAGCTTTTCTCTCCATACAACAATGATGTTTCTCATTTGGTTCTAAATAATTCTATTTGAAATCCAAAGTATACTTCACCAACAATTAGAATGACAATCAGTGTATTATTTTATCCTAAGCTCAACAAGCTATCATGTAGTAGTTTATCATATTGAATATTTTATGAGCCTTGAGAAATTTTAAAGGAATAAAGTTAGTTGTGGTTGTTAGATTTGTTGATGGTGAATGTTTTTATAAGGACTGACTCCTTGATCTTGTATATGTTGATGATACCAGTCCATTTTCACTTAAAAATAATACTGGTTGATGTTATTGCAACAAAATATGGATGTGCAACATATGTGTGGTCAAGAATATATCTATGTAAATGATAAGTGTGGTAAGTGGAATAGACAAAAAAAAAATTAGGGGTGGGGAGGAGTCAGGAGCTTCTTCTGTTCACCTGGTCCTCCTCTTGCAAGCTCAAACAAATTCTAAGTATACATGACAACTCTTTCTTTAATGATTGTGAATCAGCCTATCGTGTTCATTACTTTGCAAAAAGAATTTAATTCCAATCCTCTAACCAACATATTCCAAATCATCAATTATCTCCAAAATTGCTAATGTTTGCGGTTCAGAATGCAAATACATATTTTTCACTAATTCAATTAATTGGCCTTCAACCCCTTGTCCCCACCACCCCCAACATGACTTTGTTGTCAATACTCATTCTAATAAGCTTTATGTATGGAAAGAACGGGTTGATAAAATCTCAACCCACCTTTGTTTTTACAACCATTTCGTAATACAAATAAATCCATTCACCAACCACCCATGCAAGCAAAAATATGTAACCAAACATGGGTTTGCCTGGTAACGTGTTAAAAAGTTGTTGTGCTGGATTTATAATGATGTTTTTTTTGATAAATTTTTATTTATTTCTACTGGAGGATTCTCATTGCACCGCGATACAAGGCTATTGCTTCATTTGGCAAATGGATGTGGTCGGGCAGGTGTGGTCAGTTTGCAACCGCTTTTACCAAACATCAAATTGGCTACCACTCACATTTTATACTATTTTTGCATTTAATGCAGCGATGGGTAGCATTTGCAGATGTCATTTTTTTAATGGAGAAAAATCACACAGTGATCTATTTCACCACATCAGAGCAGTGGCTAACCAAATGTTTTGCCAAACCCAACATATATCATTATTATTGCCTCCCCATTTAGGTGTACCAGCGGGCAGGCTTTACTGTTGAGCCATTACACAACCAATTACACAACCAATTACACAACCACAGAGAAGGAGATGCTTTCTATAGTGTATGATTTTGACAAGTTCCGACAATACCTAGTAGGATCTAAGGTAATTATGTACACAAATCACACAGCCATAAAGTATTTTCTCAACAAGAAGGATGCAAAACCCCATCTCATCAGCTAGATACTTCTTCTGCAAGAGTTTGATCTTGAAATCTGGGATAAGAAAGGTATAGAGAATAATGTCACCGACCATCTTTCTGGATTGACTACATATGCTAAAGATTGTTTTCCTATTGAGGATCATTTGCCTATTGAGAAGATTTATGCTCTATCATCCGCACAACTGCCATGGTTTGGAGACATCGTGAACTTCCTTTCTACAGGACAATTGTTGTCGGGTTTGACATACCAACAAAAGAAGAAGTTCTTCCATGATGTAAAGTTTTACCATTGGTACGACCCTTGTTATTCAAACATGAGAGTGATGGACTTATTCAAAGGTGTGTCACTGAAAAGGAGGTTGCTACCATTATTTTTGAATACCATGCCTCTCCTTACGGAGGTCACTTTAGAGGAGAGAAGACTGCAGCTAAGATCCTACAAGCTGGTTTTTATTGGCCAACTTTGTTTAAAGATGTCAATATGTTTGTCAAAGCTTGTGTTAAATGCCAAAGAACCGGAGGAATTTCTAGACGTGATGATATGCCTCTTAACTCTATCTTGGAGATTGAGGTATTCAACATATGGGAAGTTGATTATATGGGACCATTCCCATCTTCTTGTGGCTACCAATATATTCTCATCATTGTCGAGTATGTCTCTAAATGGGTTGAGGCCATCCCAACCCAAGCACCAGATGCAAAGTCTATAGTAAAGCTTTTTTAGAAAATCATCTTCCCTCGCTTTAGAGTTCCAAGAGTTGTAATCTCAGATGGTGGTACACATTTTGTTGAGAAACAATTCAATAATCTTCTTTCTAAATATGGAGTCACACATAAGGTCTATACGCCTTATCATCCTCAAGCTTTCGGTCAAGTAGAGGTCTCAAACCGGCAGTTAAAAAGCATTCTAGAGAAGACATTGTCTAGCTCAAGGAAAGATTGGGCATTGAAGATAGATGAAACACTATGGGCATACCAGATGACTTACAAGACCATCATAGGCACAACCCCATTTAAGCTTATATATGGTAAATTTTGTCATCTTCCGCTGGAGATAGAGCACCGTGCACTATGAGCCATAAGGTTCTTAAACTTTGACATGAAGAAAGTTGGTGAAAAGAGACTACTACAGCTGCAAGAACTGGAAGAACTACGGCTTGATGCATATGAAAATGCAAGGCTCTACAAATAAAGAACCAAGATGTGGCATGACAAAAGAATCCAGAGGTAGGATTTCAAAGAAGGAGACAAAGTGTTACTGTTCAACTCAAGACTTAAGCTATTTCCTAGAAAACTAAAGTCAAAGTGGTCTGGCCCTTTTCTAGTATTGAAGATTTTTCCTTATGGAGTTGTTGAATTGCAAGGCAAGGATGGAGCATTCAAAGTAAATGGGAAACTTTGCAAGCTGTATACCTCGAGGGATGAAGTCCACAAGGGTGATTCTTGCTCCCTTCAAGATGCATGAATGACAAATTGAAGAGTCTCACTCCAGACTCTAAATGGAGGACCACATGGGGGTTTAACCCACATTAGAATAGATTTCTTTTCAAGTCTTTTGAGTCAAAAACAATCTTTAGTTTCATAAATAAGCTTGTCATGGATGAATGTAATAATTTAGACGATTCTATTGCATATTTGTTATAACTTTTATGCTAACGAAAGGCTATTTTCTGTAGAAACTATAGAAGACATGACATGTATTAATTTACACATGTCCTGTCCCCACTCTTAGAACTCAGTAAAACGAGCTACACGACGTGTCTATATTTAGACACGCCGTGTCACAATCCAGAAACTACAAATTTTCTCAACTGGAATAAAGAACACGATGTGTCTGATTTTACACACGCCGTGTACTCAAGAAGAAGATGAAGGAGTAAGAAATCTGAAAAGCAAACACGACGTGTCTTTATTTGCACACGTCGTATTCCTAAGAAGGAAAACAAATGTTAAATGATCTGAAAAAGAACAAGTCGTGTCTGATTTTACACACGATGTGTATCACAACAGAAGGAGAAAGAATGAGCTATCTAGAAAAAGTACACGATGTGTCTTTATTTGCACACGCCGTGTACATTATCAGTGATAATGGGCATTTTGAAATTCTGAAAAGTCACACAACGTGTAAAAAATAAAACATGGTGTGTCTTTCAATATAGAAGGGGAGTTCTGAAAATATCCACGGCATGTCTTTATTCGAACAAGTCATGTCTTTTGACGAAAAAGAGGGTTTTAACCCAGCAAACGGCTGCCCCTCTCATTTACAATGTCATTCAAGCCAGAGCAGTTGTGTGCCCTAACCCTTTTCTTCCCAAAGCATACGTGTTCCCTATCACGCCCGAGCGCCACCACTGTGCCGTGTTCGTCGGTTGTGTCTCCTTCCTCAAGCTAGCAGATGTCATGTCCGTTGCTCACGACATGTCTACCTCAAGCTCTGTCTACCACCACCATTTCTTTCTCTTGCAGTCGTGTACCCTAGCACAAGGTGGTGCTAGCCCCGCCTCCAAGATTAAAGCCATCGCCCCCAAAGTATAGTAGAATCACAGGCGTCACCATCATCTTCTACCTCGAGCCACCGTCATCTTCTCCAACTAGGTCGTGAGAAAAGGAATCTTCCATCCTCCTCTCCAAGTGCCTCCTTGATGCCAAGGAGGTCTACAAAATTTTCCGACCGCCATCACCTCAACCACACGTGGCCAGGTCCAAGCTGTCACCGCCGCCCCCTCCTCTTTTCTTCCCCAAAATCGGCCGTTTGTGACCTGTAGTTCTTTGTAGAGCAGTCGCACACGACGTGTGTGTTATAGTCTGAGCCGACCTCCTATTTTAGACACATGGTGTGTCTGTCTTAGCACACGACGTGTGCCAGTCTGTCAGCATCACATATGGCTCCAGTCAAGTAAACCAGCAACCACAACCACGACGCCAACTCTTACCAAGTGTCGGGGTACATCTCAACTACATAGTTTTGGGTCACCCCCGAAGAAGACCCGACAAACCAGTTCTTGATTGTAAGGAGAGTTATCCCTTCTCGGTTTTCTTACCAGCAGATGATGACGACACTGGGCTTCAAGGATGAAGTCCTCATGTGCCTACAAGACATGGGGTTAAGCTACATCTATCTTACGGTATCAAACACTTACCCCCATTTTATATATGAGTTTCTGACGCCACTTGTCACTGAGCAAGACCCTTAGAAGAATATAGAGCCATTTGGTAGTATACATTTTAGGCTTTTAGGTTGTCCTTTCAAGCTCACTTTTCGACATTTTTATGAATTACTGGAGTGCCACTATGATGGCGTGATCAGTTACCCGCCTACTTTTCATAGCAACAAGTTTTGGTATGAGATATCTTATTTGCACCACCATGAGGCAAAATCAGGCATGGCATCTGCTATCATGTTATTGAATCATCTTATTCCACTTTTCTTGATGAATACTTGGTTGCCTCCGGTCAATGACCCCACCTGCTTTGTTGTCATACTTGGAAATGTGAATGGTGAATGCAAAATATCTTGCCACTCTATTTATGCATGTTAGAAAATTTGACTACATAACTATCGTAGACGCTTGTGTGTAACCATTAAGGTGTGCTATTCTACCCGAGGTGTGCTTTTCTACCCTTATATATATATACAGAGGCGTGTGTTTCCACCTAGGGTGTGCTTTTCTACCCATTTTATATAGGCCAATGACTCAATGATGTCTTGAGCCTACTATAGTAACTTTAGTCTGACATATCATCATGTGAATGATTATGATTGTTCTGATATTGTGAATGGTTAATGGTTAATGGAAAGATGTATTATCTCACTTGTTTATTTATATGCCTCATTCTTTTGGAATTAATTTTTATTGATATATCTCTGTTGGAACTAACTATTCTTGTAACATCTCAAGATTTTAGGCCTTAGATAATATGATCTTAAAAGGAATGATTGAACAACCCATATCACCAATGTGCACCTCCTTTTCAAGGAGCCCATCACTAAAGAACTCCATAGTTAAGCGTGCTCAACTTGGAGTAGGACTAGGATGGGTAACCAGTCATAAAGTTTATCTTGGATTACATGTGAGTGAGGACAAAGTGCATAGTTAAGGATAGTGGTGTCTTGTGGTGCCAATTGTCATTCTTGAAACCCTACTAGAGTCTTGGGAAGTGGGGCCAAGTGTTACAAATGGTATTAGAACCCCAAAATTTTCAAATCATATTTAATAGTTTATAATTTCATAAAATCTATAGAAATATGAGGGAATTATTAGGATATTTTGTAAAGATGATGGTGTCTATAAGGGACCACGACCGGAATATTCATCACCTTCTTAGTATCAGGGTTTTTGCCAAGAAGGAAATCCAAGGGGTTATGGGGAAGCATGATCTTTTCTTCTTGTGGGGAATGATGTATGAGCATGAAATTAATGATTCCTTCTATATTCTTCAACGTTTCTTTGACATCAAGAAATTGAAGACGAGGGACACCGGTGACATCATGTGTGGTGGCTTAATTACTTTGATTGCACAAAAACTTGAGGTTGATTTGACTGGGCTTGAGGCTACACCAGGAAGAAACCTGGTAGATATTCAATATCTTCTCTCTGCAGGCTTGATCACGAAGGTTCCCAACTACGACAACAAGTTTTGTCAGTTCTTTGATGATGATCAGTATATTGACTTTGCAGATCCTGAGCATGCCACCTTGGAGAACAAGGACAACTGGAAGGTCCTACTAGCCACTGATGAAGATATATTAGTGGCCCAAGTTGTTGATGATACCAAAGTAGGTCCTTCAACCCCTTATGCTTCTTCCGCTCCATTATCTCCCACCACCAGGACCCAGACGGCGTACTCTTGGGCGATGCCTAATGTCAGGCATCTGTATGGATATGTGCAACATCAGTTACATAAGATTGACGACTGCTTGGATTAGATGGGCACGCAGTATACTATGATGCATGACATGGTCCACTGTAGGGACTCTTGGCACATCTCATAGGGCCACTACTCCATCCCACAGCCGTATCAGTCGTCGCTGCCACAACAGTAGCCAAAGGCCACTCCGCAGCCCACACTGATGGACATTCCAGATGATGATCTTATCATCTAGTTCTTTCAGACTAACCATGGGGGCATTGGCCCCTCTTATTGATTTTTACCCATGACAAGTATCTGGTTGATAACTCCATGAGTTCGGTTGATGCAATGAGGACACTACAAATTTCAAGCTTAGGAGGGTACAACCAGCCAGTAATGTAGTTTCTATTTCATTTTCTTTTGCTTTTGTCATTTGCTTTTGTTGGTCCTGTCAGTCTTCTACTTCAGTCTTTTATTTCAGCATGTTTCATGTTCTATTTTTCCCTTTATGGCAAATTTAATATAAAATGAGACTATTGAAATGGAATGAACTCATGTATGCTTGAATCATCATGTACCGTGTACTTCTTTGTTCCATATGAACGAATTAGTCAAGAACATGCATGAATCAAATGGGAAATGAAATCCCCCATGTACATGATCTTGGTTTGTAATTATAGCCTGAACTCTCAATTTCCACATCTTTTATTGTTAAATACATGTAATGGTCAAAACTTTCAGCAAATGACTTAACTCTACAACACTATTTAACTTTCAGCGAATGACTTAACTCTACAACACTATTTAGAATACATGATACTTTTGCCAAACTCTAAGTGCATATACAATTGATTTTTTTTAGTAAAAAATTTGCAAAATAATGAGTGAAATTTTGTTAACTTAACCTTCTAGTTGACTCTCTTATGTTGTGCAAAAATCACTTTTATCATTTTCTCACTTTACCCAATAAAAGATGGCAAACAACCCACAAATCATGCTATCCTAGTGTGCGTCTCATCCGGCAACGATGGTTAGGTGGTATGAAAATCAAAAGAGGGTAAAAATAACACCCCAATCGGAACTCCATGTGTGTGTAAGCCTAAATTAGCAGTCAAGTGTTGGAATCCCAAAAATCAATTATCATATCTTTTTGAGAAGAGAACTCAATTGATATTGTTAAAGTTAACTAAGGTTTCATCATTTACATCCATAATAGCTGAAAATTTGTGTTGTACATCCACTAGTTATTTGGCTTGACTATCCAAATCTTATTTAGTGTTGTTTGGTTGATTGTTTCGCTTAATTTGTGACCACCTTCGCTGAATTAAAACTTATATATCTTTGATGTTTCAATTGAGATGATGACTATGAAAATAAAACTAATGTACATGGTTGGTTGAGCTTATTGCATATCTTCATTTTGTTTAATCCATGAATGGGCTTGAAAATTCCTTCATTTGTTTGTCTATGCTCTTTTTTCTTGAGGACAAGCAATGTTTGGCTATCTTCCATCTTGACGTCGATTATTTTATTTATTTTTTTCCTTAGGATCACTTTTACCAGTGTCCATGTGATGACACTGCAATTTAATAATGCATGTTGGAACATATCCTTCGTGTCCTCATAACAATTTCTATAAGTCTTATAAGGAATTGATAGCAAAAAAGGGCTCGTTGAGAAATTCATGGAACGATAAATTATGCACAAATATAATTTCTTAAAATTGACTATGACTTAGCGATTCAGTTGATACTCCTTAATGGTTAGGTTTTTTGAATCTTGTGCATTTAGAGAGTATGATGAAGCTTCATCTACCAAAAATAGAGGTAATACTATTAGTAGTTAAGCTTTTATCTCCATACTACAGTGATGTTTCTCATTTGGTTCCTAATAATTCTATTTGAACTCCAAAGTATACTTCACCAACAATCAGAATGACAATCAGTGTATTATTTTATCCTAAGCTCAACAAACTACCATGTAGTAGTTCATCATATTGAATATTTTTATGAGCCTTGAGAAAATTTAAAGCAAGAAAGTTAGCTATGGTTGTTAGATTTGTTGATGGAGAATGTTTTTATAAGGAGTGACTCCTTGATCTTATATATGTACAAGATACCAGTCCATTTTCACTTTAAAAATAATATTGGTTGATGTTATTACAACAAAATATGGGTGTGCAGCATATGCATGGTCAAGAATATATCTACCTAAATGATAAGTGTGGTAAGTGGAATGGACGGAAAAAAATAGGGGGTGGGGGAGGAGACAGGAGCTTCTTCTATTCACCTTGTCCTCCTCTTGCAAGCTCAAACAATTTCTGAGTATACATGATAATTCTTTCTTTAATGAATGTGATTCAACCGTCGTGTTCATTACTTTGCAAAAAGAATTCAATTGCAATCCTCTAACCAACATATTCCAAATCATCAATTATCCCCAAAATTGCTAATGTTTGTGGATCATAATTCAAATACATATTTTGCACTAATTCAATTGGTTGGCCTTCAACCCCTCGTCCCCACCACCCCAAACATGACTTTGTTGTCAATACACATTCTAATAAACTTTATGTATGAGAAGAACGGGATGATAAAATCTCAACCCACCTTTGTTTTTACAACCATTTCGTAATACAAATAAATGCATTCACCAACCGCCCATGCAAGCAAAAACCTGTAACCACACATGGGTTTGTCTGGTAACGTGTTAAAAAGTTGTTGTGTTGGATTTGTAATGATGTTTTTTTTTTTGATAAATTTTCATTTATTTCTACAGGAGGTTTCCCATGGCACCGCGAAACAAGGTTATTGTTTCGTTTGGCAAAGTGATATGGTCAGGCAGGAGTGGTCAGTTTGCAACCACTGTTACCAAACACCAAATTGGCTACCGCTCACATTTTATACTATTTTTGCATTTAATGCAGCGATGGGCAGCGTTTGCAGATTTCATTTTTTCACCAGAGAAAAATCACACGGTGATCTATCTCACCACACCGGAGTGGTGGCTAACCAAACGCTTTGCCAAACACAACATATATCATTGTTGTTGCCTCCCCATTTAGGTGTACCAGCGGGCAGGCTTTACTACTGAGCCAAGTGATTAAGTACATTTATAATGACGTTTACAACATCTTTTAATATCAATCAATACAATCAGTAGGCATATATCAGTAAAAGTACAAACGATCTACTCGATTCACTCCTGCCTGTAAGCTGGATTGCGGGCGTCCAAAGATATATATTCTCACAATTTTAATACCAATTAATATCCTGAAATATACCTTGGTATACATAAGATAAGCTTATTTATCTTTCCCACAGTAAATATATGTGAACACGAATCTGGAGTGCAAGCATGTTTTGATCAACGACAGTGTCTGAAAATGATGGAAGAAGAAGTTCAATTGTTGTTATAGTTTGGTAAACAAATTTTCTGCCATGAAAAAGGAACAAACTTAGATGTGCACTCATCATGCACGCTAGCTATATACCTCCTCTGTGCCGAACTCCACGGTGTTCTCATCGATGGCGTGGATATCCGTCACGCTCCTGAGACTCCTTAGGATGGAGCCAGTGTCAAAGGGTGCGACTGCGAGGTCGTCTGTCACCATATAAATCCTGTCGCCACCCTGACCCACCTCGTCCCTGGCACGGCTCCCGCGGACGGTGCCTGCCCATCGTAACGTAGCATCAAGAGCGTCCTGCTCAGAGTCAGGGTGTTGAGCGGTGCCAGCTTGAGGGTTTGAGCCTTGTCCACCTTGGGCAGCATGTAGTCTATATTGAATCCTTTGAGGCTGTCGTAGAGCATGCCGAGGCACCCCTTCGCCTGGTCCCGCCCAAGCGTACGCACCAGCGGTGCCACCTGCATCTGTATATACCTCCAAGAAGTACAAAACTCTTAGACAAAAAAAATTATATACCTCCAAGAAGTACATAACTCTCAGAAAAAAAAATTGCATTGGGATGCATAGAGGTGGCATACCACAATATTGCATTATGTTTAGAGCATGGGCGGAGTCAGAAAATTAAGCTTGGGGGGCCAAATGTTGAGAATGATGAAAATGAAATTGCTATTTGTAAAGTATTATATTTTTTGAGAAAATAGAATCACAAATTATTACTTGAGATAGCATTTACAAATCCAACAAGGTTATCATTAGCTATGGTTACAGTAATATGTCTAGACATGTTTGAGAATAACGGAAAATAAATTCAATCTTTAAAAACTAGACCTAGACATGTTAATTTCAAAACATATTGAAAATGCAAATTAAAGTTCTCAAACTCGTATATGTATATAATAGATTTCTATGAGTAATTCTAACTCCTAAAACAAGTAACCACAATTATCAAAGAAAAAGCATGAAGAAATATTACAGATTATGATTACTGTAGTCAGATGAGGAAAACGGTGCTAACGGCATGGGCTTGAAGTAAAAGAGGTACATGCTTGCAGTAGATCTCATACTAATCACTTCCATCTGTCACAGTGCTGGATCAGTTTGAGCCATATTAGTCAAAGTTATACAGACTATAAATGGGCTCAACGGAAAAATATATTAGCTTACTCTTTAGTATATTAACAACATCGTACATCTGCACCAAAGTTTCCGACACATATGCACTTGTGGAGAAAATAATTTTCTCTAAGCAGATATTAAGAGTGTGCGTAATATAGAATGTCGGATTCCAAGATAACCTTATTAGGGTAATGAACGGATTGCAATAGTTAAAAGATAAAATGTCACTTTGAAGATCCTATACTTTTGTGTGGTTAGCAAGGAAAATCCAGTGAGAGCAACAACCACAACTCACAATAGCCAGTGTTGGGTGTAGAACATTATTTAGGAACATATCACTACTTGTTTGGATGTCTATTTATCATGGTAATAGTTTGTGTGGCTATCGTCCTCCTAAGCTCCAAGGGACCAAGGGAACGTGAGGGTGTTTTGTAATAGCAGTCCACGTAAAAAGATTTGTTGAAGCATTAACGTCAGTGACATCAAGTCAAAAGGACTCTTCATAGCCTCTTATCTCCTACATTTTATTAATTAACATTTCTGGTTATCACACATGACGAATGAGAGAATCAGTCAACCAATAACTGTTTGACTAGAATTCAGGTTTTATTGTAGAGATCTTGGGTGAAGTTGTTAACATAAAAAAAAGTTATTGATTTAAGAGAATAGTTAGATTAATTTTATGCTAGTAAGAGTCATGTTTCGATGCCATCAAAACTGGTAGATAGACCGGAGTTTTCATATTTCATATAAATATGAGTCTACATAATATATGAAATGGAAAATTTTCTTAAGCTTGGGGGGACCGCCTCCGCTTGGCCCCCCTTCCCTCTGCCACTGGTTTAGAGTAAAGAAGGGTTCTACCGATAGGACGATGGCGTTTATAGAGGCAATTTGAAGGAAATCATAATCCATGATAGCGATCATGACAGGGACCACACGACTCAGGAGGGGAAAGAAGGAGCAACCGACATATGGAGGCAACACAAAATGGTAGAACTTAATATAAGGTTGTGGGACATGTGTTTTCCTGAATATTGCTGACCTAGGACATTAAATCTGATACAATATGATGCAAGGACTAAGCATGAAGGGGCGGGATCTGGTCAACAAAGAAGTGTGTTAGAGCCAGAGCAGGTCGCAACGATGGAAGCAAAAATTGTGAAGGTGCACAACATTACCTACGCGAACCCTAAACAAAATCCTTTAGAGATGTCACGACAGGAGCATCCCAAGCTAGTCAACATCCTGAGATAATGGAACATGACTAGATGTGTTCTTGTTCATGACTTAGCTGCACAACACCACTTTCTCATTACATTCCCCAATATCAAAATGTCTATAGGTTTCATGAAAAATTGAGGATTCTCACAAAATCACAAGTATTTACATAATTCAACATATGTCAAATGGATATCACCAGAGCATACAATGCACCCCAAGGTAGAATTTTTAGTGAATGGAGGTATGGAAGGAATAATGCACATTGATTTGAGATTTAATGTTTTCTTTTGCCTTGAATATTTTGCAAGCTTAGATTGTTAAGCACATTTGCATGTTTTGACTTTTTTCTTGGGTGGTATAGCCTTACTACATAGAGATGAGAATAAAGGAACTACTTAGAGAGAAGTGGGTGTGCCACCCCAAGCTTAGGGTTTGGCACACTTAATGGACATTTTTATTTTCTAGTGGATGGAAGGTTATAAGGCAAAAGAAGAAGTGTAGAAGAAAAGGTCTAGATTATGTAAAAAAACTTTATGTTTATGACTAAGTACATTAGTTATTCTTCTAATTTGCTAAATCCAAATAATGTCATGTCTTGGAAATATGTGGCAATTCCACTATTATGACTCACTAATCAATAGGAGGAGCATCATGTTTGATTCCTATTGCTTCCTCTAACACGTGACATATTTTCCAAAGAACAAGATGTTAGTACTCATTGGCTACAAAGGGTGATTTCTAACTGTTAGCATGTTTTAGAGATATATTCAACATAGAGAATTTACTTCAAACAAGAGGTACTAAAAACAAATGCTGAATTTATTTCCAACAACGGCAAACTTTGGATCATCATTTTCTGTTCCTCCCCACCTGCCCGACGCACATGGAATCTGTTCCTCCCAACGCGAAGCGTCTTCGAGCATCTACCAGCTACCGCCGCACTGCTCATCCCAGCATCCGCTTCCACTCCGACCGGTCCCAACGTACCCCCATCTCTAGTTGTGAACCCACACTTTCTACTGGAACCTGATGGCAACACACTGCCCACTCCTGCTGACCCGAGCTCCACACCGCCGCTGTAGCAACAGAAAGTTCCCACTCTGCTGAATTTGCTACAGGAGGTGTGCTCCTCTCTCCGCCACATCCATAGGACATGTCAGGCATGCCTAACCCTCCGGTTCCTTCATCTAACAGTTTAGTGATGGGGCACAACTGTCGGCATACACTCTGTTGAATCCAGCGGCGTCATCTAACTTGCTTCCACAACCACCATCAACACCATTGTCATGTTATGGTCTTGCTTCCATGGCCAGGAGTAGGGCAAAGACGGTGGTGGTCACCCTGTACATTGAACGGTCAAGGAGGAGGACTGCCATGGAAGTCATCGTCCCTACTGCCATCCTCATCTTGGTTGAGAACCACTAGGAACGACAAAAAAAACAATATAGGAACTTGTATCTATTGGCTTGTTTTCAAAAAAAGCATTAGAGGAAGCTGCAGTTTCTTTCCAGACTTGCGTCATGATTGCTCAAACGATGGAAGAAACGCTCCCAAGACGATCAACATTTGTGCCAACTGATTTGAATGGCAGCATCCCGGATCCAAGCAGATAGTCTGCCAATTTAATTGATTCCATTTTTCATATGGCAATTTGTATCTAGGAAGAGATCGACCATAAAATTTTGGAAACCTCCCTAACTTTTGTGGATACAACATTGATCATTTGATCTTGAAGGTTAAATCGCCAGGGGAAATGAAAAGGTTGGATGGGGAGAGGATTGGTGCCGCATTGGCAACAAAACAAAAGGTTTTTTTGCCCTCCGTTACCTGATGTTTATCCCTACATTTGCTGAGAAACTTTCCAATGTGGACGAGAGTTATTTATATTTTCATTCGTTTATCATATAACTATATGAGCATGGAGGGTTATAGTTGTATTTAAAAAAAATTATAGATCAATCCTTGTGTATTGTAATAAAAATAAAAGAACTACTCCTAATAGCCCCACAGAAACTATTTGGCATCTGTGGTTCGTAGTAGCTGGCAAGGTAATAGTAGAGAGTGAAGGAATGACAAAGAAAGGGATATGGATGTATAAATTGGTGGGTTGGACTTAGCAACAAGTGCCATTCATATGGCCTATGTTGTCTGTTTTTTGTGTGTATGAAGTGGATACGGAGCGAGGTTAGGGTATTGTCATGTGTATTGTTGTATACAGATGTGTATTTCCATGTGTACTATTCTACATATATATGTTGGCATGTGTACTACTTATGTACACATTTGTACTGTTCTACACATCTGTGTTGCCATGTATACTATTATGTACACATGTGTACAATCTTGTAGGACTATCTATATAGTCTTTTAGGACCATGTGTACAATCTTGTACACATGTGTACAGTCTTGTAGGACCATGTGTACAGTCTTGTAGGACCATGTGTACAGTCTTATACACATGTGTACAGTCTTGTAGGACCATGTGTATAGTTTTGTACACGTGTGTACATTCTTGTATGCATGTGTATAGTCTTGTAGGACCATGTGTACAGTCTTGTACACATGTGTACCGTCTTGTAGGACCAAGCTATAGTCTTGTAGGACCATGAGTACAGTCTTGTACACATGTATACAGACTTGTGGGACCATGTGTACAGTCTTGTAGGACCATGTGTACAGTCTTGTACGACCATGTGTATAGTCGTGTACACATGTGTACATTCTTGTAAAACCATGTGTACAGTCTTGTAGGACCATGTGTACAAACTTGTACACATGTGTACATTCTTGTAGGACCATATGTACAGTCTTGTAGGACCAAGTGTACAGTCTTGTACAAATGTGTAAAGTCGTGTACTCATGTGTACAGTCTTGTAGGACCATGTGTATAGTCTTGTAGGACCATGTGTATAGTCTTGTAGGACCACGTGTATAGTCTTGTACACGTATGTATAGTCTTGTAGAACCATGTGTACAGTCTTATAGGACCATGCATACAGTATTGTAGGACCATGTGTACACTCTTGTACACATGTGCACAGTCTTGTAGGACCATGTTTACAGTCTTGTAGGACCATGTTTACAGTCTTGTAGGACCAAGTGTACAATCTTGTACACATGTGTACAGTCTTGTAGGACCATGTGTACAGTCTTGTAGGACCATATTTACAGTCTTATAGGACCAAGTGTACAATCTTGTACACATGTGTACAGTCTTGTAGGACCATGTGTACAGTCTTGGACACATGTTTATAGTCTTGTACGACCATGTGTACATTCTTGTGCAAATGTGTATAGTCTTGTAAGATGTTTTGTGATTTCTACATCATCTTTTCACATTCTATCACACACAAGTTTGGTTCATTTTGATATTATTTAGTCTTTTTTTATATTACTTTCACCATCTTTTTGTTACTTTACTTATCGCATAACTTGCATTGCAGATATGTGCCAAGAAAGACTGATTTCAGAGTTTATTCTGCTGAAACAACAAAATGCACGGCATGCAAGGCATATGCACAACGTGCATCTCTTCAAAAGAATTTTCATTCTACTCAGACAGCAAAATGCATGGCGTGTTTGAGCCTGGAGCACGGCGTGCGAGTTTCTAGAAAAGTGCAAAAAAGCAAATGCACGGTGAGCACAAAATGCACGACGTGCACCTGGAGCAACAAGCGAATCAAAAATCTTCTGGAAAGTTGCACGGCGTGCATTTCTACTACACATGTCGTGCGTAGTACATTCTAGAGTAACTGACGTAGCTTTTGCTTGGCGTTCACTTACGGTGCACGACGTGCACCTAGCAGTTTCAACAATTTGAAAAATACAAGTTTTTATTTTAAAAGAGAGAGGGAACTTAAGGGGCGGTTATTACTAGTCATTTCTCTAGTTCCCAGATCCAGGGGAGAGAAGAGGAGGGTGATTTTGAGGAGATCAAGGGTGGTTTCTTGTGAAAGGAGCCCATTCCTTCTTCTCTTCTCCATTGTCTTCTCCAAGGTGCAACCAAGCTTCTTCAACAGTGTGCAGCTTCTCGGGAGAGGAGCTAGTCCATTTTGGAGCAGCTAAAGAAGGAGAATTGCATGCCCAAGTTAGAATTCCTCCTTCTTGTGGTTAGATTTTCAAACCTCTTTGTTTTTCCTCTTCTAATTGAAAACTGAATTTTTTATAGCAAATCTGCAAAGCATGATTATGGATGAGTAACTTCCCTTTTCTTGGACATGGGAGAGTAGCTCCCATGTCATAGCATGTATGGAACAAGTTAATTTCATACTAAATACTAAGTTTCTTGTTTTACCACCATGAAAGTATCGGTATTATCATCTCTTGCATGTATTGTTGGCCACTTTATATGCATGTGTTCTACTTTCTTGCTTGATCTGAGAAGATAAGTAGGATTGTATGGAGGTTCTTTTCTTGGCAACTCTTTATCTACAACAAGAGTGGGGATAAATGAGTTGAGGAACAAGTTGTGATAAAAAATGAAATCTATACATTAGAATGTGATTTTGAGTTGAGATCGTTGCACTTACACCAGGAGGTGAAGTGCAACACAACTTTTCCTTTAAAACAAGTGTTTATGTATGTTTAGATTTTTGTGTTCCTATGATGTGCTATGATATGTGAGTGAAATTCTAATGTCCAAGATCCATTAACATCTGAACTAAAACCTCTTTTTAGTAATCTTTTTCTTGCTTGTTTAAAATTTGAATTTCTAAAATTAGATAAACATCACCATCCCTTTTAAACCGATCTAAATTGTTGAATTTTAGTGTTGTTGCACTTAATTAATTACTTAAGCTCCTTATGTTTGACCTCGACTACACTACCTCTGTATACTTGTGGAGATTGGTTAAGTTGGGTAAACTATCCTTATTTGGATTGAAACTTGTTAGCCTAAATAGCCAACATAAGACTACGTGTACATTCTTGTACATATGTGTACAATCTTGTAGGACCATGTGTATAGTCTCGTACATGTGTATAGCCTTATAGGACCATGTGTATAGTTTTGTAGGACCATGTGTATAATCTTGTACACATGTGTACAGTCTTGTAGGACCATGTGTACAGTCTTGTACACATGTTTACGTCTTGTAGGACCATATGTATATTCTTGTACACATGTGTACAGTCTTGTAGGACCATGTGTACAGTCTTGTAGGACCATGTGTACAGTCTTGTATACATGTTTACAATCTTGTAGGACAATGTGTACATTCTTGTACACATGTGTACAGTCTTGTAGGACCATGTGTACAGTATGGTACACATGTGTACAGACTTTTAGGACCATGTGTATAGTCTTGTAGGACCATGTGTACAATCTTGTACATATGTGTACAGTCTTGTACACATGTGCACAGTCTTGTAGGACCATGTGTACAAGCTTATAGGACCATGTGTACAGTCTTGTACGACCATGTGTATAGTCTAGTACACATGTGTAAAGTCTTATAGGACCATGTGTACAGACTGTACACATGTTAATATAGAAATGATTTGGTTTTAATAAATATAAACAAAGAGTAATAGAATTAAATATAGAGATTTTCAGTTACAAACACAATAATGTATGTTAATACAATCTGTGATTTTGAAGTTTAGGTCAAGAAGATCATGCCATGCATGAGGCTGATGGGTATAACATCAATACCTACCGCTAGCTAGTAATAAAAATTACACATCAAGAATAGGAAAGCAAAAAAAGGAAGGTATCCATAACTGGAAATGGGAGAAAAAGAAGAAAAGAAAACTATACGGTTGGAAAATGTCTCTCTTCCATCACAATTGCTTCATTTCTACTTTAATTTCTTTTCTTTTTTGTATTTGTTAGTTCTTTCTTTTTGAGTAAATCCTCCATTCATGAACAAGAGATTTGTTGTGCAGAGAACATGATGTGTATCCACATTGCAACAGCCTACCACAACATCATCATCTGCCAAAGTCGGCATCAACCCTTCTCCTCAGCCTCCAGTGGAACCCATTCGTCCTAGGCTGAAATATTCATCCTCTCACTTCCCATGTTTGACATCATGTGTACAGATTTTGTACACATGTGTATAGTCTTGTAGGACCATGTGTATACACTGTACACATGTGTGTAGTCTTGTAGGACCATGTGTATAGACTGTACACATATGTATAGTATTATAGGACCATGTGTACAAGATTGTGTACAGTCTATACAATTCTTCTTGTAGGACCATGTGTACAGACTGTACACATGTGTATAAACTTGTAGGACCATGTGTATAGTTTTATACACATATATACAATCTTGTACATGTGTACAATCTAGTAGGACCAAGGGTACAGACTGTACACATGTGTATAGTCTTGTAGGACCATGTGTACATTCTTGTAGGACTAAGTGTATAGTGTCGTAGGACCATGTGTACAGTCTTGTAGGACCATGTGTATAGTCTTGTACACATGTTTACAGTCTGATACACATGTGTACAATCTTGTATGACCATGTGTATAGTGTTTTACACATGTGTACAGTCTTGTGGGACCATGTGTACAGTCTTGTAGGACCATATGTGTAGTTTTGTACACATGTGTACCGCTTTGTACACATGTGTACCGCTTTGTACACATGTGTATAGTCTTTTAGGACCATGTGTATAGTATTGTAGAACCATATGTACAGTCTTGTACACATGTGTACAGTCTAGTAGGACCAGGTGTACTGTCTAGTAGAGCCATCTGCATAGTCTTGTACACATGTGTACAGTCTTGTAGGACCATATGTACAGTCTTGTACACATATGTACAGTCTTGTACACATGTCTACAGTCTTGTAGGACCATGTGTATAGTCTTGTAGGACCATGCGTATAGTCTTATACACATGTGCACAGTCTTGTAGGACCATGTGTACAGTCTTGTACACATGTGTATAGCCTTGTAGGACCATTGCACAGTCTTGTAGGACCATGTGTACAGTCCTATACACATGTGTACAGTCTTGTTTGACCATGTGTATAGTCTAGTATGACCATGTATACAGTCTTGTGGGACCATAAGTATAGTCTTGTAGGACCATGTGTAAAGTCTTGTAGGACCAGGTGTAAAGTCTTGTATGACCATGTGTATAGTCTTGTACACATATGTAGAGTCTTGTATGACCATGTGTATAGTCTTGTAGGACCATCTGCAATGTCTTCTACATGTATACTGTCTTTTAGGACCACGTGTACAGTCTTGTAGGACCATGTGTACAGTCTTGTAGGACCATGCGTACAGTCTTATAGGACGTCATGTACAGTCTTATAGGGCCATGTGTACACTTTTATAGGACCATGTGTACAGTCTTGTAGGACGATGTGTACAATCTTGTAAACATGTCTATAATCTTGTAGGAACTTGTGTACAATCTTGTAGAACCATGTGTACATTCTTTTACACCTATGTACAGTCTTGTAGGACCATGTGTATAGTCTTGTACACATATAAACAGTCTTGTACACATGTGTACAGTCTTGTAGGACCATGTGTATAGTCATTTTGGACCATGTGTACAATCTTGTACACATATGTATAGTCTTGTACACGTGTGTACAGTCTTGTAGGACCATGTGTGTAGTCTTGTTGGACCATGTGTACCGTCTTGTAGGACCATGTGTATAGTCTTGTACACATGTGTACAATCTTGTACACATCTGTACACTCTTGTCAACATCTGTACAGTCTTGTAGGACCATGTGTATAGTCTTGTACACATCTGTACACTCTTGTACACATCTGTACAGTCTTGTAGGACCATGTGTACAGTCTTGTATGACCATGTGTATAGTCTTGTACACATGTGTACAATCTTGTACACATGTGTACAATCTTGTACACATGTGTACAGTCTTGTACACATGTGTACAGTCTTGTAGGACCAAGTGTACAGTCTTGTACACATGTGTACAGTCTTGTAAGACCATGTGTACAATCTTTTTGTACATGTTGTACACATGTGTATTGTTCTGTAGAGATTTGTACTTCTATGTCTATTGTTGTGTACCCTGTGTACAGTCTTGTGGGACCATGTGTACAATCTTTTACACATACATACAGTCTTGTATGACCATGCATATAGTGTTGTACACATATGTACAATCTTGTACACATGTGTACAATCTTTTAGGACCATGTGTACCATCTTGTAGGACCATGTGTAGAGTCTTGTATACATGTCTACAGTCTTGTAGGACCATGTGTACAGTCTTGTACACATGTATACAGTCTTCTACACATGTGTACAATATTGTAGGACCATGTGTACAGTCTTGTAGGACCATGTGTACATTCTTGTACACATGCATATAGTCTTATAGGGCTATGTGCATACTCATGTATGACCATTTGTACAGTCTTTTAGGAGCATGTATACAATCTTGTACACATATGTACAACCTTGTATGACCATGTGTGCAAGACGTCACACATATGTACAGTGTTGTATGACCATGTCTACAAGACTGTACACATATGTACAGTCTAGTACACATGTGTACAATCTTTTAGGACCATGTGCATATTCTTATATGACCATGTGTACAGTCTTCTATACATATGTATAGTTTTGTAGGACCACGTATACAGTCTTGTACACTATGTACATTCTTGTACACATGTGTACCATCTTATAGGACCATGTGTACAGTCTTGTAGGATCATGTGTACAGTCTTGTACACAGGCATACAGTCTTGTAGGACCATGTGTACAGTCTTGTACACATATGTACACTCTTGTGCACATCTGTGCAGTCTTGTATGAACATGTCTACAGTCTTGTATGACCATGTGTACCGTCTTGTACACATATGTACAATATTGAAAGCATGTGTATAGTCTTGTAGGACCATGTGTATAGTCTTGTACACATGTGTACAGTCTTGTAGGACCAAGTGTACAGTCTTGTAAGACCATGTGTACAATCTTTTTGTACATGTCATACACATGTGTATTGTTCTGTAGACATTTGTACTACTATGTCTATTGTTGTGTACCCTGTGTATAGTCTTGTGGGACCATTTTTAAAATCATGTACACATATGTACAGTCTTGTATGCCCATGCATATAGTGTTGTACACATATGTACAGTCTTTTAGGACCGTGTGTACTGTCTTGTATAGGACCATGTGTAGAGTCTTGTATACATATGTATAGTCTTGTAGGACCATGTGTACATTCTTGTACACATATACATAGTCATGTACACATGTGTACAATATTGTAGGACCATATGTACAGTCTTATAGGACCATGTGTACAGTCTTGTACACATGCATACAGTCTTGTAGGACCTGTGCATAGTCATGTATGACCATGTGTACAGTCTTTTAGCAGCATGTGTACAATCTTATACACATATGTACAATCTTGTATGATCATGTCTACAAGACGACACAAATATATATAGTTTTGTATGACCATGTCTACAAGACTGTACAGAAATGTACAGTCTAGTACACATGTGTACAATCTTTTAGGACCATGTGCATATTCTTGTAGGACCATGTGTATAGTCTTGTATACATGTGTACAGTCTTGTAGGACCATGTATACAGTCTTGTACACATATGTACATTCTTGTACACATGTGTACCGGCTTGTAGGACCATATGTGTACAGTCTTATAGGACCATGTGTACAATCTTGTAGGACCATGTGTACAGTCTTGTAGAACCATGTGCATAGTCTTGTACAAATCTATATAGTCTTATAAAACCATGTGTATAGTCTTGTACACATGTGTATAGTCTTATGCAAAGACTTGTACACTGTATAGTCTTGTTGGACCATGTGTATAGTCTTGTCAGACCATGTATACAGTCTTGTACACATGTGTATAGCCTTTTAGGACCATGTGTTTAGTCTTGTAGGACGACATGTATAGTCTTGTATACATGTGTACAATCTTGTAGGACCAGGTGTACATTGTTGTACACATGTGTATAGTCTTGTAGGACCATGTGTACGATCGTTTACACATATGTACAACCTTGTAGGACCGTGTGTACAAGACTTGTAGGACCACGTACAGTCTTGTAGGACAATGTGTATAGTCTCGTACACATGTTTACAATCTTGTAGGACCATGTGTATAGTCTTATACACATGTGTATAGTCTTGTAGGACCATGTGTACAATCTTCTAGACACATGTAGTCTTGTAGTAGGACCATATGTATAGTCGTGTACACATGTGTACAGTCTTGTAAGACCATGTGTACAGTCTTGTAGGACAATGTGTACAATCTTGTACACATGTGTACAGTCTTGTAGGACCATATGTATAGCATTATAGGACCATGTGTACATTCTTGTAGGATCATGTGTATAGTCTATTAGGACCATCTGTATAGTCTTGTAGGACCATGTGTATAGTCTTGTACACATATGTATAGTCTTTTATGACCATGTGTATAGTCTTGTACACATGTGTACAGTCTTGTAGGACCATGCCTAAAATCTTGTACACATATGTACAGTCTTGTAGGACCATGTGAACTGTCTTGTACACGTGTACAGTCCTGTAGGACCATGTGTATAGTCATATAGGACCATGTGTACAATCTTGTAGGAACATGTATACACTCTTGTATTGGACCATGTGTATATTATTATTGTACACATGTGTACAGTCTTGTAGGACCATGTGTACAGTCTTGTATGACAATGTGTACAATCTTGTAGGACCATGTGTATAGTTTTGTAGGACCATGTGTGTACATCCTTGTAGGACCATGTGTAAAGTCTTGTACACATGTGTATAGTCTTGTACACATGTGTACAGTCTTGTACACATGTGTACAATCTTGTACACATGTGTACAGTCTTGTAGGACAATGTGTACATTCTTGTACATATCTATACATTCTTGTAGAACCATGGGCACAGTCTTGTACAAATACGTACAGTCTTATAGGACCATGTGTACTGTCTTGTACACATAGCACCTACTTTTCTCTTGAACAAAACACCATCTACAAAAAACAAAATAACTACATGGACATCACAATCCAGTTCTTGATGATCATACAACTTCTTGATGATCATACAAACAGTGCTTTTGTGCGAACACTATGAGTAAGAGTACCGTACAAAAAGCCATCTCTCTTAGGAATAGAATCAAATAAGTCTTAAATGGCTGGTTGCCATGGTCCTTGGTAAGATTAAGCTTGTAGAATAGAGAAGAGCCTGAAGAGGGATGAAATCTTGAGAGGTATGCAAACAGAGGATCAAATTGAGGAAGTGAGAGTCAGGACAAGCAATGTGGTCAGACTACCGGATGTGCCAAGTTAACATAGGAAAAGTATGCAACCTCGGACAGCTGCAACATCCTGTACTTCTGCTCCGACCCAGTCAAAGCCAGCAATCATCGACACACTCTCCATAGCCCTCGGCCGTTTCCCCAACCACGCCCAGTACTACTTTGCCATTAACACCCACCGGCGTCGCTCCATCCTCATTGCCAGGATGCTGCTCGTAGAGGAGGTGGTTGACCAATCAGGTACGTGTATGTAGAGGAGCCGTTGTCGCCGCCAGCACCGCCTCTGCGGAGGAACTTGGCGAGTCCAAAGTCAACGACGTGGGCCTCGAACATCGAATCGAGCAAGATATTGATGGACTTAACGTCCATGTGCACAATGATCGGGATGCAATCAAAGTACATAGCACAACCCATGAGCAACCTCCAGTGGGACGTGGCACCACGTGTTCCAGTCCAAGTGCGCACCTTTAAGGCCATGGAGCATCTCACCGAGACTCCCATTAGGCATATACTCATACAGAAGCAACTTAGCCTCCCTGTTGGACATGAACCCAAGTAGTCGCACCATGTTTCGGTGTCGGATCTTACCCAAGGTCTGTATCTCGGTGGTGAACCACCTATCGTTCTGTGTCTACCTCAAGCTCCATCTACCGCCACCATTTCTTTCTTTTGCGGTCATGTACCCTAACACAAGGTGGTTCTAGCCCCGCTGCCAAGATTAGAGTCGTTGCCCCCAAAGCACAGTAGCATCACAACCGTCACCATCATCTTCTACCTCGAGCCACAGTCATCTTCTCCAACTAGGTCCTGAGAAAAGGAATCTACCATCCTCCTCTCCAAGCGCCTCCTTGACGCCAAGGAGGTCAACAAAATGGTCTGACCGCCGTCACCTCAACCACACGTGGCCAGGTCCAAGCAGCTGCCGCCACCCCCTCCTCTTTTCTTCCCCAAAATCAGCAGTTCGCGACCTGTAGATTTTTGAAGAGCTCTAGGTACACAGTGTGTATCCGGTCGCACACGGCGTGTGTGTTACAGTCTGAGCCGACCTCCTGTTTTAGACACATGATGTGTCTCTCTTAGAAAACGACGTGTGCCAGTCTGTCAGCAACACATATGGCTCCAGTCAAGCAAACCAACAACCGCAAGCACTGCGCCAGCTCCTACCAAGCGTCGGGGTACATCTCAACTACGTAGTTTTGGGTCACCCCTGAAGAAGACCCGACATACCAGTTCTTGATTGTAAGGAGAGTTCTCCCTTCTTGGTTTGGTTGCCAGCAAACAATGATGACACTGGGCTTCAAGGATGAAGTCCTCATGTGCCTACAAGACCTGGGGTTGAGCTACATCTGTCTTACGGTATCAAACACTTACCCTCATCTTGTATATGAGTTTCTGACGACACTCATCACTGAGCAAGACCCTTAGAAGAAGCTAGAGCCCTTTGGTATTATACATTTTAGGCTTTTAGGTCGTCCTTTCAAGCTCACTTTTTGACATTTTTATGAATTACTGGAGTGCCACTATGATGGCACAATCGGTTACCCACCTACTTTTCATAGCAACAAGTTTTGGTATGAGATATTTGATGCAGACCACCATGAGGCAAAATCAGTCAGGGCATCTTCTATCTACAACCCTTTCTTCTGGTATATTCATCACCTTCTTAGTATCGGGGTTTTTTCCAAGAAGAAAACCCAAGGGGTTGTGGGGAAGCATGATCTTTTCTTCTTGTGGGGCATGATGTATGAGCATGAAATTAATTCTTCCTTCTATATTCTTCAACATTTCTTTGACATCAAGAAATTGAAGATGAGGGACGCCGGAGACATCATGTGTGGTGGCTTAATTACTTTGATTGCATAAAAACTTGAGGTTGATTTGATAGGGCTTGAGGCTGCACCAGGAAGAAACCTGGTAGATATTCAATATATTCTCTCTCCAGGCTTGATCATGAAGGTTCCCAACTGCGACAACAAGTTCCATCAGTTCTTTGATGATGATCAGTATATTGACCTCCCAGATCCTCAGCATGCCACCTTGGAAAACAAGGACAACTGGAAGGTCCTACTAGCCACTGATGAAGAGATAGCAGTAGCCGAAGCTACTGATGATACCGGAGTAGGTCCTTCATCCCCTTCTACTTCTTCCGCTCCACTGTCTCCCTCCACCAGGACCCATACGGCGTACTCCTGGGTGATTCCTAATGTCAGACATCTGTATGGCTATGTGCAACAGTAGTTAGATCAGATTGACGGCTGCTTGGACCAGATGGGCACGCAGTATACTGTGATGCATGACATGGTCCACCGCATGGACTCCTGGCACATCTCACAGGGTCACTACTCCATTCCGTAGCCCACACTGATGGACGTTCCAGATGATGATCTTATCATCTAGTTCTTTCAGACTAACCACGGGGGCATTGGCCCCTCTTATTGATTTTCACCCATGATAGGTATCTGGTTGATACCTCCATGAGTTCAGTTGATGCAGTCAGGACACTGCAGATTTCAAGCTTAGGGGGGTACAACCAGCCAGTAATGTAGTTTCTATTTCATTTTGTTTTGCTTTTGTCATTTGCTTTTGTTGTTCGTGTCAGTCTTCTTTTTTAGTCTTTTATTTCAGCATATTTTATGTTCTGTTTTTCCCTTTATGGAAAATTTAATATAAAATGAGACAATAAAAAATGGAATGAACTCTTGTATGCTTGAATCATCTTGTACCTTGTACTTCTTTGTACCATATGAAATAATTAGTAAAGAATATGCATGAATCAAATGGGAAATGAAATCCCCCATGTACATGATCTTGGTTTTTAATTATAGCCTGAACTCTCAATTTTGACATCTTTGATTGCTAAATACATGTAATGGTCAAAACATTCAACAAATGACATAACTCTACAACACTATTTAACTTTCAGCGAATGACTTAACTCTATAACACTATTTAGAATACGGGATACTTTTTCCAAACTCTTAGTGCATATATAATTGATTTCTTTTAGTAAAAAAATTGCAAAATAATGAGTGAAATTTTGTTAACTTAACCTTCTAGTTGACTCTCTTGTGTTGTGCAAAAATCTCTTGTATCATTTTCTCACTTTACCCAATAATGGATGGCAAACAACCAACATATCATGCTAGCCTAGTGTGAGTCTGATCCGGCAACGATGGTTAGGTGGTATGAAAATCAAAAGAGGGTAAAAATAACACCCCAACCGGAACTCTATGTGTGTGTAAGCCTAAATTAGCAGTCAAGTGCCGAAATCCTAAAAATCAATTATCATATCTTTTTGAGAAGAGAGCTCAACTGAGATTGTTAAAGTTAACTAAGGTTTCATCATTTACATCCATAATAGCTGAAAATTTGTGTTGTACATCCACTAGTTATTTGGCTTGACTATCCAAATCCTATTTAGTGTTGTTTGGTTGATTGTTTCGCTTAATTTGTGACCACCTTCGCTGAATTAAAACTTCTATATCTTTGATGTTTGAATTGAGACGATGACTATGAAAATAAACCTAATGTACATGGTTGGTTGAGCTTATTGCATATCTTCATTTCGTTTAATCCATGCATGGGCTTGAAAATTCCTTCATTTGTTTGGCTATGCTCTTTTTGCTTGAGGACAAGCAATGTTTGGCTATCTTCCAACTTGATGTAGATTATTTTCTTTATTTTTTTTCTTAGGATCGCTTTTACCAGTGTCCATGTGATGACACTGCAATTTAATAATGTGTGTTGGAACATATCCTTCATGTCTTCATAACAATTTCTGTAAGTCTTATAAGGAATTGATAGCAAAAAGGGCTCGTTGAGAAATTCATGGAACGATAATTTATGCACAAATATAATTTCTTAAAATTGACTATGACTTATCTATTCAGTTGATACTCCTTAATGGTTAGGTTCTTAGAATCTTGTGCATTTAGAGAGTATGATGAAGCTTCATCTACCACAAATAGAGGTAATACTATTAGTAGTTAAGCTTTTGTCTCCATACTATAGTGATGTTTCTCGTTTGGTTCCTAATAATTCTATTTGAAATCCAAAGTATGCTTCACCAACAATCAGAATGACAATCAGTGTATTATTTTATCCTAAGCTCAACAAGCTACCATGTAGTAGTTCATCATATTGAATATTTTTATGAGCCTTGAGAAATTTGAAAGCAAGAAAGTTAGCTATGGTTGTTAGATTTGTTGATGGAGAATGTTTTTATAAGGGGTGACTCCTTGATCTTGTATATGTAGAAGATACCAGTCCATTTTCACTTTAAAAATAATATTGGTTGATGTTATTGCAAGAAAATATGGGTGTGCAACATATGCGTGGTCAACAATATATCTACGTAAATGATAAGTGTGGTAAGTGGAATGGATGGAAAAAAATTGGGGGTGGGGGAGGAGTCAGGAGCTTCTTCTATTCACCTTGTCCTCCTCTTGCAAGCTCAAACAAATTCCAAGTATACATGATAATTCTTTCTTTAATGAATGTGATTTAGACTGTCGTGTTCATTACTTTGCTAAAAGAATTCAATTTCAATCCTCTAACCAACATATTCCAAATCATCAATTATCCCCAATATTGCTAATGTTTGTAGATCATAATGCAAATACATATTTTTCACTAATTCAATTGATTGGCCTTCAACCCCTCGTCCCCACCACCCCAAACATGACTTTGTTGTCAATACTCATAGTAATAAACTTTATGTATGGGAAGAACGGGATGATAAAATCTCAACCCACCTTTGTTTTTACAACTATTTCGTAATACAAATAAATACATTCACCAACCGCCCATGCAAGCAAAAACTTGTAACCACACATGGGTTTGCCTGGTAACGTGTTAAAAAGTTGTTGTGTTGGATTTTTAATGATGTTTTTTTAAAAATTTTCATTTATTTCTACAGGAGGTTTCCCATGGCATCGCGATACAAGGTTATTGTTTAGTTTGGCAAAGCGATATGGTCAGGCAGGAGTGGTCAGTTTGCAACCACTGTTACCAAACACCAAATTGGCTACCGCTCACATTTTATACTGTTTTTGCATTTAATGCAGCGATGGGCAGCGTTTGCAGATTTCATTTTTTCATAAGAGAAAAAATTACAGGGTGATCTATCTCACCACACTGAAGCGGTGGCTAACCAAATGCTTTGCCAAAGACAACATATATCGTTGTTGCTGCCTCCCCATTTAGGTGTACCAGGGGGCAGGCTTTACTGCCGAGCCAAGTATAATGACGTTTGCAACATCTTTTAATATCAATCTTTACGATCAGTGGGCATATATCAGTGAAAGTACAAACGATCTACTCGATTCACTCCTGCCTGTAAGCTGGATTGCGGGCGTCCAAAGATTGATATATTCTCGCTGTTTTAATACCAATTAATATCCTGAAATATACCTTGGTATACATAAAATTAGCTTATTTATCTTTCCCACAGTAAATATCTGTGAACACGGATCTGGAGTGCAAGCATGTTCTGATCAACGACAGTGCCTGAAAATGATGGAAGAAGAAGTTCAATTGTTGTTATAGTTTGGTAAACAAATCTGCTGCCATGAAAAAGGAAAATACTTAGATGTGCACTCATCATGCGCGCTAGCTATATACCTCCTCTGTGCCGAACTCCACGGTCTTCTCATCGACGGCGTGGATATCCGTCACGCTCCTGAGCCTCCTGAGGACGGCGCCAGTATCAAAGGGCGCGACTGCGAGGTCGTCCGTCACCATATAAACCGTGTCGCCACCCTTGACCCACCCCGTCCCTGGCGCGGCTCCCGCAGACGGTGCCTGCCCGTCGTAACGCAGCATCAAGAGCGTCCTGCTCAGAGTCGGGGTGTTGGGCGGTGCCGGCTTGAGGGTTTGAGCCTTGTCCACCTTGGGCAGCATGTAGTCTGTACTGAAGCCTTCGAGGCTGTCGTAGAGCATGCCGAGGCAGCCCTTCGCCTGGTCCCGCCCAAGCGCACGCGCCAGCGGCGCCACCTGCATCTGCATCAGGCTGAACAGGAAATCGAGGAAGTCCTTCCCGACCACAGCGTATAGGACCTTCCCGGCGGCGCTGTCAATGACCAGGTTGAGGTTGAGCCTGCTCGCAAGGGCCGGGGACGATGAGCTCGAAGCCTGCGCCATGATGCAGATACGTGGATGGCAATCAATGCTGGAGGAGCACCTGATCAGCTAGCCAGCTTTTGTTGTGCATTTCCACGAGCCCGGCGTTTTGTATATATACGTGGGTTAGCGTAGAAAGATGCATTAGCATCACCTGAGGAAGGGCAGTTGGAAGGAAAGGAAAACAAAGAACAAAACACATGCACGGAAAGTCCGGCTTGATGGAAATGAATGGGCATTCCTGCCTTGTTGTGGAAATGTTCTACCTTTTCTTCCCACGGACATGATTTCCATATACCGCTCACGTTACCATCCTCCTCTTTGGTAAATTTCATATGGTTCGCTTCATTTTAAGAAATTCAGACCCCTGCCCAGTCACTTACTCTAAATTTTATATACCTCCAAGAAGTACATAACTCTCAGACAAAAAAAATTGCAGTGGGATGCATAGAAGTGGCATACCGCAATATTGCATTATGTTTAGAGCATGGGCGGAGCCAGAAAATTAAACTTGGGGGGCCAGATGTTGAGAATGATGAAAATGAAATTGCTATTTGTAAAGTATTATATCTTTTTTAAAAAACAGAATCACAAATTATTACTTAAGATAGCATTTATAAATCCAACAAGGTTATCATCAGCTATAGTTACAATAATATGCCTGGACATGTTTGAGAATAACGAAAAATAAATTCAATCTTCAAAAATTAGACCTAGACATGTTAATTTCAAAACATATTGAAAATACAAATGAAAGTGCTCAAACTCGTATATGTATATAATAGATTTCTATGAGCAATTCTAACTCCTAAGATAAGTAACAACAATTATCAAAGAAAAAGCATGAAGAAATATTACAGATTATGGTTACTGTAGTCAAATGAGGAAAACGAATGTGCTAACGGCATGGGCTCGAAGTAAAAGAGGTACATGCTTGCAGCAGATCTCATGCTAATGACTTCCATGTGTCACAGTGCTAGATCAATTTGAGCCATATTAGTCAAAGTTATACAGACTATAAATGGGCTCAACGGAAAAATATATTAGCTTACTGTTTAATATATTAATGACATCGTACATCTGCACCAAAGTTTCTAGCACATCTGCACTTGTGGAGAAAATAATTTTCTGTAAGCAGATATTAGGAGTGTGTGTAATATAGAATGTTGGATTCCAAGATAACCTTATTAGGGTAATGAACGGATTGCAACGGTTAAAAGATAAAAATGTCACTTTGAAGATCCTATACTTTTGTGTGGTTAGCAAGGAAAATCTAAAAATATGCCCTAGTGCACATAATCATCCTTGGCCACCTCCAAAAGTTTGGGGTGGCCATATCTTTATCTCCTCGCTTCATTGTATCCACCATATGCCCTATCTACATCAAGGGCAAGAAAAAAGAAAAGAAAAGAAAAAAGAAAAGCAAAAACAAAATAAAAGGATGCTCCTATTTAAGAGCATTCAAATAAAGAAAAGATGAGTGTGTAAAAACACTCCAAAAATCTTACCGCAACATTTCCTTCCACTTTCATACCCATTGAGCTAGGAAACATCAAACCTAGCTCATTTTTCCCCTTACCACAGCCACGTGGGTCATTTGGTGTGATTTGAAACATAAGATTGAATGAATGAACGTGAAATAATACTCCTAGTCATCCTTGATTAACACCATTATGAAACGGTTTACCCAGAACTTTATGGAAGAAATATGGATAACTTGTGTATTCTATGTGTTATATTTGAAATCCATATGCTTTGTGCTCTTTTCATGATTGGTTTGTGAAAGTAGGAGAGGTGAGAGGTGAAATGCATGTACTCAGTCATCTTTTATCCCTTTCAGCAATAATTATCTTTCACATTGCATTTGTCATTTCTTGTTTGTGGAAAATTTGAAGAGAGATTGAGTTGGAGCATACTTGAGGACAAGTATGTTTTAAGTTTGGGGTGGTGATGTAGCCCTATTTTAGGGCTCCATCTTGTGACATTTTGTACTTAAATCACATCTAAAAATGTTAGATTACAAGCTATTTCCTCTAATATGTTTATCATTGCCAAATGCGCATATGGATGTTCTTAGCACTGCTTTCAAGTACTTGGACCATGCCTTGGTTGGATGAGAGAGAAGGAAGGAGTTCTAGAGCTCCTCCACTTATGGAGGGGTCCAAAGAAGGCCCCAAAAGCTCCCTCAACCTACCTCCAATGACCAAGAGTCCTCATCAAGCAAAGAAATCCAAGAATGATGAAGTTTGAAGGACAATCAATTGATGCAGACCCCAACACAACCGTGGGCACAACCCCATAGTCGTGTCTTTTTTGGCAAAGAATTGATAATCTCAACAGTGTTTTGCTCCTAGATTCCCACGGTCGTGGCCACCAATACGGCTGTGGCCCTTTGAAGATACCACGACCGTGGCCATCTGCATGGTCGTGGTCAGAAGAGTGAAAGACGGCTGTGGGCACCTCCCACGGTCGTGCAATTTATGATGCGGAATCAACATTTCAATAGGGAATTTCCCCCAAATTGCCATGATCATGGCCATCTTCCACGACCATGTCCACTGAAGACCACCTCGCATGTGTTGCTTCTCCATGACCACGTCCTCCCCCTCCAAAACAGCTGTGTTATCCAACACGGCCGTGGTGCCTCTCACCCACCACGACTGTGGCGCTCTGCCATGACCATGGCCACCACCTTCCTTAGCATATCCACACCCTTTCTATACCATGCCCGTGCCCCTTCTCCACGACCGTCCCATACCACCATCACCACGGTCGTGGCACATCAACACGGACGTGGTGACCACCCAACCCTACTATACTTTTACACTGATTTTCCTATCCTACCCCTACTTATCCTAGTGCTTCCCCACCACCTATATATACATAGGTGGTGGATGGGGTATGAAGGTTAGACACCCCATAGCTTCTCCTAGTTTCCACCACTCCTCCTTGAGCATTTCCTTTGCATTTGTGCTCTCCATCGACCATTTCCCCCTTCATTCCACCTTGGAAACCTAGTTTTCTAGGTTTTCACCCATAATCCCCCGTATATTCATGCTCACCTACACCCTTGGAGGAGAGAGGTCATCCACAACAGCAAGGATGTGAATAAGAAGGCCACTTCCCCGAGCTCCATGGCGTTTCTTCCTCTTCTACCCCTTTCTTTTGCTATTTCTTTGACTATGTGTAGCTAAGCCTCTAGTGGTGGGCTGTTTGGGGTTAAAATGTGACTTTGATATCATGTTGGGGAAAAACAGCTTGTAATGAACATAATTTCTATCTATGATGATTGCCTCTTGCTTCTATCTCATTTCCTATTTTATTGCATGTGGTTTGTGCTTATAACATGGATTGTTTCCTTTGAGATGTTTGATGACACTTAGCTTCTAGGAGGAAATGGAGTGTATGTGGCAATCTTAGGATTGACTCCTAGGTCTAATTAGTGTATTCCTAGCTAGCCTCCTTTGTTCCTACATACATATCCCTCCTCCTACAAGTGAGTGTGAGATCTAAGTAGCTAGTGTAAGTGTGATTAGTGCAATTTCCTAGGGTTTTCTAAAGGCTAGAATGGCTAGTGGCATGAGGACAAATATCCTCATCTCCACTCCCATATCTACCCTTGGATCTCAATTGACCTAATACCACTTACCCTAGAAACCTAGACTTGACAAGTCCTACTAGAATTACACCTAACCCTAGTTACCCAACTAGTAGTATAGGGTATATTCTACTAGCACTTGCCTTGTTGTTTGGTTTGGTAATCTAGATAGAATTGTGATAGTTACTTGCTATGTTGAGATCCCCCAACTAATATCAAACCACATCCCCAAATGGCCCACCTACCTTAATCATCTTGTTAAAACCCAAATTGTTTTGCTTGCTTGTTCATGTTAGTCTAGTTTAGTCGCTTTTACTTAATCTAGTTGATTTCTTAGTTTTTCTCTTTAGTGTTAACTTAGGTTCTTTCTCTTGCTAGTGGTTAGTTTATTTCTTAATTGCTTCTTTCCTTGCTAGATTAGTGTAGTTCATCTTGCTTTTGTTTGGTTAATTGCTTGGCCTAGTTGCTTAGATTCAACTTTCTTAGGGTAATCTAGCTTTTTGATAACTTAGTTTCCATCTTGCCTTTCCTTTCTTGTTTCCTTAGTGTAATCACAATCAAACCTTTTAAAACCCTCAAACCCTAATCTCCACACTAGGAACATAGCAAACACTACCTAACTCTAGTGCCCCCTCTATCCCTAATGACCGACCTCTTTTCTTGCCAATCACCTATACTACAACATTACCCCATGCGCTTGCGGGCGACCTGTTTAGTTTTTGTGATCGACTTGGTTAGGGTCAATACAAATTTCAAAAGTGATACCATCACGTGCGTTTGAGTTCCGCGGAAGTGCATCTAGACACCTTAGTTGGCTGGTGTGTACGCCTCTAGATAGGACGCATCAACACATATGCTCATTTGGTGATGGCCACTCTAAACTTTGCCAATCAATGGTTCATCTACAGTATCAGGTGATGGACAATCCGACATCACCAACAAATGGTTCCTCTGTAATGTCAAGTGATCACCCCTCAGACCTCACCAACTGATGGTTCATTTGCAACTTCAAGCTATGGCCCTTTAGACCTTGCCAACCAATGGTTTGCCTGCATCGACGATCGACACCCATATAGTAGAGAATCATTTGATGGTCATGCAAGTCTTGTCAATGGAAGGTCAAGGACTGTAGCCACACAATGGCTGCCAACCAATGGTGACACTAACAGTTTCATCACTCAAGAACGTTAGACATGTGATATGAGGATGACACCTCATATGATTGGGATGCAAGTAAAGGACCCTAGTCCAGGAGCCTATAAATAGAAGACCTCCAGCCACATAAAGAGGGTCGCACATTACCCAGGATGTCGAAGTGCTGTTAGAGAAGGAGCCTACAACTTCCTGTCACCACTTCCATCAGTTGGTAGACCAGAAGGATGAGAGTCCACCAAGTCCTACTCCCGTTCTTTCCTTCAGATCCTAACAGAATAACTCCTTCGATAGAAGGAGGACATGGCACATGTCTTCACTATAACACATCAAGCTTCGAGAACGAGGTTCAGACCATCAGTTGTGGCCATCCGTTGGCCATAATTGGTGTATCCCCTACTTCCCATGATTCCATTATTAGTCATCACCCTTTCTTCATCCTTCCTTCCTCTAGTAGTGTTTTATGTTCCAGTTCTCTTGTAATCCATAATGACACTCATTAACATGAGTTGCTAAACCCAAAGATTGGGTTGGGAGTAGCCACTAAGGTTCTCCCAACATGTATATACTTACATGCATTTGAATATATATGCTCTTAGAAAAGATTATCTCCATACTATTGACCTTAACAATCACTTGCATGACTAGATACCATCATGTGATGCTTGATTGTTAGTACCTCAAAAGAGTATTTCTAACTCTATCTAAGTGTTATGGAGTTGCATGCATGCATGAGAATTATTGGAATGCCTAAGCTAATGGTCATATGGTTATATTTGTGATTGTTTTTTTGCCATATCTAGAGAGAAACAACCTTATAATCTAGATCTATCTTGAGCTCGAGAGAGGAGGGAATAGACATATTTGTTGATTGCTTGTAATCTTGACAGGAGTGTGTGATGGGTGTGAGTATTGCATTTTGTGAGAGACTTAGTAGGTGAAACTCGATCCAAGTTTCATCCATACTTATTACATTGTGTTAGCTTACTTTTGTTATTTTGTTTTGTTTTCTTAACTTTTCTTTTACTTGTTTTGATTGATTGAAGTAACATCATTCCTTAAGGAACACCATCTTAATCTACCTTCTTGGCTGGTGTAACTGAGCCAAGATTTTATGTTCTTATCACTTACCATTACTTGTCCCTATGATTTGACCCCCATCTACTACATCCGACCCTATATAATAGTTGTGGGGGCATGAGTGTCGAGTTATCAATTTAAAAGTCCGAATACTCTAGATCTGCTCCTTTTTGGACGTGTGATTTAGGCCGGTCAATGCTATTGGATTTTTCTTTGTTGAAATCAGCCCATGTCTTCACTCGTACACATGGATTTCCTATGATGAGTTCATTTGGATGATCTTTAGCAAACTCGAGAGTAGGATCCTTCTTTTGATCCTATTTTGGTCCTTCATCTTCAACCATCTCTTTTCCTTTGTTATTGATGTTGAGTTCTTTCAATCTAGAAATTATCTCATCTCTACACAATCATCATTCACAATATTCTTGGAAATAGAGGGGTTAGTTTTAATAAACTTAACAATGATAGATTATTCTACTTTAGATAGTTCAATGTTAAACACTTTATATGATTTGTTTGTAGTGATATAGCCAAGAAAGAAAGTGTTATAAGATTTTGCATCAAACTTGTCAAGAGAGTCTTTGGTGTTCAAAACAAAGCATGGACAACAAAACATATGAAAGAAGTCAATTGAAGACTTTGTACCATGACATAACTCGTAGGGGGCTTTCTTGAGAAAAGGATGAATGAAAACCCAATTTTGCACAAAACATGCAGTGCTAACAGCTTCAACCCAAAACTTCTTAGGAGTGCCATACTCCAAATGTGTTGTTCTAGCCATTTCTTATAAGGACGTATTCTACCTATCAACTAACCCATTTTGTTGAGATTACAGAGGGAAGAAAACTTGTGCGTGTATCCAAATTTCTCACAAAAACTTTCAAACAAGTCATTTTCAAATTCCCCCCCATGGTCACTACGGATAGACACGATCCATCAAGAAGCTTCACTTTTAATTCGTTTGCAAAAAGCTAAAAAGATATCAAGCGTATCACTTTTTCAAACCATAAAGAAAGTCCATGTGAAATGTGAGAATCATCAACAATCACAAGACAATATTTACTACCAAAAAGCAATTATCTTCTCATTGGTCCAAATAGATCAATGTGAAGAATCTCATGAATCCTCTTGGTACTAAGGACTCCTTTGGATTTAAAGGAACATTTAGTTTTCTTTCCTTGTTAACAACAGTGGCATTCCTCATCCTTCTAGAAATCCAATTTTGAAAGTCCCTTGACCAAGTCCTTTTTTCTCAACTTTTTCAATTGATGCATATTTACATGGCCTAGCCTACAATGCCCAAATATACATCATTTTTATCAACTACTAGACATTTACCAAGAATAGGATAAAGAGAATCAAGAAGAACAATATAAATATTTCCACTTCTAGTTCCCTTATATGTGACATTGTAGGAGATGGAATCTAGAAGCAAGCATTCATGTGAAGTAAAGAGAATATGATATCCATTATCACAGAGTTGGCTAACACTAATTAAATTATGCTGTAGGCGATCCACAAGAAGAACATTCTTTGTGCATAGTGAATCACCTAGATCACCCTCATCTATTACTTT
Source organism: Alisma plantago-aquatica (assembly GCA_963693085.1). Taxonomy (NCBI): domain Eukaryota; kingdom Viridiplantae; phylum Streptophyta; class Magnoliopsida; order Alismatales; family Alismataceae; genus Alisma; species Alisma plantago-aquatica. Next base: position 1,954,208,906 of record OY856409.1, read on the forward strand.
ACCTTTCTTGTTGTCCCCAAATGTCACTGAACGTCCTTTGTTTTTCATGAGAGTGTTTAAGTGGTCTCTATCACTGGTCATGTGCTTGGAGCATCCACTATCAACAATCCATTTTCCTTTTTCCTACATAAAATGAGATGTTGTTGACCAATTTAAACTTTGGGATTCAGAGTTTGCTTGGGGACCCATTTCATGTTTGGGTTGGTCCCCTTCATCTTGTAAGGACAAAAAGTAGAATATTGATCATCAAACTGACAATGAGAGCAAACCATAGATGCCTTAGAGTGGAAAGTCTCTCCATGGTATACTAGTGGCTCTTTGCTCTTTTTATTACATTTTCCTTTGTTCTTAGGGGCTCTCTCATATCCCAAACCACTACTACCCACTTGTTTGGTAGAATGTTCTAGGACTTCATTTAGGAACTTTTGCACTTTGAGGATTCATTGCAAGGAAGCTCTAAGCATATTATTATCATCAGTAAGAGCTTGATACAAGAACAAAGGCTAGCAAGATCATCTTGAGCATGCAAAAGGTCGGCCTCCAAACAAAGGGCTATAGTCAAGTAAGAATCTTTTTCAAGAGTTAAGCTAGAAACTTCTTTAATAGGAAAAACAGGTCAAGATTCAAGATCATTTACTTTAGCAAGAAGCCTAGCATTTTTTAGTTCTAAGCATGACAAGTTCATCAACATAAATTTGTTTTCATCTTTTAGACATTCATTTTCTTGAGATAAATAACATTTTCAATTTCAACACCATTATATTGAAGTTTTAGATCAAGGAATTGTCCTTGCAAAGAGTTTATGCTATCAAGATGAATCTTTTCATTTAGTTCTAGAATTTTAATTCTATCATATAGACAATATATGATTTTCCCTGATCTCTTCTTTTTATATCTGCACTTAGAGAACTAGAGGCACGACTCGTATCAATGAGGGCATCTTTAGAAAGTTCATATAAGCTTACCTCACTTACCTCACCTATGTATTCACTTTTTGAGGCCATGAGTGCAATATGACACCCTCATTCATTACAGATGGAATCACTTGAGGAAGACTCCTTCCAAGAAGCATGGGCTGCATTTTTGCATTTTCTTTTCTTCTTCTCCCTCTTCTTAATTTTTCTCTCCTTGGTGTAGTCTTCCTTCTTGTTAAATTTACTTTTGTGATGGGACTTATTTGCCTAGGGGCAATCATTATTATAATGTCCCTTTTATCCACATTCATAGCATCTACGAGTGGCGGAGGAGGAGGGATTTCCCTTGAAGTGTTACCCTTTGGAGTAATGAGCTTCAAGATCACTAGGGACTTCATTTTCACTAGAGGGAGGAGTAGGCTAGAAAGCAAGTTGTTGTTGTAGTACTATGGACTCCACTTGAGGCTTGAAGGATGCATCCTTTATCTTCTCAAATTCCTTATATTCTATCGTGTCTTCTTTTTCTTGAGTGTCAAGCCTTACGTCAAAAAGTTTGGAAATTCCCAATTAGTTCTTTTGTAGGAATATCACCAAGGATTTTTGTTTCTTAAATGGAGGTCACCTTGGATTGCCACCTCTTGGGAAGAGATAGAATAATCTTTTAGTTGACCTTCCCCTGGTTCATAGGTTGTCCCAATGTTGCAAGCCCATTCATGATGGTGTTGAGTCTAGCATACATCTCAACAATTATTTCTTTCCTTCCCATTTGGAATTTCTCAAGAAGTCTGGTGAACATGTATACCTTTGACTCCTTGACGTGCTTGGTGCCTTCATAGGTAGCATAAAGATTGTCCCATATCTCATGAGATGTATCCCCAATGGAGATCCGGTTGAACTCAGTGGGAGTGAGGGATGAATAGATTATTTTTATTGGCTTGGCATTTAGGTGAGCCTTCTTCATGACAACTACATTCCAAGTGGCCATATGTCCGTCCAATTCTTTGTATGGAGTAGCAACCATTATCCACATCTCATAGCTCATCTCTTGAAGTTATAACTACATTCTTCTCCTCCAATAGAGAAGATTTGTGCCGTTGAATATGGGAGGACACATAGAGAATCCGGTTTCTAAGTTAAGGGACACCAACAGATTCTCACCCATCTTCTGGTCTCATAGGAGAACTTGGTTGGATACGATATGATTGGATCTGATACCACTTGTCTAATCAAAGGCATCTAGAGGGTGGGGGATGAATAGATATAAAACACTTAAATCAAATTCATTAGACCTTCAAATTATCACAAGATAAGGTTGAATACATAAAATTTGAGTGCAACTAAGCATACATAGCAAGGATGAGAGGAAGTCAACAAGCACAAGAACACAAGCTTTTTATAGTGGTTCTAAATTCCAAACTAGGAGATGTACATCCATTAACTAGAGGGGTGAATCTCTAGTATTTGCAACCATTGCACACTTCTTATATTCCATTATAAGAGACACAATATGACCACCTTGTTCTAAGGTCAAGGGTACCTAGCACTCCCTTTGAGGACAAGGGAGTTAATAACCTTATAAGGGCTTACCCGTCCAAGAGCAAGAGTCTTCTACCTTCACAAGGACTTAACCACTTTTGGAACAAGCTAGACACCTTCACCAAGGAGATGTACTCATGCAACATGTCTTTGGCCTTGAAGGAATTACCCGCTCTTCTCTTATATATTTAGCCTTCTTCTTCATCTTCAACAAGGAGAAGCTTTCCCCATCTTTTCTTTGAAAAAGGGGATTGGGAAAGGGAAGTTGAGAGCTTCAAAAGGTGTACAATGGAGTAGCTCTCTCACAAGAATCCTAACTCACTCATATTAATGTAGATTAGTAGTAAGCTTGAGAGAGAAAAGGGCTCTTTGTAGACAAAACCACTCAACTATAGCAATGAGTAAAGAAGGCAAACTTGGAATGAAGTCCAAGGGCCCCTATTTATAGTTGGGGGGTGTCTACTAGCCAGTAGATGCACTTAGGAACAAAGTCTAGCCATTTGGGTTGTTGCAACATTTTTTTTTGAGTTTTGTAACACTCTAATGATTGGAAACACTTTTATACATTTTTCTGTATAGTGTCGTTGGTGAGTTTCCATAAAGGTAACTCGACCAATAGAACTATGCGACAAAATAATTTTGAGTTTTTGGTCGAGTTTATCCTAGATTAAACGTGACTGAGAGAAGATTTTTTTGTGTGTGCATTGTGTCAGTCGAGTTGTCACCGGGACAAACTAGGCTGACACTGGGATTTATCAATCTCCACATAGCTTGTCAGCCGAGTTGTCTTCAAGACAAACTCGACAATAAGGAAGTCTGTATTGGAATTTGATACATGCCACAAATGTGTTTAATCATTCATTTTAAGTGCCATTTATATTTTTCTCAACTTAGTTACAAGCCATAACATCAATATGAATGATTTACAAAATTGTCCTAATTGATTTAAGGACTTATCCATAAAAGTGCACTTGCATTGATTTTGACTTGTTTTTTGTCAAGCTAGGGTTTGCTTGAAATCATTCTATCCATGTACCTAATACCTGATATTGATCTCAAATAGACATATTAGATACATATGAATGGAATAGTTAAGTCATCATAAAAAATGAACAATGTATAACTATTAGGTCAAGAAATGGGTATACTCAAAGATCAATCTATCCAAAGCAATATTATTCATGTCGATAATGTTGTCTAACAAAAAATGGATGGCAGTCACTCCTACTAAGATATTAGCCCTCAACATGGGTGGATTCACCAACTATGTCATGGCTTCATCTTGAGTGGGGCAAACTGTTGACACCTCATTTTTGGGACCCCATTAAATCCTTGCAGTTTGGGTTATTTACATAATTTTAGTCGTGTTAGACTACGATTAGTGAAAACTTAATTTCTCTCAAAGTAATCAAACATGGGCCCACTAGATAAATTTTGGTCAGTTTGGAGTGCAAAACCGATTTGCACAAAGTTCATACAAGATGTGGACCCACATCAGACTTAGCAAAACCTTAAATTTTGATCCTAATGTGTCCTGAACCCTAGTGGACAAAATTTACACATTATCTAGGTTAAGGTGAGACCTACAAAAAATTACCTTACTAATTATGGGCACAAATCTAGTTTGGACCCATATTAGACAAAATCCAAACCTCATCCTTTATAGAATCTTTTGAGAAAGTACCTCATGTTGATGTTAAAAGATTTTGCACCGAAATGTGTCAAACTAGACCGCCCACATTTTGGGTCCCCTTCTATAGACTAGAGGTGTGAAATGTGTCAGTGTTGGGAAGTATAGATTGGACAAGCATCTTCTCCAACTTCGTCACTAGAGGTTCCCTGAAGTGCAAATCCAACCTATTCTCAAAAGTGTGAAATCATTTCACACATGAAATACAAAGCAAGGTGATAGAAACATCAAATTTCTTTTCTTCTCGCTATTTACACTATTTTCTTACATTAGACCCTCACAATACTGTCTTGAAAGGTGGATCAAGGTACCTTTTTTCGACCCTTTACCGATTCATAAATGAGCGTGCTGAATTCAGATTTTTGTACGCCATCCTTCCTTATCTACACGAGTTACCTCTTTATGATTTTCTGGGTTTTTTCTGACTAAAACTCAGTTTCTTGTTTTCAATTTCAAACAAAAATGACAGTCTAATATAAATGTGATGTGGGAATTTATCAAGGAAAAACCAAGTCTTAGAAAGATTAGGGTTTATAACATCATTTGAAACCCTAAATAGAATATTTGAGAGGATATTAATACTTCATAGAAATTCACTAAAACAGGGTAGGATATTGGTTTAATAATAAACTAGACAATTTTCTAAGAAGATTGGTATTTTTGAGAAATTTTCTGATAACCAGGCAATGCTTAATCCATTTAACAAGATGGACCTATTAGAAAATTTCTAGAAAAAAAAATAAAAAACAAGAAGAAACTGGCCAACAATCTTCCCAAATTAGGGGAGGGATCCAGATCTGTAGATCCTCCTACCTGACCTGCAAACCAGGCTTGGCTGAAGGATGGATCAATGACAGGGCAGAAGAACACGAATGTTGAGCTCATGAAATAAAAGGTGTGACACAATATATGGAAATTCAATCATATGTGGCCCTTGAATCAAAGAATGAAAACCATGGCTCATGCCATAACTTTTGTGAGTAATGGATCAAAGCATCGTACATCGAGGCAATTGCACATCGGGTGCATGAGATCAAACTGATATCTTGGTTGGTTTTAGTGCCCATGCAGTGACAAAGAGATAAAGTTGCCTAAAAATTGGGAAACAATGAAGAGACAAGAACTTAGGCGTAGATGGAATAGAGGAAGAAGGATGGAGAGTTATACTAGGAAAAGGTGGAGTCTAGGAGTCTTGGCGGGTCCATGGAGCTCCGAGGAGTCGTCTGATGGTCCCAGCTCCTCCCGATGTGCTTGATGAAGCTTGCTGGCAATGTCCTAGAAGAGCACAGAAGTGTCTCATGGATGGGACTCTCTAGATGCATGTGCTTCCTCATAAGGGTGAAGGAGGCTCCACCAGAGTCCCCTAATGATTCTAGTTCAAAGAATTAGAAAAGGGAGGATGGTAACAAGTGTAAGAAATGTTGGTTTAGGTGGAAGAAGATTGTAATGACCCCTCCCCTTGTTATCCCCTATTCAGGAAGACCGAGAGGGCAAGGTCCATTAGCATAAATATAGGATCAAGATTTATTAAATAATAAAATATAATTACTAAATTCCACTAAATAGGAAACAAGTTTGTATAAGATAGACTTTCTATAAAGAAATTACATGGTATAATTTTCTAGAGTTTGTAACATGAAATAAAACTAACTTACTAAGTCCTACATAATTTCATTACTTCTTGTTCGTTTGGTGACTTCTTATGTGGATTACATTTTCCATTATTCTTGCAAGTATGATAGCATATTATCCTAAAATGTTGAGAAATCAAAACTAGGTAAGTATAACAAGTTATACTGGTATGTGGGGGAAACAAAAGTTTGCATTTATTTGCAACAACATAATCACAACAATCATTGTTTACAAAACCAAAATTAACATTTTAATCAACTACTCAACCCTGATCTATCCAACCTCTGTTAGTCCCCTCTGGGGTATTGTACTTACAATAGACATAAGCCACCTTCTCCCCATAGGTGTTTGGTGCCATATGAGTCTTCCCCTATTCTGAAGGATGACCTTCGATGTTCTTATGCCCTATGGGCTTAATAATCATTTTCCTTATATATAATAGCCAGAGGTGGCTTAGGATTCGAGCTAGTCATGTCCATATAACGTGATAGCCATAGTGACTTTATAGTTTTTTGGAAATAAATAAACATGCAACTATTTATTTTGCAATCCACCCACAAACTTTGGAAAATGTTGGGAAACTAAATCAAGTAGTCTTAGACATAGCCACATACATGTTTTAGAGTAACTTGTTGATATCAAAGCAAAAGATAATAAGAGAAAGCAAGAAACGACCCTAAAATTTAAACATAATTACCCATGTGTTATCATTTTATACAAAATCTACCATTAATGACCGACTTGGATTCCAAGTAAGGTTTTTGGGTCGACTTAGGGTTTCATTACGGTTTTGGCATTCTAAACCCTAACTATCACTTTTCATGCTCTTTTATTTTACAAGCCATAATCTTATCATTCATTACACTTTTAATCTCAAGGAAACCGTAATTCATCATTTAATGAGTTATTAATCTCAAATTTGATCCAGATTATTCTTTTTATCCAAAAAAGCCAAAATTTGATTGTTAAGATCAATTGACATATTAGAATCATCAAAACCTAGAAATTAGGGTTTTGGTTCATCTAACACATTAAAGATAGCAACTTTAAACACTTTTTGAACTAGAGGTACATCCAGGTCTTAGTTATATTTTGATTGCATTGTTCATAATTTTCTGAGTGAAATTCATATATTACTTGCCTTTAATGGATAACCCTATAATTTTCTATAATTTTAGCAAGATTAAACATTTACTAGGCAATGAGAGTTCACCAACTAAGCGATTAGTTTATTTTTTGGCTGTGCCAGTGGGGCTAGGCCAAGCCAATGAATTCATGCCATGGTGGCACTCACTCCTGCATGGTAGAGTCCACTAGACCGAGAAAAAGAAGGGGAAAAGGATGTAAAAGCCCTAACAAGTGAAGAAGAGAGTCGGGGGCAAGATGGACCTTTTGTGGGTAGTCATCTTGCTCCTTCGTCTCGTGAGCAACAATATAGCATGAGTCAATCGGAGAGTCGACTTCAGGCTTTGAGGCCTCTAAGTAGTAGGCAAGAGCATTGGTAGCTTCGCCTGGCCTCACCAGATTCAGCAACGACCTCAATTGGTTGGGAGGCAACTAGAGAGAGGGAAATGACAAGGAAGTCCCTCCAAAGGTATAGGGTGGTAACACAGAGGAGAAAGAAATGATTATCTATGGAATTGAGGGTAGGGAAGCAAGTCTTTGATTCCTCAAAGTCTTACGGACACAAAGGTGTCTTTGCACCGGATGCCAATCCCCTTTTATAGTCTTTGGAGTCGAGGGGTAAGCCTATGACTTTGAGTAAATTGGGAAAATATGTTGAAGTCCTACAAACTTGGTGAAACTTGGGATGGGTGAGTTTGTCTTGTTCTCACAAGGACAATGGTTCCAGTTTCCCATTTTCTCATGTACTCACTCATGAGGAATTTGTCATGGAAAGTTGGCCAGCCAGTGTCCTTATTTCCATATCAGACTGAGGTAGGAGATAATCCAACCACTGTTGGATTGTAGATCCGGTGACCATCATTCCATGTGGATATTAAAAGGGTCAAAAAAAGATTATTTGATTTGGAAATAAAATCATGACATTTATTGTAAAGATTTCACTTTTGAGATTCTCAAAAAATTCAATATTCCTATTCTATTAATCCTTTTGATCCAAAATTTTAAAGGAAGGTTCATAATGGCATTATCTCATCACGAGAAAAAATTGAGACCAAAATTCAAAAAGAATTCTTTTTCTTAACATCCAAGTATTCTCTTTATATAGCATATTTCAAGCATTAAACACTTCCCTTTCTATTTCTTTCTTTTCTATTTACTTTATTTTGCTTATTCTTCTTATTAGAAACCATGTGAAATGAAAAATCAATTAATAGTGGCCATCCATACCACTTTCTAGAGAATTCTACACTCTTCTCATAAAGGTTTCACTTATTAGCTATTATTCTCTTACCTTTTTCTCATTATTGGATTTTTTATATTCTTTCTCCCATATTTCATTATTAGATTATTAAAACACTAGAAACCACAAATATCACCCCAAAGGAGAATTTGCAAAAGAAAGCCATACTTATAAAACAAAGCATAAAACGTTACTATTATGTCCTTTTTGTTCAAATAATTGCATTCCAATTATACAAATACATGTGAAAAACCAAGTTATAACAAAAATGGAGTTCAATTGGGTAGTTTGGGGTTGCTCATGATCAATTGAGGGTTTAAGCAGTCTAAAGGGAGGTTAACAAAGCTAGTGACACCCTTAAATAGGTTCCTCAATATCTAGGGTTTTGCTAGGTGATTTGTGTTGATGTGCTCAAGTCACTAATGATTTGGGCATTTTCTAGACCCTAATCTTTAGGTAGATATATAGGGCTTGTTGGAAAGAGGAGGAGATCCTAGATCTGATGCAAAAAATTCAACTTGGCGATGAGTGGGGTGGAGGAATATATTGGTATTTTAATTTCATGCTACAATATGAGGCTCCCTTTGCAAGTGACAGGCGAGGAAGACAACATTGTCATTGTGGTTCTTCCCGATCTGAGTGGCAATGGACCAATTAGATTAGAAAATAGGTATTTTAGGGATTTTTGAATGTTTTTCTTTCTGATTTCATAACTCTCAAGTGAAACACTAAAAAATTATGAAACTCTAAAAATGCTTCAAATATATTCCCTCTACATATAGAAAAAGTTTCAAGATCATATTAAAAAGTTTGATCCAAAATAAAATCAATCAAGTAAAGACATTTATGGAGCTAGGTTTTGAAGTCACAAGGTGCAGAACATTCAATCTAGACATAATATTATCAATTTGGGTGTCACAAATGTTAAATATCATCAGAATGATGGAGTGGGATCAATTTAATCACATTGGATAGTATAGGGGAATAATATTAATTTGGATCATAAATGTGAAAAAATCCACTTCATCACATCCTTCCCACCTTGAGAAAATGTATCCCTAAAATTTTGAATTCACCAATCGAGATTGTGATTTCATATCACGTCCTATAACCAACATGGTATCCACTTTATTTCATAATCAAGCATCATAGTCAACAAACACAAATTGGGAGAGATCATCCTATAGATAAAAAAATTGGAGAGAGAACATTCTAGGTCAAACAAATAAAGATTTTGAATCAAGATTGCATCATGAATTTTAATCCCAATGTTTTAGGGTCCTAGATATTAAATTATACTATGTGGGGTTATACATCCGTGATTGAGATTTTATATTTGATCCACGCCAGACAAACGTCATTATTTTAATATTGTGATTTCATGCTCAAAATGAATGGAAGGTCCCACCCTAGTCCTCATTAGAGCTAAACCCTAAGTCATAAATCAAGAGAATCAACATAGTGACCATTCAATATTTTTAAGATTTGGGAACATGAAATTAATCAATCATATAAAGTGGGTGATCTCAAGATCCAAATAGGGTGATCATAGGTGTCAAATGAAAATCAAGTTGGATATTCAAGAGTCCATATTTAATCAATCAATACAAGAGTCAAAGTTGGAAATCACAATTGTAGGTCCAACCATTTTAAAGCTAGGGTTTAGATCCTACTTAGACCACAAGTGTGATCATTCATCTGTATAAACAATTGTTATTTGAGCAATATTTTTGAGGTATCAATATCAAATTCAATATCATGGTATTCAAGGTTGAGGAATGATCTAGACCTAGGTCTTTCTAGGAAGTCAACCACAAGCTATAGTCAACATTGTCATATTTCAAGATCATCATTAGAGCAAGATTCAAGATCAAGTATCAATATAGTCATGGATTTGACATATTAGAGGCTTAGGACAAGAAATCAAAGTTGAATGAAATGAGTTATCTTTCCATAATCAAAATAATCAACAAGGTGAAAACTTTAGAGGCAATCATAATAGAGTTGTGACCTAGGTTAGGGGAGTCATGAGTCAACTACCACCCTAATATAACACATTAATTTCTATTAGCCATGGGTGATCATGCATATCTGATTAGGGAGAATATGAATGATTAAATTATATTCCACAAGGTCATAAGATCAAAATTTAAGATCATAATAGGGCAATCATGTCAAGATTTTGCAAGATTGGGTTCATAATTACATTCCTTTCCATTCATGATCAAGGTAGTGGTATAATTTAAGAATCAAGAAGTTGGATAGTGCAAGACTGAGATCCATATCCATCATATCATCCAAAATTGAGATTACAAAGAGGCATAGATATCAATAGGGAAAATGCCTTTTGTATCAAAGTCTTACATCATTCTTTTAAGAGTACTAAGGCACAACCATTTCATGGCATGATCATGGTATGTCTTAAATAGTGAAAAAGTTTGCTTAACTATGTTTAAGGTTTAATCAACAATGAGAAACACAAACATAATCAAATAGGGACCTAATCAACCATGAGGTATGAGGTATAGATCCTCCTTATTTTACCATATCAAGATTATTGTCATTTACCGTAACACACTCAAATATAGGTATGTACTCTAATATTTCATTATTTTATTTCTTTTCAATATACTAACATAAATCCCTTTTCTCTAATTTTAATTAAATCAGGTGTTATTAACCAAAGAAACAGCACTGTTAGTGATACATCTATTAATTAAGTCCTCAATTATGGATTAATTGTACAAGCACATAAATTAATTACTATGGACCTAAATTGTCAATCTGAGATCATCATAAGTCTAATTGATGCGAGAAATTCAATAAATGTGAAATACTATATCAACTTGATTAAAAGTGCATTAAATAAGTGCTTAGTATAAAATTAATGAAATGTGACATCAAATGATTACAAAATATAAAATAAATCTGACATTTGGTTTTATCACAACCTAATTAGCCTACCTTGTAAATTTCAATCAAATCAAACTTCATCTGACCACCCAATGAATTAATTTAAACTAAAAGAATAAATGTACTTTATACCATTAACTTGTCATTAAAGACTTTGGTCAATCTTTCTTATTGCATTTCTTTGTGTAAAGAAATCCGGGCATTATCCCCCTCTCAATCGTAACCCCCAATCCACACACCCTAACACTGGGTAGCGATAGCATTACGTTGGTAACCGTCGGTGCCTCCTCTTCTCTTCTCTTCATCCCATCTTCGTCTTCCTCTCTAACTCCATCACCCTATTTCTACTGACTTCCTTCCCTCAGGCTTACTTAATAACCCTAGCCGCCTCTCCCCTTCCTCTTCATTACACCCATAGGACTCCTTATGTTGTACACCAACCACTAGTGCTGACAACATGGTGTCGCCTACAACTAATGAGGCTAAAGGAGGGTGCCCTTTTGACCATGACTAATAAGAATGGTTTCTTTCTTCTCCCTCCAATAGTAACCACCTAGGGGCCACCCTCAAACCTTCCCTTGATTCAGTGCCACAAGGAGGATCCACGGTGAACCACAACTACACCTATAGGGATTGCGATGGTTCAAGCGGCCACCACTCAGCCACACATGAAACCCACCTACTGAAGAAGACTCAACCCTCATTTGCTATCCGTCATTGCACTATCATCCAACAAACAACATCCTTCTCCTTTGAGTTATGAAACCTACAACTGTCACATGCCTTCTCCTTCCTCCTCTAAGCTGTTGGACACCCCCTGACCTCTCTCTTGCCCAGCCCACACTAGGGCATGCTGCCATTTTAATATGAGATCGAGCTTTGGTATGGGTGATTGCCTACTCCATCCATCAACTTGCTACACCATCACAATTCCACTTAGACGCCGCCACCAATGATAGGTCCGTCATTGGACTAGACACCCTTCTACTAATGCTGGTAATTGCTGCAATAGATCAGGGATTCAACTGCCACAAATATGTGTTTGACTCCACCACAATCTGCAGACTCAACATCAATGACTATGGATCTTTAAAACTATCTATAGGTCAGCCTCTTCTTCTATTGAACCTTGATTCATCATGATAATAAATTAGATTAAGAGAATGGTTTTCGTTACTGATCCTATGGATTATGCATCCTAATGACTATGTTAATTACAATTGGTCATCCTAGCCATCTATAAGACCTAGTTATGTAACCAAATCCTATAGATTATGCATAAGTAGCATATAATAGAGTGCATTCAGTAATCACATCTACCATAAGTATATAATTGGTTGGGTACATATCAAGAGATTATAGAAGTATTTGATTGTATTAATACTAAATGAATAGGCTATAACCAAGTCCAGTAATCAACATACCCCTTAACCTTTTAGCCAAATGACATAGGTATATATATAAATTCAAATCGGTTCACTTACACAAATATATTGTACTAAATTATGTTAGGGGTGTAGTTCAGTAAATGATTCCAAAATCTATTACCTTGGTTAAATGACTCTTGAACACTAATCATTTAGAGATAAAATAATAGTATACATATACATATACTATTGAAACTTCACAAGAACTACAATTTAATAGACCCTCTCTATAGTGAAATGATTGTTATAAAAGTAGGCCAACATTGACATATTGCATAAGACTGATGATGATAATGACAAAGTTTTGGACACATAAAAACTCATCTAAAATGTTCAAGAGAGATAGTTCATGCTAATATTTGCAATGATGCAATAGTAATCTAAGATTGTGAATAGGGTTATACCTTTTGCACAACCGGATCCTAATGAATATGATATATAAAATTTTCCTAAAATACCTACATATTAATAATGCTAAAAGGAGTTATTTGGATAATAGAACCCATAATTTAATCATATTAATGTATAATGGTTCATTAAAAATAGTTGGATGAAAGTCTACACATTATGTGCCTAATAACTTTTAATATTTGTGTTGTCCCATATCAAAAGGCTAAAACCCTAACATGTTCTTAGTTGTTGGAGACTAAAATAAGAATAATATAAAAATCTAAAATAAAGATGTATAAGTAGGTTCACTTGGGTTTGACTAACATACATAATATGTTCATAGGATGGAAAACTAGCTATGTGGCCAATTCCTCCTCTTCAGATAATCTTTAGTCATGAGGACCAGGTATGTACTCCTCCCTATTTATAACTGGGCATTATATGACTAAATTTTCCATAATGAGGTAGGTCTTTGAATACTTACTCTTGTTTTACCACCTGTTGAAATACCATATTCTCCCATTTAAACTCATTGTTATTGTTCTAAAATTATTATTATCTTGTTGAATTGGGTCAATGACCCACTTGCTTTGTTGTTATTCTTGGAAATGCGAATGGTGAATGTAAACTGCCTTGCCACTCTATTTATGCATGTTAGGTAATTCAAATGATCTAACTATTGTAGACAGTTATGTGTAACCATTAGGGCTCTGATGTATGGGTTTTGAGTCACTTTTACAAGCCTATTTTATATTCATTTTATGCATTTGTTAGTCAATTAGTTGATCATATTTGCATAAATCATTATTATTGGCTTGTATATTCTGTATGCATCAAACTGTGCTCATTTTATCATATTTATAGTATTTTATACATTCCTTAGCCTCATACATTATTTTTATGGATTTGCAAGATTTTCCAAGTACATGAGGAGTCGGTGCCACCAACTATCACAGTCGGTGCCAGTGAGATAAAATCAGGGATCAGGCCATAGATGACCAGAAGAGTCAACGACACTGACTATAACAGTCGATGCCACTGAGAGAGCATCAGAGAGGCAGAGCAAATATGCACACCAACTCAGTGCCACCGACATGAAGAGTCGGTGGTACTGACTTTACCACAGCAAGATCACATCCCATTTCCGTCGGTGCCATCGACACCCCTGTCGATGCCACTGACTTTGCCAAATTTTAGCAATCTAAATTGATCGTCCCGATCCGACGGTCCACATTATGTGATATTGTAAGTTGACCTAAGACTAAAAGGAGGATGTCCAGACCTAAAGGGCATCATCACGTTGCATCGCATGACGGCCAGAGAGGAGCGGGAGAGAAGCATGGAGCCGAAGGATGTCAACCGGGAGATCCGAGCACCTCTGACGGAGGATTTGCTGTTGGAAGACTACAAAACGTGCATTTCTCGAGGAGGATCATCCGGAACACCTTCTCTCCAGGGGTTACACAAACTTCCTTCATGTTTTCCACAATTGTCTTCTCTCACTCTCTATGTATTCACAACTGAAAACCATGTGGGGCTAAACCCCTCCTTTCCTTAGGACCCGGGAGTAGCCCGGGGAATTGTTGTATTGATTTTTTACATGATTTAGTATAAATTTCTCTTTATTCCTGGATATATAATTGTGGAATTGAACAACCTATCATTGATTGATCACCATCGATAGGATTACAGACTGATAATTACTCCGGAAGGAGGATTAAAGGTTAGAAAATCATAATCTATACACTTTCCTACGCGTTCCTTGGGAAAGGTAACATACTGTTAGTGGAAAGAAATCTAGAGTTTTCAATAATGCACCTAAACTAAGAGATAAATTACTATAGATGTGGAATTGGCTTAGATCTAGGTAGTAAATTGCACCGCAAAAGAGGGCAATTCTAACTACAGGCTTTCTATCCAGGGTAGGAGTAGGAATTTATATTAATTCGGTAGAAATAAGATTACGATGAGACCCCATGGAGAAATCGGTAATCCTAAGGAATTAATCACATTCGAATCAACTATTTTTAATTTTCTTTTATTTTATTAAAACTCAAATCCAACTTTTTAGTTGGCTTAGATGATTGCAACGTAGTTAGTAGTAGTCACTGAGACTACATCTCCCTATGTTCGACTCGGGCCTCACATAGGCCAATATTACTCGACGTGTGCACTTGCGTTTATGCATACGATTTTAGCATGTCAAGTTTTTGGTGTCGTTATCGGGGAGACGGTGATGTTTCAGCACTGCGAGTGTTGTCATCGGCCACTCTAGGCTACTTTTTAATTTTTTGCAACTTTATTTTAATCAAAGAAGAGGAAAAATATATATTTACTGTATATTTATATCCCAATTTTTCTCTAATAAGTACCTTGACTAACTGATTTCAACTTTTTAGGTACTAGTGTATGGTGACAACACAGACCACAGATTATAGAGAAGGAACACCTGAGGTCCCAATCACTATCAAGGCTTCAATTTAAACAATTGTACCAGAAGGCATACCGTTGACACCCAGGCAACAAGCAATGGGGGACAATAATCCAGGAGCAGAGAGGACCATCTGGGAGAGGATAAAGGCATCTTCTTCAGCTACACAGACATGGCCTATCAAAAATAAGAACGTGAATGTATCTCAACATAAGATTGATCCAAGTTTGATTGCACTCATCAAGTCACAAGAATTTTATGGGAACGCTCATGAAGACCCAGTGGTGCATATAAGCAATTTTGTGGAAATTAGTGATATGGTGAAAGCAGACAAGTTTCCACAAACTGCCATTTATCTGAAGATGTTTCCATCATCACTAGCAGATAAGGCAAAAGAATAGCTGCACAACCTGCTGAAAGAGTCGATCGAGACATGGGATCAAATGGTAGAGGCATTCTTTGAAAGATACTTTTCTCCAGAAAAGACAAACGAGCTGATTAGAAACATTCACAATTTCAAGCAACATGCATCTGAATCTTATTCTGAGGCTTGGGAGTGCTTTCAAATCATGCTTATGAAGGTCCCACACCATGGGAGAGATTTGGAGAATCAAGTAAATATGTTCTACTTTGGACTCCGCAAAAGTGAACAGACCACTTTGGATAGTGAATGCTCGGGGTTCATTCTCAACAACCCACTCTCAACATGTCAGGACATTTTGAAAAATATGAAAAAGAATCAGGCGTGGGATAATGAGAGAGACAATCCATAGCAGATCAAGAGCATAGGGGAATCTAAAGTTATCACCTCTTTGAATGAAAAGCTAGACTTGATAGATAATAAACTGCTAGAGAAGGATAATAATTCATCAGATGAAGAAGGACATGTGAAGTATATGCGGCAACGAGGCTACAGGAACAATGATTATGCATGGAGAAAGGATCCCAAGTTCTCTTGGAAAGATCCAAACAACTTCCTATAGGACCCCGATCAAAAAAATCAACACAGGAATAATCAGCAACAACGACCTACAATAGAGGAGAACAGAAATGAAATTCTCAACCAAATAGTGAAGCAAAATGAGCAACTGATAAACAACTTCCAATGTGATCTCCAGAACCAAGGGGCCAGATGAGGAGTTTTGAGACAACTTTGTCTTAGCTAGAAGCAGATGTGGCAGCTTTGAAGAAGCCTACACAATGAGGTTTTCCAGGAAACACTGACACTCCAAAAGGAAACCAACAGGTCAAGGCCATACTAATGAGAAGTGGGAAGAAGACATTGACTCCAAAGACTGTGGAGACTAAGGTGACCAAGCCCACTGATAGTGGTGACTCAGTGGCAGAGAAGGCACAAGTAGAACCAGAGGCAAGCAACACAGGGGAAGAGTAAAATCAAGAATCTGAGGTGGAAAAAGGATGTCATATGTGCTACCATATCAGAGGAAAAAGACGATACCAGTTCCATATCCTAATAGCTTGAAGGCAATAAAGATGGATCGACAATTCAAGAAATTTCTAGATAGCTTTAGGAAGCTTTCCATGAATATACTGTTGATTGAGGCAATTGAATAAATACCCTCATATGGTAAAATTTTTAAGGATATCATTAATAAGAAGAGGAAGATCCCAAATTCTAAGGTAGTTGTACTAAGAGAACAAGTCAATGCCATCATTTTAGGTACACTACCACCAAAGAGATAGGATCCCAGTTGTTTCAACATCACATGTTACACTGGGAAGACAAAGTTTGGCAAGGCACTGTGTGATTCAGGGGAAGCAATCAACTTGATGTCCTTATCTACTTTTAAGAAGCTTGGTCTCAAAACATCTAGGAAGAGAATCATGACAATCTAGTTGGCAGACAACTCAGTGGTGACACCATATGGCATTTGTGAGGATGTACTTGTTAAGGTGGACCAGTTTGTTTTTCCTACAAACTTTGTAGTGATGGAGATGCAAGATGAACATGGCAATGAGATACTATTAGGAAGACCCTTCCAAGCAACAACTGATATGATCTTGGAAATGGAAGGAGGCCGTTTGACTATGGGAATTAAAGATGATAGGTTTGAGATAACCATACCAAATAATTCCAAGTCATCCAATGCTCAGGAGCAATGCAATATGATGAAGCACATGAATAGAAATATCTCGTTGTTCTTGGGAAAAGCATTTTTGGACATGGTGCATGTTATGACAAAGGTGGACAAGGGTATACTAGTTATGGACATCATGAAGAACACTAAGGTAGTCTCACTTGCCAAGGTAGTAGGGTATCCAGATGATGAAGATGAGGAATTGGGTTTATCTACTGTAGATAAGGATGGAGAGGATTCCCTACTATAGATACATCCACAAATCCCACTAGAGGCTTTTCTAATGAACTTCATGGATGATTTTGTTCGATACTGGTCACTGGAAGAATGTGCAAGGCTACTGAAGGCTTTGCCATGTCATTACACAAGGCACTTTGAGGACTTGGGACTGCTACCACCACCTCTGGTTTCTTCATTCCTAAGCCCGCCCGAGTTAGTGCTCAAGCTGCTGCCACCTCATCTAAAGTATATTTTCTAGCTAAAGAGGAGAAGCTACCGGTCATCATATCGGCATCACCGAGTGACTCGAAAGAAGAACAATTGATCACTGTGCTAAAGAGCCACTGAGGTGCATTTGCGTGGTCTATGGCTGACATCAAGGGGATTTCTCCCACTTTGTGCCAACACAAGATTCAACTAGAAGGAGTGAAGCCGGTCATTCAACCTCAGTGTCACTTAAATCCAATCATGATAGAGGTAGTAAAGAAGGAGGTAATCAAACTACTGTCGGTAGGTATAATCTATGCTATTTCTGATTCCATGTGGGTTAGTCCGACACATGTAGTGCTAAAGAAGGGAGGAATTACTATCACTAATAACTCATCTAATGAACAAATAACCACTAGATTAGTGACATGATGGCGAGTTTGCATTGATTATCACAGATTGAACACTATCACACTTAAGGACCATTTTCCATTGTCGTTCATTGATCAGATTTTGGAGCGACTCTCCGGTCATTCCCACTTTTGCTTTTCTTAACGGATATTTGGGCTATAATCAGATTTCAATTGATCCTAAGGACCAGGAGAAGTCTACCTTCACCTGCCCTTATGGCACTTTTACATACCGCCACATGCCTTTCGGGTTGTGCAATGCACCTGCTACTTTTCAGAGGTGTATGTTGGCGATTTTCTCGAATATGGTGGAACGATGTCTCGAGGTTTTCATGGACGATTTTTTTGTTTATGGGACATATTTTGATGATTGTTTGAAAATTTTGGACAAGGTTTTGTAGAGGTGTGAAGACACACACATATTGCTTAATTGGTAAAAATGTCACATGATGCTTAGAGAGGGCATAGTGCTAGGCCATAAGGTGTCTAGAAAGGGATTGGAGGTGGATCCATTTAAAATAGAAGTGATTTAAAAACTTCCTCCACCAACATCGGTGAAGGCAGTTAGGAGTTTTCTAGTCCATGTCGGGTTTTATCGCTAATTTATTAAGGATTTTTGAAAAATTGCTAAGCCATTGTCTGAGATTTTTGGAAAAAGGATGTTGAATTCAATTTTGATGAGAGATGTTTAAAATCTTTTGAGATTTTGAAAGAAAAAATCATATCCGCACCAGTTGTGCAGGCTCCAGATTGGAGCCAATCATTTGAGCTGATGTGTGACGACGTATCAAATTATGTTGTGGGGGCAGTGTTGGGGCAATGCCTAGACAAAGTTCCTATGGTCATATATTATGCATTTAAAACACTTAACGACACACAACTAAATTACACCACAACTAAAAAAGAGTTATTGGTTGTTGTTATTGCTTTTGAGAAATTTAGACAATACCTTGTGGGAGCTAAGGTGGTGGTGTGGACTGATCATGCAGTAATTAAATACTTGCTGCAGAAGAAGGATGCAAAACCAAGATTGATTAGATGGATCCTTTTATTGCAGAAGTTTGACATTGAGGTCAAGGATAAAGCAAGGATAAAGAATGTGGTGGCTGACCACCTATCTCGATTGGAGAGGGTAGATGAGAAGGATATTAATATATCCAATCTAGAGACTTTCCCTGATGATAAATTGTTCACCCTTAAGCAAAAAGACCCTTGGTTTGTTAACATTGTCAATTATTTAGCTTGCAAGGAATTGCCGCTGATTGGGGGTATCAAGAAAAGAAGAGATTCTTTCATTCTTTGTGCTATTATTTTTGGGATGATCCTATTTTGTTGAAATAGTACATGGATGGAATTTTGAGAAGATATGTACCTGAAGGTGAGTATGAGAGTGTGTGGAAACATTGCCACATACTGCCTACAGATGGACACCATGCCAATTCTAGAACAGCCGCAAAGGTGTTGGAGAGCAGGTTATACTAGCCGACCCTATTCAAAGATGTGTATGATTTTGTGTGTAGGTGTGACACATGTCAGTGGTCAGGTAACATATCAAAGCGGCAGGAGATGCCATTGAATGTGTTTTAAGAAGTGGAGGTTTTTTATTTATGGGGTATTGATTTCATGAGACCGTTTTTGTCCTCTAACTCTAACCTTTACATCTTGCTGGCTGTAGATTATGTGTCAAAATGGGTGGAAGCGATTCTAACCCGCACCAATGATGCAAACGTTGTATGCAAATTTGTTAAGGATCACACTTTCTACAGATTTCGAGTGCCAAGGATGATTATAAGTGATGGGGGAACTCATTTCACCAATCAGAAATTTGGGGCACTTTTGAAAAAATATGGAGTGACACACTGTGTAGGTACACCCTATCACCCACAAACTCAAGGACAAGTAGAGATTTCCAATCATGAGATTAAAATGATTCTTGAGAAGACGGTGTCGTCTAGTAGAAAGAATTGGAGTGAATTGTTGGTTGATGGGCTATGGGCCTATAGGAATGCCTATAAAACACCTATAGGAACTACACCCTTTAGGTTAGTCTTTGGTCGGGCGTGTCATCTCCCTATGGAATTAGAACATAAAGCTCATCGGGCGTTAAGAAGGCTCAATTTTGATCTTGATGAAGCAGGTAAGATAAGGATTCTAGAGTTGAATGAGCTTGATGAAATTAGGATGAATGCCTATGAGAATTCAATATTGTATAAGGAGAGAACTAAGAAAATACATGATCAACATATAGCAAGGAGAGTCTTTTACCCGGGAGAGAATGTGTTGCTTTTTAACTCAAGGATGAAATTACACCCTGGGAAATTGAGGTCTAGATGGAGTGGACCATTTATCTTAGAAGAAGTGTTTCCACATGGAGATGTTAGAATCAAAGAGGGAGAGAGATCCTTCTTGGTTAATGGCCAAAGGTTGAAGCACTACTTTTGGGAAGATTTCAATAGAAAGGAGCATGAGGTGAAACTTATTGCCCCTAATTAATCTCAAAAATGGATTTGTCTAGCCTAGGATGTTAAACAAGGGCGCTTGTTGGGAGGCAACCCAACCATTAGGATGTTCGTTTCATTCATTTACATTATGTTGGTTTAGTAGTACTTTGTTTTTCTTAAATTTTATGTAAAAATGATACCCTGATTTGTTTGTTAAGTGTGTAGGCTATGGCAGAGTCGGTTCCACTGACTTCTAAGTCGATGGCACCGAGATCAGGTCAGAGAGGGGAAATTTGATTGGAACAAGTTGGTTCCACCGACATGTTTGAAGAAACTACAGTAAAATGGGTGCGGCTAACTAATAAGACATCGATACCACTAACACCCAAGTTGGTGGCACCGACTCAGATAGTGCCCCAGGCTCAGTGGGTGCGTCGGTGCACCAATATCTCTTTAAAAAAATTTAATCGATCGAGTCGGTATCACCGACAAGATCGTCGGTGCCACTAACCAGAGAAAACACCAATCCGTGGGAGCCATCATCTATGGCCCAAATGCGTCCCAAGTGGACGATTGGCAGCACCGATCCCACCCAAAAGTCAGTGCCACCATCTCGTCAACAATCCACCAAGTCAAGATCGTGCACGGACGGCCGTCGATACACTGAGCGTTTGGATCCACACCCAGAAGTTGGTGCGATCGACTCCAGGTCAGTGCCATTGACTCCATCGCAGCAGTGCAGCACCAAGTTTATAAAAGGGAAGTAGTGGATTCATTTTTTCTCACAACTTGAAGAACCACTACTCCCCCAAGCACAAGAGACTACTCTAAGAATCTAGAAGCTTCACTGAGCTCTTCTTTTATCAATCTGCTTCCCCAATCACTTCATCATCATGGCGAGAAGAGGAGGACCCCCTAGAAGTTTGACACCATGACCCCGACTCAGCCACCCTGTGATGTAAGTGTGAAAGGTCTACGAGGAGCTTGCCAAGAGGTCGTTCACTCCAATGAGATACAACGATCGACAATTGTTGGAGGATATGGGCTTCAACGACAACATGGCAGTCGTTCTCAAATGAAAAGAGTTCGATGGAAGGTCTGTGAACCCGATCTTTGGTAGGTGGCCAGCATACAAGGAAATTGTGATCCAATTCTTAGCGTCTCCTGAGATATGTGTCACCCCCTACCAAGCACGCCCGTCACGCAGTGAATGGATAGAACAAAGGGTGGACTTCCGCCTTTACAACACCAAATACTCCCTTTCTCTTTGCACCTTCAATGACATCTATGGGTGGCCACATATGCCTTGCCACCAGCCCAAGAACGTCGACTTCGACACCATATGGAAGGACCTTGTGATAGTGCCAGAGGGTTATAAGCTAAACTTCAACCATAGTTCATTGGCAGACCTTGAGCACCCCTTTATTCGATTGCTTCATCGCATGCTCACCAACATGCTCTTCGCAAAGTCAACCCAAGGGCAAGCGAAGGTACAAGTGCTAGACTTGTATTTTCTCTATCAACTTTTAGAGGGAAGATCGGTCAACAAGGGAGCTTTCTTCCTCCAACATATGATGGTGGTAAAGCACAATGTTAGGCGGACCTTGCCTATACTTTTTGGGGGACTTATCACCCCAATTTCTCTTCACTTAGGCCTGGATCTTTCTACACTGGAGCCGCTACATTCCAAGCTTCACGTAGACCACCTCCATTTCAAGCAGGCTGGTCTTATCACTGTCCAAAACAACAAAATCTACACAAACTGTTTGGTTAGTGGAACCTTCTACGAGCGCCAACTCCCTGATCCTATCTTCAACATCAGGCAAGTTGAGCACTATAGATGGTCGGACGTGGAAGACGACAATGAAGAACAAGAAGGAAATGAGGCTAAGGAGGAAGAGTCAAGCAATTATGTGGAGGAGGTGGAGCCCACCATTCCTATGACACATAGAGTTTCCCCACGGAAGCATCCATGGAATTATGCTGCCTCGACATCTTTTACCCCGCCACCCTCTCAAGAAGGAGAGGACGCTTATTCTATGGCGGGCATGTATTGTATGCTGTAGGATATGCAGACACATCAACAACAGCAAACCCAATCTCTGGATGAAATTCAAGATGTGTAAGGTCAGCTGTACACCAACCAACATGCGATCTATGAGAATGAACGTCTTCTCTTAGCCCACTAAGAGACAATTCATCAGTGCCTTCAAAGGATGGAAAACTATCAGTAGTCGTTCTTTGACCACTACTGGAGCCAGGGATACTTTGGAGTCTACCCGATGCCACCGGATATGCCTTCGTCTGTTCCGACCATCCAGGGGATGTTTCCTTCCCAGGTTCCCAGCCAACCACCACCACCACCATTTTAGTCGGGTATCTCTGCTCTACATCTTAAGTTGGAATTTTGACTATTCGGTCATAGTCATATTCAAGCTGGGGGGTGCTGGAATGGCTTCTATCTTAGTTTCTTGTTTTATTTGATTTTATCATTTTGTTTGTTTTATTTTGGAAAAAAAATAGTTAATTTATCTGCTATGTAGGATCCACAATCTATCTAGTGTAATATGTGGAGAAGTAAATGCATGGTTTCATTTGAGAATATAATATCTGGGTTGGGTGCACGAGAAAAAATATAAATTTTTTTTAAAGCAACTTTTTAATTTTTTTGTGAGGTTATCTTGTGAGTAATCGAGTCACATAACTAAGGAAGTGCTTGAGTAAGTCAGCTCCAGGACATTAGAACATAAATGACCATTTGAATTGTCCAAGAAAAGTGATAGAAAAAGATTGTTGAGCCTAAATTGATCAAACACTAACGTGACCTTAAACTAAAAGTCAAGATAGAAACCCCTTGATTAACCTACACACAGGTCATTAGAGAGGGGCATATGATTTTCTCTGAAGGTTCTATCTCTTAGTTGTGTGATCTCATCCACAACATACTTTTGATTCACACTCCACCATAAGAGGATTGAGTACATGTTAGCATTCTTTCTCTTTATTGCATTTACATGTCATAGTAGATCTTGCATATAGTTGTTTGCTTTTGTGTGCATAAAAAATAGGAAAAACATACATGTACAACAGAATTCGGGTGCATGTCTTGTAGTTGCATAACATCTTATTCTTGTAGTTGCATATTCATTACATATCATCTTGCAAAGATCTTGTCTAGATTCTTCTCTAATATAAGAAGGTAGTGATTGTGCTCATTCCCTAAAAATAAAAAGAAAAAAAGAAGAAAAAGAAGAGAAGCATTGACATAAATCAAATGTGCAATGCAATTGGAAGCCCAAAGCAATTCTATCATGTTGTAAGGGGGCTTAGAATGAAGAAAAAATTAAAAAAAGTGAAAAAATATATCTGGAGTATAATGTCTGAAAATGAGGGAGAAAGGTCATAGTTCTACCTAATCATAAGGAAGAGTTAGCACATGATGCAGTCTTAGATATTTTGTCTTACATTGAGATGAAATGGTAGTTTCATGCATCATTCCACCCCAATGATTAGGCATTAGGAGCATTCTATAAATTTGCATCATCATAGGTCCATCATGATTTTTGATTGCATGAATGATTTTATGTGCTCATGATTCTTCCACAACCACCTATTTCAAATACCCATTGCTCTTGTTGGTAGGCCACTCAGATGATTTTCTCCTCATTCATTACTTTATCTGGAGAACTACTTCCATGTAGATGGTAGGTAGAGAAAAGAGCAATGTGGATAGGAGATCACATGATGTATCAAGTATGAACTGAATGAGTCTATCATATTAACTGCTTTATTGATAGTGTTTCATTGATTGGGGGGCAGACATATTTGATAGAGGTTTTTGGCCACCTACATGGCAGTTACTATTCAGTGGTCAATAAAGGCCGGAAGGAGGACCGAAAGGTGGATACTTTTTAAATGTACCTTATGCACTTATTTCCTTCGGCTGACTTATCTCAATCAGATCCAAAGGTGTTGTTGCTTGAGGATGAGCAAGATTTCATCTTAGGGGAGTTTGATGTATGGGTTTTAAGTCACTTTTACAAGCCTATTTTATATTCGTTTTATGCATTTGTTAGTCAATTAGTTAATCATATTTGCATAAATCATTAGTATTGGCTTGTATATTCTGTATGCATCAAACTGTGCTCATTTTATCATATTTATAGTATTTTATACATTCCTCAGCCTCATACATTGTTTTATGGATTTTTAGGATTTTCCTAGTACATGAGGAGTCAGTGCGACTGACTATCACAATCGGTGCCACTGAGATAGCATCAGGGATCAGGCCATAGACAACTAGAAGAGTCGGTGACACCAACTATAATAGTCGATGCCACTGAGAGAGCATCAGAGGGAAGAGCAAATATGCACACCATCTCGGTGCCACCAACATGAAGAGTTGGTGGTACCAACTTTACCATAGAAAGATTTCATCATGATGCCGTCGGTGCCACCGACACCCCTATCGGTGCCACCGACTTTGTCGAATTTCAACAATCTAAATTGTTCATCCCGATCCGGCGATCCACGTTATGTGGTACCCTAAGTTGACCTAAGACTAAAAGGAGGATGGCCAGACCTAAAGGACATCATCACGTTGCACCACACAACGGCCAGAGAGGAGAGGGAGAGAAGCACGGAGCCGAAGGACGTCAACTGGGAGATTTGAGCACCTCTGATGGATGATTTTGCTGCCGGAAGACTACAGAACATGTGTTTCTCGAGGAGGATCATCCGGAATACCTTCTCTCTAGGGGTTACATGAACTTCCTTCATGTTTCCCACATTTTTCTTCTCTCTCTCTATGTATTCACAATTGAAAACCATGTGGGGCTAAACCCCTCCTTTCCTTAAGACCCAGGAGTATCCCAGGGAATCGTTTTATTGACTTTTTACATGATTTAGTGTAAATTTCTCTTTATTCCTAGATATATAATTGTAGAATTGAATGACCTATCGTTGCTTGATCACCATTGGTAGGATTACAGACTGATAATTACACCAGAAGGGGGATTAAAGGTTAGAAAACCATAATCTGTCCACTTTCCTATGCGTTCCTTGGGAAAGGTAACGTACGGGTAGTGGAAAGAAACCCAGAGTTTTCAATAATGCACCTAGACTAAGAGATAAATTACTACAGATGTGGAATTGGCTTAGATCTAGGTAGTGAATTGCACCGTGGAAGCGGGCAATTCTAACTACAGGCTTTCTATCTAGGGTAGGAGTAGGAATTTATTTTAATTCGGTAGAAATAAGATATGACGAGACCTATTGGTGAAATCAGTAATGCTAAGGAATTAATCTCATTCGAATCAACCGTTTTTAATTTTCTTTTATTTTGTTCAAACTCAAATCCAACTTTTTAATTGGCTTAGCTGATCGCACCGTAGTTAGTAGTAGTCACTGAGACTATGTCTCCCTGTGTTCGACTCATGCCTCACATAGGCCTATATTACTCGATGCATGCACTTGCATTTATACGCATAGTTTTAGCGTGTCAAGCGCACTACTTCTACCCATGGTGTGCTACTTCCACCTTGATATATATAGAGGCACACTAATTCTTCCTAGGGAGTGCTACTTGCACCCATTTTACTTAGGCCAATGACCTAGTGGTGTCATGTCCCTACTATAGTTACTTTAATCAAATATATCAACATGCAAATATTTATGTGATTCGATGGTTGATTATGGCAATAGTTGTGATTTCAACTATTTATTTATACTTCCTCATTCTTTTAGAAATTCCTTCTTTTGATAATTCTCCTTGAAACTTACCTAGTTTTATTGCCCCCCTTTTTTATGGGAACATCTTACTTTACTTTTGAAATAATTAATTCCCTATTTAATCTTCTAATGTACATACTTAGCTTTTTCTTATACACACCTTATTTTCTTATTTTTCTGGGTGTTCCCTCCACCCAGGTGTAGGTGCTTTATAAGGTAGAGACTCAAGATGATCGTGAGATAATATGTGGACATAAGGACAACTTGATATAGCCTTGTTATCCTCTGCATATGGGCTTATGTGTATATAGATTTAACCTTTTCATCTTATATACCACCTTTAGGATGAGAAGGTTACGTATATGGAAACAATTTGTAACTTTGTAAAGAGTTATGTTTTTTTGCTTCTTAAATATTTCATGGGTCATGGTTGTACCATCGAGTGGGCCCACTATTGGGTTCCAGTCTTTACAAAATGGTATTAGAGCCTAAGCAGTCAGTAACTTGACTATTTCAAGTTATCCTAGATTGTTCCTTAGTAGGTAGGTGACCCTTTATAGGTTGTTGTCACAATGAAAACTAAATCATGTTTACCAATTAGGGTTTCACCCCTATCCAATTTGGTGATATATATGTATACCAAACAAAGTATGTGGATGACCTAGTTTTGGGTAAGCTATATCAATCCTACCATCTCTTTATACATATAGATTTCTATATGTAAAGGTTGCCTCTCCTAGGAAATAGCCTCTATCTCCTACCTTAGAAGAGGAAAATTCATCTACTATAGAGAGTAGGTTGACTTAAACCCACATTAGTATGTGTAATCCTAGCACAAATCCTTAAAGCTTTTGCTTTTGTTGTTTTCTAGCATGTCTATGACAGGCGCATTATGTGGACTGAGAATACATGGATACAAACTTAGAATATTGACATGCGTTTAGGATTTTGAGATGTTATGTGGTAACCCATGATGATATGAACTAGATATGTTAAGGTTAGGCTTGTCTGACCTGCAACATGGAGTTATCTCAACATAGTTTTTCTTGAGACTCATTGTCCAAGGGATGGATGCCATCCTAGCTAAACTTGTAATATCTCATAAGTGAGGATTGTTGAAGGAATATATAGGTTTCAAGTAACTATCCTTGGGATTTGATCCCTCACATACCCATACGGAAGGAATGATCACATAGTTGGATCAGATAATAAAACTTTGTTCCATGTTATTTTTCCCCAAGAATGTATCGAGGCATAGTTATGTTTGGAAGCTATAGTGGATACTCCTTTTTTTCTTGAAACTCTAGATGTACATCCGACATTGAGGTTATTTGAGGTAGGTACATTTAGGGTTGATCCTTAAAGAGTTGACAACTCTCATCACCACTTCATAATTAGTTTACATGATGTGTTAGATGAGTACTAGTTTGACTATCTAGTTCATCTAGGTTTGTAATGACACCATGGATTTAGACTGGCTAAGGAAGTAGAGACCCTAATCTCTTCTTATTATGGTTACATGATCTTATACATTAACGATGTTTTGGGATGTGATGGAATAAGTCATGATTAAGAGAATGGTGGAATAATGGAGGTCGTGCCTAGTAGGACCTACTAGAAGTTAACTACATGTTAGAAGAAACTTGTATCCCATCCTCATCTAGTATTTGGTTATAGTTGTTATATTCCTTGATGATGTGTGTAAAGAAGCCTCTTTTGTGAAGATGAAGTGGTATGAGGGTGAATGTAAGTGTTAGATGGGGTAGAAAGTGGTTGAATTGATTCTTGGTTTGATTTTGGCATCATTTTGGATTCTCATTGCAAGGTTTTTCTCGTCAAACTTATTTTCATTATTAAATTATATTTACATAAAAAATGTTTTTCATATTTCATCGATGGTTTTGGAACCAAGTCACCACCACAAGGAAATTTTAATAGTCGATAGGCCCATTAGTGAAGAAGTCCTTGACTTTTATGTTCAGACCTTCCGATCGTAGGCATAAGTGTGATACATGATTTAATAGGAAGAAGAACAAATATAATAACTACAATCTAGTTGGAAACCCATCTAGACTCTCTATATGATTAGATATGTCCTTTTTAGGGGTGGAGCCTTGTACAATTGGATCTATTACTTAATTTAATGAATAGTTGTAACTAATAGTTTTTGTATAAGTAACGATTGGGCAAGTCATGATAATAATATCAAATGAATGTAGCTACCACCTCACTAGGATAAATGGATAAACCATACTAATTTGACTGCCATGAATGTTAGTTGAAAAACAAGTTAGTAAAACCTAAAGAATTTATGCATGTAATGCCATGACAATGATAAGTGAATAGTCAAACCACCATAACAACACATGTAACCATGACTAATACGACCTTGTTATTCCATCCTAGGATGTGGTGTTACTTACCTAGCAAAGCCTTTAATAATGAACACATGAGGTATGGAGCAACATAATTTCACCTTAGAAATGTAATATAAGAATGACATAAAATTTTATGATATGATCAATTACTTAAGTGAACTAGAAATCCAAAATTTGATTAGGAAATATAACTTAGTAAGCTAGACTATAGCTGAATGGGTTTTGGGGATGAAATCCTCTTTAAGGGGTGGAGTTTTGTAACATCCCCGAATCAAGGTATGTACTCTAATATTTCATTATTTTTATTTCTTTTCAATTATGCTAACATAAATCCCTTTTGTCTAATTTTAATTAAATCATTTGTTAGTAATCAAAGAAACTACACTATTAGTGATACATCTATTAATTAAGTCCTCAATTATGGAATAATTGTACGAACACATCAATTAATTAATTTTGACCTAAATTGTCAATCTAAAATCATCATAAGTCTAATTGATGCAAGAAGTACAATAAATGTAAAATAATGTATCAACTTGATTAAAATGCATTAAATAAGTGCTTAATATACAATTAATGAAATGTAACATTAGATGATTTTGAAATATAAACTAAATCTGATATTTGGTTTTATTACAACCTAATTAACCTACCTTGTAAATTTCAACTGAATCAAACTTCATTTGATCACCCAATTAATTGGTTTAATCTAAAAGAATAAATGTAATAAATACCATTATCTTGTCATTAAAGACTTTGGTCAATCTTTCTTATTGCATTTCTTTGTGTAACGCAAGCCGAACATATCCCCCTCTCAGTTGTGACCCCCAACCCACACACCCTCGCATTGGGTAGCAGCACAGTTACACTGGTAACCACCGGTGCCTCCTCTCCTCCTCTTCATTCCATCTTCCTCTTCCTCTCTACCTCCATCACCCTATTTCTACCGACTTCCTTCCCTTAGGTTTACTCAATAACCCAATCCACCTCTCCCCTTCCTCTTCCTTGCACCCAGAGGCCTTCTTCTACTGTGTGTCAACCACCAATGTCGGTAGCGTGGTGTCACCTACAACCGATGAGGCTAAAGGAGGGTGACCTTTTGACCATGACTGATAAGAACAATGTCATTATTCACCTATAAAATTAACCACCTAGAAGCCACCCTCAAACCTTCCCTTGACTCAATGCCTCAAGGAGGAGCCATAGTGAACCACAACTGCAGCTGTAGGGATTGCGATGGTTCAGGAAACCACCACCCAGCCACACACGACACCCACATGTAGAAGAAGCCTTAACGCTTCATCTATTGTCTATCATTGCACTGTCATCCAACAAAGAGCATCCTTCTCCTTCGGGTTATGAAACTTGCAACTGTCACATGTCTTCTCCTTCCTCCTCTAAGTTGTCGGAGACACCCCTGACGTCTCACTTGCTCAGCCGACACTAGGGTGTGCTGCCCTTTGTTTTTGAGATCGAGCTTTGATCTGGAGGATTTCCTACTCCATCTCTCAACTTTCTACACCATTACAATTCCACATAGATGTCGCCACCAATGGTAGGTCCATCGTCGGTCTGGACACCCTCCTACTGATGCTGGAGATTTCAGCAACAAATTGGGGCCACATATATGTGTTTGAATCCACCACAATCTGCATCAACATCAGTGACTATGAATCTATTAAACTATCTGTAGGTCAGCCTCTTCTTCTATTGTGCCTTGATTCTTCACGATAATAGATTACATAAGAGTTCATGATTCATATATTCAGTTAAATTGAAGAGTAATGTAGATGATACAAGAGACGCGAGTATGGTTTTCTTTACTGCTTAGCAATTTAGATATTTAAGAGTTGAATACATAATATGAATCCTAATGACTATGTTCATTACAACTCATCAAATTAACCATATAGAAGACCTAATTATGTAACCAAATCCTATGGATTATGAATAAGTAGCATATAATAGATGCATTTAGTAATCACATCTACTATAAGTATATAATTGGTTTGGTGCATATCAAGAGTTTATAGAAGTATTTGATAGTATTAATACTATAATAATAGGCTATAACCAAGTCTAGTAATCATCTAGACTCCTTAACATTTTAGCCAAATTATATAGGTATATGTAAATTCAAATCGGTTCACTTGCACAAATATATTAGACTGAATTATGTTAGGGTTGTAGTTCAACAAACAATTCCAAAATCTATTACCTTGGTTAAATGGATCTTGAACACTAATCATTTAGAGATAAAATCATAGTATATATATATATATATATATATGTATATATATGTATGTATGTATGTATACTACTGAAACTTTAGAAGAACTATGATTTAATAGACCCTCTGTATAGTAAAACGGTTGTTATAAAAGTAGGCCAACACTGACATATTGCATAAGATGGGTGATGATAATGAAAAAGTTTTGGACACATAAAAACTCATCTAAAATGCTCAAGAAAGATAGTTCATGCTAATATTTGCAATGATATAATAGTAATCTAAGATTGTGAATATGGTTATAAGTTTTTCACAATTGGATCCTAATAAATATGATATATAAAATTTTACTAAAATACCTACCTATTCATATTACTAAAAGGAGTTAGCTAGACAATAGAACCCATAATTTAATCATATTAATGTAAAATGGTGCAATAAAAATAGTTGGATGAAAGTCTACACATTATGTGCCTAATAACTCTGAATATTTGTGTTGTCCCGTATCAAAAGGATAAAACCCTAACACATTATTAGGTGTTGGAGACTAAAATAATAATAATATAAAAATATAAAATAAATATGTATAAGTAGGTTCACATGGGTTTGACTAACATACATAATATGTTCATAGGATGGAAAACTAGCTCTGTGGACCAATTTTTCCTCTTCAGATAATCCTTAGTCGTGAGGACCAGGTATGTACTCCTCCCCATTTATATCTAGGAATTATATGACTAAATTTTCCATAATGAGGCAGGTCTTTGAATACTTACTCTTGTTTTACCACCTATTGAAATACCATATTCTCCCATTTAAACTCATTGTTATTCTTCTGAAATTATTATTATCTTGTTGAATTGGGTCAATGACCCACTTGCTTTGTTGTTATTCTTAGAAATGTGAATGGTGAATGTAAACTACCTTGCCACTTTATTTATGCATGTTAGGTAATTCGACTGATCTAAATATCATAGACCATTATGTGATACCATTAGGGCATGCTACTTCTTCCTAGGGTGTGCTACTTCCACCTTGATATATACAGAGGTGCGCTAATTCCACCTAAGGTGCCCTACTTCCACCCATTTTACTAAGGCCAATGGCCCAGTGGTGTCATGGCCCTACTATAGTTACTTTATCAAATATATCAGCATGCACATATTTATTTGATTGGATGGTTGATTATGGCAAGAGTTGTGGTTTCAATTGTTTAATTATACTGCCTCATTCTTTTGGAAATTCCTTCTTTTGATAATTCTCCTTGAAACTTACCTAGTTTTATTGGCCCCCTTTTTTATGGGAACATCCTACTATACTTTTGAAATAATTATTGCCCTAGTTATTCTTCTAATGTACATACTTAGCTTTTGTTGATACACACCTTATTTTCCTATTTTTCAGGGTGTTCCCTCCACCCAGGTATCAATGCATTACAAGACAGAGACTCAAGATGATCGTGCGCTAATTGGTGGACATAAGGGCAACTTGAGATAGCCTTGTTATCCAGTACACATGGGCTTATGTGTATATAGATTTAACCTTTTCATTTATGTACCACCTTTAGGATGAGAAGGTTATGTATATGGAAACAATTTGTAACTTTGTAAATAGTTATGCTTTTTGCTGCTTAAATATTTCATGGATCATGTTTGTACCATTGAGTGGGTCCACTATCGGGTTCCACTCTTTACATTTACCTCAAACATAGGAGGCCTAGTCTAGTTTTGGTGAAATTAAGTTTACATGATATGAGGGGTCATACATGAGTATTTGATTTCAAGTTCAATTTCATTTGTCAAAATTGAGTTTTCAAATTAAGGTCAGGTCATGGCATCATCATCTTATTCAACTTTCATGATTTCAAATGAGTTTTAGTTTCCCCATGTATAAGCTATCCATAATCGAGAAATTATGTGGTAAACATTCATGTGAGAAGAACCACACTATGAGATGATAAGACTAACTAATCATCATCTATTTGTGTGGAATAGGGTAGTCTTTAAGGAAAAGATGAGATGCTAGAAGTCTCTATAGGGTTATAGGAAGTCCTTTAGTCCATTTTTAGATTAACTTAGACTAGGTAGAGAAGAGGAGCCTCAACCACCGTATCTAGATAGATAGGAGGAATTACTTCCAGAACCCCTTATGCTCTTTCTAGACACCTCCAATTCACCATATGAACTTTAGGGTTCTCCCTTAGTTTAAAGATTAAAAATATTATTTCATTAATGCATAATAAGTTAGTGGTGGGTCTGATATCAACTATCATGGAACCATTCTTACCTTAATCCCAACCCCACTACCCTTTGTAGGTAGTGTTAAGGGGATTAAGGAACCCATCTCTGAGTGGCCCAGAAATCACACACACATTTATGCAAAAGAAATAACATTCCATTTACTAAAAAGAACCAGGAATTCGATAGCATCTGAGCCCATAGGCAACATGGAAAAGAAAATGATAACAAGGTGAGAGAACTACAAACTAGATACTATATACCATTTACATGTAATTCCATGTGGTAAGAATTTTACATTGTGGCAGATATTGACGAGAGTTTGGTATATCAACATGTATCAAGTCTTCAAGTTTTCTTTCCTAAATCAGATAAATCGAGAAGCAATCAATGCAAATGCATAGGTATGCTTTGAAAAGAAAAATATTGAACAATTGAAAACATTCATAACAAAATATTGTACTTGGTAGGACTTATAAACAAAATACCCAATGGGATATTCAAACTCGTCTTTGAGTAATTCAATTTTTATTACAAGTTTTTCCAATACTCTGAAATCAAGATGCATATATGTAAGACTTCATCTCCCCAATAAGATGGAGGAGGTCACCATTTTGTACAAGTTCCACCCTCTGATATGAGGTCATTTGTACCCATTATCAACATCATTATCACAAGCATTATGAATATTGAGAAATGATAGGGGGCATTATCATTTATGTGCAAGGATTTTCAAGAGTACATATAAAAACCAAAAGATTACTCAATAGGGAATGTTGTAGCTCAAACAAAAACAAAGCTAAAATTTTCAACAAGAGTAGATACAAGACTATCATTCAATATCACTAGTCTGCTCAAAGAGGAAATAATATAGAAATGTACCTCTTGGAATCAAAATAGAGTATTAGCAATTTCCAATATTGACCAATAGTGCAGATCATATCCTAGACTGCAAAATATAAATCATTTGTCAAGATCTTGGAAAAATACTAGTAATATGTCATTATTTCATGATTAGGATTCTTAATTCCTGATTTGTCCCTAAGGTGATCATCCATCATATTATTTCGAAATTCCATCATCAATATCCATATCTAGTATGAACAAGGATGATAATCCAATTAGGTCTTTTAGGAAATTAAAGTAAACCCTAATTGTCCATTTGTACATTTTTGTCATAAATCAAGATTAAGATCAATTTAGGTCATAAATGGATAATCAAGATAATTTGGGGGAACAACAAACCCTAGAGTTATTTTGAGTACATAGATTAGGGATGATTACAAATTTTCAAATAATTAAGGTTTGATACTCACTAGTCAATTAATCATTTACATGGCATGATAAGCAATATTAGGATCTAATAATAATTGAGTGAGATCTAATGTTCAAAACATGATCAGAGTCTAAATAAATGTGTTGTGGTCATTTAACAATACCAAGTCTTGAGCAAGATAAGGGTTTATATCATCATTTAAAACCCTAAATAAAATATTTTAGAGTATATGAAATACTTCATTGAAATTCACAAAAATAGGGCAAGGTATTTGTCTCACAATAAAATGGGAAATTCTTTGAGAAGATCGATTTTTATTGCAATTTTCTAATAACCAGGATACCTTTAATTCATTTAACATGATGGACTAATTAGAAAATTGCTAGAAAAAAGGAATTTTCCAACCAGCTTCGTAGATCATGGGAGGGATCTAGATCTGTAGATCCTTCTTCTTGACCACTGAGCCATGCTTGGCTCAAGGAGGGATAAACGACTAGGAAAAAGGGCATTAATGTCCATGCTCATGAAATAAAAGGCATGACACTGTGACATCCCAAGATTTGAGGCCTCAGATAACATGATATTAAAAGGAATGATTGGACTGCCTATATCACCAAGGTGCACCTCTTTTTTAGGGACTCCATCTCTAAAGAACTCTATGGTTAAGCATGTTCATCCCAGAGTAGTACTAGGAGGGGTGAGCAGTCAAGAAGTTTATCTTGGTTTGCGTGTGAGTGAGGAAAAAGCGCACAGTTAAGGCTAGTGGTGGTCTGTGGGGCCAATCATCATTCCTGAAACTCTACTAGAGCTTTGCACAGTGGGCCTAGGTGTTACAAATGGTATCAAAGCCAATTCTCCTCCAGTAGGTGGGGCCCACATGGGCATGTGGCATGCCAGTCTTAAGCCATACGGTCCAGGCAAGTTGGAAAGGGCTATCTACTGAGACGAGATGGAGATGCCCTTGTACTGGTAGTGGTGGATGGGAGCTGGGTGTATGTGGGCCATTCTGGGTCTACACTGAAATGGGGAAGAGATTATGATGTTGTATAGTTGAGCCTTGATGAGGACGTCAAGATTCTAAGTGGGGGAGATTGTAATGTCCCCATATTTGAGACCTCAGATAACATGATCTTAAAAGGAATGATTGGACCACCCATATCACCAAGGTGCACCTCCTTTTCAAGGAGCCCATCTCTAAAGAACTCTATGGTTAAGCATGCTCAGCCCAACGTAGGACCAGGATGGGTGACCAGTCAGGAAGTTTATCCTGGCTTGCGTGTGAGTGAGGACAAAGCAGGTAGTTAAGGCTAGTGGTGGTCTGTGGGGCCAGTCGTCATTCTTAAAACTCTACTAAAGCCTTGGGCAGTGGGCCCATGTGTTACAAACACAATATGGGGAGTTTTAGTCATATGTGGCCCTTGAATCAAAGAATCAAAACATGGCTCCCACCACAGCCTCTATGAGTAATGAAACAAATCATCGCACACATGGGTGATTGAACAATGGATGCCTGAGATCAAACTAAGATCTTGGTTGGTTTCATAGTACCGACACGATGCCAAAGAGCCAAAGTTGACTAAAATTTAGGAAATAATGAAGAGGTAAGCATCTTGGGCGCAATTGGAATAGAGGAAGAAGGATGGAGAGTTATACTATGAAAAGGAGGAGTATAGGAGTTTTGGTGGCTCTATGGAGCTCTTTGGAGTCATTCTATGGTTCCAGTTCCTCATGACAACGCTTCATGAAGTGATGTCCTAGCAGAGCATGGAAGCATCACATCAATGAGACAATATATACACCTATGCTTCCTTGCAAAGGGTGACAAAGGCTCCATTAGAATCCCATGATGCTTTGGGCACAAATAATTGCAAAATGGAGGACAATGGTGAGTGCTAGAGATGTAGGTTTATGTGGAAGAAGATGGAGTTCGATGAGGTAGTTTGGGGTTGCTTAGTATCAATTGAGGGTTTAATAGGGATAAAGGGAGGTTAATGGAGCTACTGACACCCTTAAATAGGTGCCTTGAGATCTAAGGATGATCCAGGTGATGGTGTTGATGTGATCGGGTCACTGGTGATTTGGGCATTTTTATAGATATTGATCTTTAGGTAGATATTTAGCCCCTATTTCGTTCAGGACTGGGATTCTATAGTCAAGACTGGGTTAGTCTACAGATCTGGATAAGGTTGGGATCCAATCTAATTTGATTTGACAACCCAATATGGTTCTGGTTTGTGTTTTCTGGATTTAGACATGATAAAGTCTGATTCTATTTGGCAACACAATCAGGATTAGGATGTAGTCTGATTCAGTTTGGCAACTAAGTCAGGATTGGCCTAGTTTAGGATTAGGATGCATTCTGATTCTATTTGCCAACCAAGTTAAGATCTAATTTGATTCTAAATAGAATTGATTGTAACATAGAACTATTTGTATAATACATAACTATTACATGTCAATGCATTAAAAAGTATTTATTTATAGAGAAATCAATATTATTTCATCCACTAGTGACAAAATGCATGATATAGATTTATTTGTAAGGATTTTTAGTAGTACCTCTATTTCTAATTTGACAATGGACTAAATGAATTAAGTTGACATAAGACAAAGTTACAAATGTATGCACACGAGGATAACAACCAAGTAATATAAAATAAACACATGTAACATCACAATTGAATGAAACAAGTGATATGGGATACTACTATGAAATTATGCATACTAGTACACAATATTATATCAATAAAATCATAAGACATTTCCTGATTATAGATTAAGGTTCATTACATATTGTTATATAATCAATAATATGCATTCACTTCACTTATTATCTATAGAAGAAGTGCCCCCAACAACATCATTTTATGTTTTTTCTCCCTTGTCGGGCACTATTTCACATGGTCGATAGGTTCCCTCTTGGTCGAGTTATCATATTCCAGGTTTTTATGTACGAGTACATGTCCAAAAGGTTCTTGGAATGGCATTTGCAATTTTCAACACTCTTCACCTCACCTTAAACATGTTCTTGTTGATTTCAGTTCTCCCTATTAATGTGTGGAATTCACAAAGGGCATCATGCCAAGATTGATGTACAAATGGTCGGCGCATTTGGTCTAAAAATCAATGACGTCCTAAGACCATGCCAAGTGCTACATCTAACTTGTCATCCCATTGAAACTGATTCATTTTATTGAGAAGCACCTGACATAGTTTTAAAAGATATCAATGTTAGCAGTGTATGTGTATGTTAACAAAAATTGTGATTGAATTGAATTTTCCACTCAAGAGAACATATTTGAAATTATGAGATGGGAAACAAACAACAATGATTAATTTACTAGATATCCCATATCAATATTAGTAAGATATACAACAAATAATGAAACACCTTTTAAATTACTACATAGACAAGAACTCAATATTACCAACCTATACTTGTCATTCACATTGACATTCACATTGCCAAAAATTTCTAGTTCCATAAAAATAGACTATAGGTGATTTGAAATGTAACACATGGAAATACAAAATAATCATGGGATGACTAGATATTGGCCAAATATATAAAGGTTGGAGTGACACCATCTTATGAGTTCTTGTCGCAAGATGGACATTCTCCATGATCTGTTGTATCAATCAAAAGAAGTCAAATGTTCCATATGGTAGAGAGAAGCTTGACTACTAGTTGATGAATCAAGTGAAGATAGTAACATGATACAATATGATTTTGTTTGTCAATGGTTACACAAACATAAGCATACCACATCATGTTACCATCTTTATTGGATCCATCAACCAGTAAAGTCAAGTATATATCTACTAAAAGGATCTTTTGACTTCTTCTGAACATTAAAACAACTTATGGTGAATGCCTAGTTTGACACATACACAAACATTCTAAGATGGTGACCAACTATTGTGCCATGGTGGGGAAGGTTTATGTTGATCCCAGGTAGGACCATCCCAATTGGCCCACTTTATGGTGTCATTGTACTCATCCCATGAGACCAAACAATCTTCCTACACCGGTGTTGTGTCCTCTTGCTTGAAGTCATCAATTAGCCAATAAAACAATAGGGGGAAATGAAAAATAGGGTGAGCAACCCCATCATTGCTTTGTTTCGCATCTGTGACCTATTTAGAGTGTGCATCTGTGGGTTCTTGAAAATGGAGAATGGGAATGTGATGGCTCACAACACTTACACAAAATTTTGTCCATTACATAACTTTTGATCTCAGAACATGACATTAGACACTAAAATGTTTATCATCATAGATATATACAAGTTTGAGCCCATGATGATAATAAAAAACAAACATTGAAAATAGTTAACACAAACCATGAAAATAGTTAACAGAAAAGTTATATACATATGTAGTGTATTTGACATCAACTTGAACATGTACTAGTTCAAAATCATTATAACAAATACAGTTTGAAATGCATAAAATAGACATAAAAAGTATGCCATAAAGTTGGCATGCAGACCTTTTACAAGGGATTCTTGCTACAATTATGATAACAATAATTCAAACATTAAAATAGAAAAATTAGAAATCTTATAATGTAACTTTAACAACAACCAAACTCTGGAGTTTGAGTGTAGGAATTAAATATCATCCATCCATATCTAACTCTGCAATTCAAGCTTATGGAGTCATTGGAGGTGAATGAATGTTCAAAAGGAGACTACAACTTTCCTCTAGATTGTTAACTCTAATTTCTAGAACCTCAAACTCATACTTTATGGAGGTGAAAACATCTTCAATGTTTTAATAAGTGGGACCCGACAGGGGATCCAATTCCTACCAAAAATTTGAAGAATATAACCTCCAGTCCAAACACACCTAAAAGGTGTGTGATGTACTAGATATTTGTCAATTTCAAAGGATATTTTATTTAGATTTTTGTGCACTTACTATTCATTTTCATATTAATTTGTGCATGATTTATTAATATTAGCCTATGTTACTCAATTGCATCAAATAAATATAATTTTAATATTTCTGAATGATTTATTATATTTCAAAGTACTTATGTACTTTTTGTGCCTTTCAGGTACCACAAGGGACGCATAGACTCGGTACAATCAACTTCACAAGTCGGTAGTATTGAATTTATGTTAGAGACAGAGAAGGTTTGGAGCACAAACTCAGTACTACTGACTTACATATGCGACACTACCGAGTCTTCCCGATCAGGCAAATATGAAAATCAAGTTTAATCTGATAGTTGAGGATTTATTTTGCCCTAAGTCACTTCTATGACTTAAGGGGAGTTTGGCCAGACCTAATCTATCACATTCTATTCCATTGCACGATGGCTACAACACATGAGTGGAGAATGAGAAGGAGAACCCCACATTTGAAAAGTTCATGGCACATTTGGTGGGTAGAATTTGTGGTTTTTGGATCCGTTCATCAACGTGGAAAGTCCTAGTCACGTTTCTCCAGGGGGTCCATCAATTTTTCTATGTTCACCACATTTTTCTTTCTTCCTAGCATGTTTTTGTCCATGGAAACCATGAGGGGCTAATTCCCATATTCTCTAAGACCCAGGAGTAGCCCGATTGTACACTGTATATGGATCTTTTGCATAAGTATATTGTTTTCTCCTTATTCTTAAGAATGTTGCTATAAAATTGTATTGAATTATCTATGTTGCACATCATTGGTGATTAATTATATCCTTGATAACTTCAGGAGGAGGATTAAGGATTGGAAATCCATAGTAACACACATTTTATATCTTCCTTAGGGAAAGGTGGCTTACGAACATGAAGAGATTACCACAGAGGATTCGCTAAAGCACCAAACTAATTAACCAATTACTATGGAAATGAGATTGGCATTAGAATAGGTAGTGAACTACACTGGGAGAGTGAGTAGTTCTTGCTATAGTCTCTTTGTCTAGGAGTGGGAGGAATATATATTAATCTTAAGTAAAATTTGCAGTGTCGATCATGGTGAAACCACAGTCCTAGAGAAATTCTTCTAATTGTGATCACAAACCATTAAATTTGTGCTCTTTCTTGCAATCGGTTTAGTAACTTTCAAATCAAAGTTTTATTTAGATTATCTGATTGAAAGTAGTTAGTAGTTTTTTGAATTACGTTTCCCCGTGTTTGATATTTGGGCCTGGTTGGCCTGTATTACTTCGACGTGTATGCTTGCATTTTACACGTACAGTGTAGTCGTGTCAAGTTTTTGGCTCCATTGTCTGGGAAATGACATATTCATGCACTAGAGTGTTGTAATCGGCCACACTAGGCCACCCTCTTTATTTTTTTTATTCTTTCCAAATATGAATTGAAAATAATTTTTTATTTAATCACTAGTATCTTGTTCTCACATTGAATTCACAAATTTTAGGTATAAGTGCACGGTTCAAACAAGAACCAATGATTACAGTCCCACAACAAATCCACAGCTGGAAGGTATGGGTGATGTAGAAGAAGAACAAACCATCTAGGAGAAGATTAAGGCATCATCCTCAATAGCTCATCTTGGGCTAATCAAGCGACAATCTTTAAATGTGGGAAGCTACAAGATCGATCATGGGCTGGTGGCATTAGTAAAGCAACAAGCTTTCCATGGCCACAGTATGAAGACCCAATGACTCACATCAACAATTTCACTGAAAGCTATGACATGGCATAGATAGACAAAGTTCCTGCCATCGTGATATCCTTGAAGTTGTTTCCATCATCCTTGGCATACCATGCTAAGTCTTGGTTTTGTAACCTCAAGCCAGAATCCATAGAGACATGGGACCAGATGATAGACACATTCTTTGAGTGTTCTTTCCTGCCATAGAAGATGAATGATTTGACGTGGAAGATTTACAACTTCAAGCAACAGGATGAAGAGTCATACTCAGAGGCTTGGGAGCACTTTCAGAACATGCTGCAAAAGGTACCTCACCATGGTATAAATCTATATGGCCAAGAAAAAACCTTCTATTATGGCCTACATCAGGGTGAGAGGACCACCCTAGATAGTTTAGGATCTAGATTTTTCTTTAACAATAAGCCCTCTAAATGCCACGATATCCTAAAGAGCATGGCTAAGAACCATTCGTGGGGTGAAGAAAGAGAACGCCCAACAACCATTAAAAGTGTTGAAGAATCTAAAGTCATCTCGACATTAAATGAGAAGTTGGACCTCATCGCCACAAAATTGTGATAGAAGGATGTAAAATCATCTATAAGCGAAGAATAGGATTGCATGTACATGCACTAGTAGGACAGTGCCCCCAACAAGATTGACAAAACTGAGAACATGCTAGGAAAGTTGGTGAGACAAAATGAAGCAATTATGGGTCAGACATAGAGAGATTTGCAAAACCAAGGCACCCAAATCCACATCATTGAATATCAAATTTCTCAGTTAGCAGCAAAAGTAGTTTCCTTGAAGAAGTTTAGTCAGCAAGGAGCACCTGGTAATGCAGTTATAGCCCATCAACATCACCAAGAAAAAACCATCTCTATTGTCAAAGAGAGAGAACATCATATCGATGAGGCACCCAAGAAACACACTCAGGAGTCTGATTGGGTGCATGTGCCTAAAGTCCCATTTCCTCACACTCTATTGGGATTACCAGGAGGGTACAAAACATCAGTGGACAGTGAACTTCAAGGTCCCATTCCTGTTAAATCA
The DNA here is from genome assembly GCA_963693085.1 of Alisma plantago-aquatica. Classification (NCBI taxonomy): domain Eukaryota; kingdom Viridiplantae; phylum Streptophyta; class Magnoliopsida; order Alismatales; family Alismataceae; genus Alisma; species Alisma plantago-aquatica. The sequence continues at coordinate 1,954,251,093 of OY856409.1, forward strand.
CCGACTATGATTCCTAAAAGGGTACCTATTCAACAGGAGCAGGTGAAGGTTTTACTACACAGTGGAACATTCACATTCAATAAAGCGGCACCTACAATTTAGAAGGAACAGCCACCGGTAACACCACCCACAGAGGAGGTGCCAATTTATATTTTAGAAGGTGGTGCTAAAGCAAGCTTAGGGGAGGAAGTTCATCAAGTACCATATGTTCCCCCACATAAGCGAGCAGATAAGTCTGATGTGTCATCCCCAGATTGTCTAAAGTTGAGGACAGTTCAAAAAGTTTATGTACATCTTCCAAAAGCTCCTCATCAGTTTGCCATTACTGGAGGTGATAGAACAAATTCCTTCTTATTAGAGATTTTTTAAAGATATCATCAACAAAAAGTAGAATATTAAAGACACAAATATTGTACAGGTTTGTGAGGTGATGAGTGCACTAATCAAGAGGAAGCTTCCAAGGAAAAGAAAGGATCCAAGATGTTTCTACATCCCATATTCTATAGGTGGCAAACATTTCAAGCAGGCACTATGTGATTCGGGAGTGAGTATTAATCTCATGCCTCTTACCACCTTATGAATGTTAGGATTGAAAGAACCAACAAGAACATCCATGTCAATCGAGTTGGCATATGAATCTATTGTGATGCCATACGGGATATGCAAGGATGTGTTGGTTAAAGTTGACAAGTTAATCTATCTGGTTGACTTTGTGGTGATGGACATGCGTGAGATACGAGGATTAGAGATGCTTTTAGGATGACTGTTCCAAGCTACTACCTATGTGATCAGTGCCATTGAAAGAGGCTATTTGACACTCAGGATAGACAATCATATAGTGGAGTTCAGCCTTCCGGATGAATCTTCACTACCATCTTATTACAACGCGGGCCAAGAAGGATCATTAATGTCGAGCCTAGGACATTAAACAAGGGCTCTTCATGGGAGGGAACACAATTTTATTTTTTGTCATTTATAATTTGTTTAGGTGTTTTTCTTAGTTACATTTAATATTTTTTATGTTATATTTTACTTGATGTAAAAAGGTACCTAGATACTCTTGGTTGGTGTGCATACATGGTCAAATTCAGTACTACCAATCCCCAAGTCAGTACTACCGACTCCTTATCAGTTAAAATTCTACAGAAAGTTAGTACTATCGAGTTCAAAGTCAGTACTACCAAAATTTTCCCAGAAAATCACCTGAATCCTGGACCCAAGTCGATACTACCAAAATTTTTCAGCAAAAAGGTGACAAACTCTACAAGAAGGAGCTATCGGTACCACTGATACACAATGTCGGGGGACACCAAATTTTCAAAGCTTAAAGAAGGACAAAGAATGTCATATCTTGATGCAAAAAGACACAAATTAGTGGCATCAAGAAGAGGAATATATGATTGTACAACTTGATCTAAAGAACTACCAATCATCCACCACCACCACCCTACAGAGCACCTGGTATACCCGTTCCACCTCTAGGTTTGGATTTTTGACTATGAGGACATGGTCAAATTCAAGCTTGGGAGAGTTAGGTGTTGGAATAGATTTATCTTCGCTTTTTACTTGCTTTTAGCTTTTATTTTTGTAATTTGTAGGATCAACAATCTATTTAGTGCAATGTGGAGCTTAAATTTTAAATTTTGTTTGTTCCTGACAATTATCATTTGTGCTTTCAAGTTTGCTATGGAAATTGAGAATATTTTTTTGTGTGTGCTTAGTTGTGAGTACTTGAGTAATCTCACTTAGAGGAAGTGTATGGGTTAGTCACCTTAAGGACATTTAATATGAATGGACATATTAATTATTCATGAAATGTGGACAAATATGGAGTTTGAGCCTAAGTTGATCAAACAATTAATGGGACCATAATTGAAGTTTAAGAAAGAAATCCTAAGGTTACCATGTATACAGGTCATTAGAGAGGGACATATCATAATTTCATGAAAGGTTTTGTCTCTTAGTTATGTGATTCCACCCATCCTCCACTCATTATTGACTCACCACCTTAAGATGAACAAGTACTCCAAATTATTTTCTCTTATTGCATTGCATGGCATATTCAGTGAAATGATAGTTAGTTTGCTTTTATTGCATTCGTTACAAAAATGAAAAAAAATATACTAAGTTGTGTACTTCAACAATTTATGTACATATCATTCAATTTATATAGACAATTACATGTAGATAGCATGCATTTTTTCATCATTCATTTCTATATCATGCATGTATCATTTTCCTTCAAACTTCGAGTGTAGGTATATACATCCATACCCTCAGAAAAAAAAAAGAATGATATGTAGCAAAGCCCAAGCATATCGTTCCATCATGCTAGAACAATGGGCCAATGATAAGAAAAAGAAAAAAAAGTTTAATAATATTTCAAAGTTAAGAGGGAGAAAGGATGCCCTCAACTCTTCACAAAAATGAGGGAAACGTACACAAGATGTATTCTTTTCTTTGAATTTTTGTTCATCAAATTGATGACATCTTTTGACTCATGCATCATTCTACCAATAAAGTAGGCATTAGGATTCATGCATTTTCATTCTTTTCACCATATTGGTTCATCATGTTTTATTTGTGCATAAATAATTTGGATGTTACTTGTGATTCTTTATTAGACACCCAATTCATTCCATCCATTGCTCTTATTGGTAGGCCACTTAAATGATTGTTCTCCTCGTTCATTCTTATAAGGAGAACTGCTTCCAAGTAGTTGGTAGTTAGGAAAAGAGAAATGTAGAATAGGGAATCACATAATGCACCAAGCAAATTCCTAATTGATTATGATGTTAACTGCTCTCTTGATAGTGTTCATTGATCTAAGGGTGGACAACTTTTATGGAAATTTCTGGTCGCTATAGAGTAGTTGATTGTTCAGTGATCAGTGAAAGCCGGTTTAGGATTGTCAAGTGGGGATAGTTGAGAAATGAAGTTCATGTTCCTTGTTGATGCGTGCTATTTAGCACATCTTTTTCTGTGAATTATTAAGCTTGTCACTTAGAAATTCTCCATTCATCTCTTCAAAATTGCACAAATTGATATTTTCTCATTCTATCACAAATTTGACAATCATGTGCATTTTATTGTAGTTTCAGGACTTGAGTCGATCGATTGGTAACTCAACTGATCATTTCACAGAATCAAACCGATCCTCTGACATCATGAAACACTCGGTTCGCCTTCAAAGCATCGATCGTTTATTTCACAGAATTAAAAACTCACAAAAGCAAACTACATGAATGGAAGACTAAGAATCAAAGCAAACAAAGGATGCGGTGATTGAATCAAGAGAAGGAAATCGAGGCTCGTAGGGGTTTTCACCACCTTATCCTCGATTTCCTTCTCTTGATTCAATCATCGCATCCTTCATTTGCTTTGATTCTTAGTCTTCCATTCATATAGTTTGCTTTTGTTAACAATCTTTTTATTATTCCCTTGTGCATGTTAATTCTTGTTAAGTGTTTCTTTTTTTTTCTTGCATTAGTGTAATCATTCAAACCCTCAACTGGACTTTACTTTCTGCTCTGATAAAAAGAAAAATACCAAAAATAAATAATAAGTTCTTCAAATCTTTGGGTTTTAAGAACAATCTCTAATAGTTGTCATGTGGGATCGACCCTTCTATACTGCCCTTAAAACTGGAAGTAAAAAAAGTTTAAACTCTAGGATTAACCATCTTAGTGATTGATATTGTAAAACGACGAGTATCAATTTGGCGCCATTGTCGGGGACAACGGATTGTTTTCTCGAACCCCAAAACAATTTTGAAAAAACTTTTTTTCTTTTTTTTCATGCCTTCCGAGTAACATTCCGGAAGTGTACTCCTCTTTCTGCTGAGTTTCCATTCCGGCAGTACGTTTTTTCTAGCACACGAATAACTGCTTCAATTGTGCATGCGACGCCCGAACGACGACTTTCAACCGTTTGATCCGGAAATAGAAAGGACCTTTCATCGTTTAAATCGTCAAAATCTAGTGAGAATGAACGAAGACGAGGTCGCCCGTAGGATCGACCAAGCTCTCATAGCTCAAAGAGAGCTCATCCAAGCCAAACAAGCGGAAAGAGAAGCCGCTTTGTGAGCAGCCTTTAGGGTCGAGCAAGAAACCATAGAAGCCGATAGGAGGGAAGCTGCAAGACAAAAATAATTAAAAGACTTTTCTATTCCTAAAACGGCCTTTGCACAACATCCAGTTATACCCCCCGATATTATTGCTCCACAATTCGAAATCTGAACACAATGGATCACCATGATGCAAGCCAACCCCTTTTCAGGCAACAATGGGGAAAGTTGCCAAGATCATCTCCAAAGGTTCATTGACCTTTGTTCTTTGAACAAACTTCTGGGTGTCTCTGAAGATGCCATCCGTCTTAGGTTGTTTAAGTATTCCCTCTCTGGCCAAGCTAGTAGCTGGTACAACACCATGGAGAGTGAAGAACATGTCACAACTTGGGAAGTTTTACAAAGCAAGTTCCTTGAAAAATTCTACCCCCCCCCCGTCTCTCACCTATGAACTTAGGGGTCAAAAAACTCATTTTTCTATGTCCCCATGAGATTCTTTAGGTGAAGCCTGGAAAAGGTTCAAGGATTTAGTTAGGAAGTGCCCCCACCATGACATCTCTCAAGCCAACTCATAGAGATTTTCTATCGTGGTGTTGATGATGATACCAAGTTTTTTCTTGATTCCTCATCTAGAGGAAATTTCATGCATCAAAGTTTAACTAGCGCATGGGAGGTAGTTAAACGGGCTTCCGAAACAAGGGCTAGAAGAGGGATTGGAGGAATCCTTAAGGTAGCCAAGGCAGAAGTTAATAATGATATCCAAAGCATAGCGGAAAGCCTAAAATTAATTGCCTTAAAACAAGATCGGTTAGAGTCATCATTGGTCACCCTTAGGGAGTCACCCCAACAAATAAAAGCCATGGATTCCCTTTGTGGTATTTGCCAAGGATACGACCATACCACCCTCCATTGTCAATACCTCTACAACATACCCGTGCAACCTGAAGTAGGTCAACAACCAAAAGACCTCAATTCGATTCATACAATACTAGGCCAAGGCTACTACAATCCCAACCAACCTAGAAATCACCCTGGTTTTCAGTATGGGAACCCCTCAGGTGCCGAGAACTCTACCCAACTTCAGCAAAGGCCTCCCTACCCTCAAAGTCACAACCGACCACCACCTGGATTCCCATACAACAATCAAAGAAACTTTGGAAATCACCAAAATCGACAACCCTACCAACAATTCCAAAACCTAAACCTTCCATCTCAAAATCCAAACCAACCTCAACCTCCCCAACCACCTCAAAATGCCATCCCTCCTCCCCCATAGTCATCCCAACTGGGCAAGCATAGAACAAACCCTCGTGGCCATTCAAGCCCATCAAAAGGCAACTGACGCACAGTTAGCCCGTTTGTTTGCCCAACAAAAACCTCCTGCCGGGACTTTTGTAGGATAGCCTAAAAACAACCCCAAACATCCTGAACAACTCAAGGTAGTCTCTACTCGTTCGGGAAAAGTGCACACCCCTTCTCCTTCAGAAGAATCTTCAAACCCACCTCTAGAATTTGAGGATGAGGACATGGTAGTTGTCGAACCCGAAGTCACACCCAAACCATCCATCCCCGAAACCCCTCAAGTGGAAGATGAAGAACCAGTTTACAAACCCCGACCTCCCTATCAAGACCTCCTCAAACAAACAATACTTGATGCCCGCTTCATGAAATTTAGGGAAGCTATGAAAAAAATACATGTCGGCATTCCCTTCCTTGATGCTTTGGCAGACATGCCCGCCTAGTCCAAGTACATGAAATCCCTCTTGACTAGGAAGTATGTTACTAAAGAATACGAGACTGTTAAACTTTCTAGGACTACCTCTGACATTATCCTGATTAAGATGCCTAAAAAACAGAAGGATCCAGGTTCTTTTGGAATAGGATGCTATTTAGGTGACAATGCGTGTAGGAAAGGCCTAGCAAATTTAGGAGCTAGTATATCCATCATGCCATATAGTCTTTGCAAAAGATTGGGATTCAATGATATGTTACCCACAGCCATGACCATCCAACTGGCAGACTCATCCACTACTAAGCCCATGGGAATCATAGAAGACATTCCGGTTAAAGTTGGAAATGATGCATACGTCACTTGTGATTTTGTGATCATGGATATCAAGGAAGATTTACGCTACCCCCTCATTTTCAGACGTCCCTTCTTAGCCACTGCTCGTGCCTTAATTGATGTTGAGGCTGGTACCATTGTGTTAAGACTAGGGAAGCAAAACCTAGAGTTTAGGGTGTTTGAAAGTATGAAGGGACCTAGCCTTGAGGAAGAAGTCTACCTCCTTGATTGCATTGATGAATTAAACCAATTAAGGCAAGAATGGGAATTAGTTGATAACCCCCTATGCACTGCTCTCACCATCCCCGCCGAATGTGATTTTGATAATGAACCATCAAACCAACTTAAGATTCACTTGGACAACTTTGAGGAAATCCCATGTGCTGAGATTGAAGACCTTAAGATGATCTCCACCATAGATGAACAACCTGAACCACCTAAGGCCCCGGAAATGAAGGCTCTTCCCATAGGTCTAAAATATGTGTTTCTGGATGAACAACAATTATGCCCTGTTATTATCAATTCTGACCTTACCATTGAACAGAAAACCATGCTTATGGGAGAACTTAGGAAAAGGAGAACAGCCTTAGGGTACAAAATGACGGACTTGGTTGGGATAGATCAATCCATTTGCATCCACAAAATCCCAATGATTGAAAATAGTAAACCTTCCCGAGACCCACAAAGGAAACTCAACCCAAACATGAAGGAAGTTTTCCGTCTTGAAGTGATTAAACTTTTGACTGCAGGAATCATCTACCCCATCTCTGACTCTCCTTGGGTCAGCCTGGTCCAGGTCGTCCCCAAAAAGGGTGGGACCGCAGTCGTTAGGAATGAGAAGAATGAGCTTATCCCCACATGTACAGTCACAGGGTGGAGGATGTGCATTGACTACAGGAAACTCAACAAAGAAACTAGGAAAGACCACTTCCCTCTTCCCTTTCGCGATTAAGATCTCAAACGTTTAGCTCATCAACAATACTTTTGCTATTTAGATGGCTACTCAGGTTTTTATCAGATTCCCATTCATCCTGAAGACCAAGAGAAGACCACCTTCATATGCCCTTTTGGTACATACGCTTTTAGACGAATGCCCTTTGGCCTGTGCAATGTACCAACCACCTTTCAAAGATGTATGTCTGCCATTTTTTCAGGGTTAACTAAGACTGTCATGGAGGTGTTCATGGATGATTTCTCTGTCTATGGAGATAGTTTCACTTCTTGCCTTGGAAACCTCTCCCTTGTTCTTGACAGATGCATCGAGTCACATTTAGTCCTTAATTGGGAAAAATGTCACTTCATGGTCAAGGAGGGTATCGTTCTGGGCCATAAGGTGAGCAACCGGGGCATTGAAGTTGACCAAGCCAAGATTGAGGTTATCACCAAGCTTCCCCTCCCACCTCAGTCAAAGACATCCGAGACTTCTTAGGACATGCCGGTTTCTATCGGCGATTCATCCGTGACTTTTCAATAATTACAAAACCTCTCACCAATATTCTTCAAAAGGAGGTGCCTTTCCATTTTGATACGGCATGCATGGAGAGCTTCTTATGTTTAAAAAAGGCTCTCACCACCACTCCTATCATCTGTGCTCCTGACTGGTCCTTACCCTTTGAAATCATGTGTGATGCTAGTGATTTTGCTGTAAGTGCCATTTTAGGACAAAGAATTGACAAAAAACACCATGTCATTTATTATGCATCCAAGACCTTAGATGAGACTCAGCGAAATTACACAGTCACCGAAAAAGAAATGCTAGCCATTGTCTATGCATTTGATAAATTTTGCTCATATCTTGTTGGTTCGAAGGTAGTTGTTTACACTAATCATACAGCTATTCGCTACCTCATGACAAAAAAAGACGCCAAGCCTAGACTCATAAGATGGATTTTGTTGTTAGAGGAATTTGATCTAGAAATCCTAGACAAAAAGGGCTCTGAAAATGTCGTGGCTGACCACCTGAGTAGACTTAGCTATAGCCCCATTAATGAAAATCCAATAAATGAATCCTTACCCGATGACCAATTGCTCAAGGTTGACTCCCAATTTCCTTAGTTTACTGATTTTGTAAATTATTTAGCTACAGGTGTATTGCATCCCGAGTATACGGGACATTCTAAAGCTACATTTTTACATGATGTCAAAATTTATTATTGGGATGAACCTTATTTGTTTCGACTTTGCACCGATGGTTTATATCGTCGTTGTGTGTCCCATGAAGAAAGCATTGCCATTTTGGAACAATGCCACTCTGGTCCCTATGGTGGTCACATGAGTTCCCAAAAAACGGCTAGGAAAGTCCTACAATGTGGATTCTTTTAGCCTACCATCTTCAAAGACTCATATGATTATGTGCTTTCCTGTGACCAATGTCAAAGGACGGGTAATATTTCCAAACGTGACCAAATGCCTCTCACCTCTTGGTAGGAATTAGAGATTTTTGATGTTTGGGGGATCGACTATATGGGCCCATTTCCTTCTTCTTATGGGTTTACTTACATTTTAGTCGTAGTCGATTACGTGTCAAAGTGGGTTGAAGCCATACCTACTAAAACTTGTGACTCTAAACCCGTTAAGAAACTTTTTAAAGATGTCATTTTTCCTAGATTTGGAGTCCCTCGCACCGTCATTTCTGACGTGGGATCCATTTTTTGGAGAAAAGTTTTGAGGCACTTTTGAAAAAATACGGGTTTTATCACAAAGTCGCCACTAGGAAAGATTAGGCGTAAAAAACTGTTGGTCGCACTAGGAAAGTCAATTTTAGAAAATCAATTTTAGAAAAAACTGTTGGTCGCACTAGGAAAGATTAGGCGTAAAAAATCAATGACGCCCTGTGGGCATATCGTACTGCCTACAAAACACCTATTGGCACCACCCCTTTCAGACTGATCTACGGAAAGTCGTGTCACTTACCAATAGAACTAGAGCACAAAGCAAGCTGGGCCATCAAAAGTTTGAATTTTGATCTTTCCACGGCTGGAGAGAAACGTTTTCTCCAAATGAATGAGCTTGACGAACTTAGGATGAGTGCCTATGAAAATGCAAGAATCTACAAAGATCAAACCAAAATGTGGCATGATGGTCACATCAAGCGCAAAGACATTAGAGAAGGGGATCAAGTTCTAGTTTTTAATTCTAGATTACGACTTTTCCCTGGGAAGCTCAAGTCGCGATGGTACGGCCCCTACATTGTCAAGTGTGCTTATCCACATGGTGCTTTTCTTCTTTGGGATAAAGCTTTGGGCGAGTTTAAAGTCAATGGGCACCGTCTTAAAAGATATATCACTACTGAAGATGTTGTCGCTTCTGACTCAACTAAATTTCCACCCTTGCAGGATCTGAACCTCACTGACCCTTCACCTCCCCCAGATTCCAATTAATCTGATCTTGGTCGAGCCACGACGTAAAATAAGGCACTAGTTTGGAGGCAACCAAACACTATCTTCCCTACTTGTTGCTTCTTTGTTTTTGTTCTTTCTGTTTTGTTTTTTTTTGTTTCTTCTGTCGAGCCGATAGGCTCGGAAATCCAGACGATCATTTTGCTTGTCCAGCCGATCGTTTCGCTAATCCCAGACGCTCGACTCGTTCCAACGCAGCCTCTGTCCTTTAATTTTTCTTTTTGCGGCCCAGGCTGACCAGCCGATCGGTTCGGTAACCCAACCGATTGGGTCAAGTTTCGTTTGCTCTATTTAACACACCAAACGCTAGGCTTTTCTCCCCTCTCGAAAACTTAGCCACCCCGCCCCCATTTTTCTCTTTCTCTCGATCGTGCGTTGGTTTCGCTCGCTCCTCGTCGAGCCAGCCACCCGTCCTCGCCGAGCCAGCCGCCCGCCTGGCTCTCCGACCGCTTGATCTCGCCTCAGCCAACCGGACGCCCGGTCCTTCCGCAGCCTTCAGCCGCCGACCAGCCTACCCGACGTCGTCCGCAGCATCTCCACAGCCGATCGCCTCGTTGTGCAGCCGCCCGACTGGGACGGAAGCCGTTCGTCTCGCCGACAGACGACGGCGTGTTCCTCGAGCCAGCCGACGAAGTGTTCCTTGGGTGTGTTCTGCATCGCCATCTCCTCAGTTTCTTCCTCGAGCCATCTGCCCGATTGCCCAGATTCAGCCGATCGTCTGAGCTTGTTCAGTCGCCCGTCTCAGCATCTGAAATGACCGTCTCAGCGGTCCAGACGATCGTTTGGACCTTCAAACGACCGTTTGGCATCACCAGACGATCATTTTCTCCCTGCAGTGATGTTCAGCCGCTTCCGCATGGGCAAGGGCAAAGCCCCTGCATCCTCTTCTATAGATCCTCCTCGCCGGTCCAGTTCGTAGCCCAGAATCTGATTTTGCACACCCTCCCCTACGGGCGAGTCTTCTCCCGAGTTAGATGAGGAGATGCTTCGGGACATTGACGAGGTAGATGAGATTCTCCGTGAGATGGAGGGAACTTAGAAGGCGGCAAATGATCCAGACACAACCGTTCCTTGTTTACCCCGGATAGCACCTATTCCGGGTAGCTATGACCAGTTCACCAGCGCTGACCACCGCCAGCGTTATGAGGAGATGTTCGCAATTGGGGTCTCCCTTCCTCGTTGGGCGTGTGGCACCACCCTTGATGCTTTGGGCATCCGCGACGCCGTCGACGACATCCTCCGCAGAAACCAAATGCTTGTTTTTCCCTACCGCGTCACTTCGGTCTACTGTGATCTCACCCTCGAGTTTTTGAGCACTTTCCGTCAGTTACATGGTTCTTTCAGAAACTCGAGCTGTAAATACCGAATTTTTGGGGAAAATCTCGAATCATCCGCCAGGAAAATCACTTTGTTTATCCTCGACGGCAAGGATGACTATTGGCTAGACCAATGCATGGCGCGGTCTCAAGAAAACATGCTCGCCTGGATCCTTCTATTTTTTAGGCATCTTACTCAGGATAATGTCAGAGGTAGTCCTAGCAAGTTTAATAGTCTCGTATTCTTTAGTAACATACTTCCTAGTCAAGAGAGATTTCATGTTCTATTTGAACCTACGACAACAGGTTTTGGAGACCTACGTTCTACCGAACTGAACTAAGAGCGCTTTCTTACGACAGGAAAGAAGTCAGGATCAAGTTTGGCCCTACAATGACACTGTCAAAAATCAAGGGATGTAGCGCATCTTGGCATTTTGTTTGGGTCAAAAATGGCACGGGTTCAATTTCATCCCTACCCCCCCCCCTTTCTATCATCCGTGCTCCTGACTGGTCCTTACCCTTTGAAGTCATGTGTGATGCTAGTGATTTTGCTGTAGGTGCCATTTTAGGACAAAGAATTGACAAAAAAACACCATGTCATTTATTATGCATCCAAGACCTTAGATGAGGCTCAGCAAAATTACACAGTAACCGAAAAACAAATGCTAGCCATTGTCTATGCATTCGATAAATTTTGCTCATATCTTGTTGGTTCGAAGGTTGTTGTTTACACTGATCATGCAGCTATTCGTTACCTCATGACCAAAAAGGATGCCAAGCCTAGACTCATAAGATGGATTTTGTTGTTGTAGGAATTCGATCTTGAGATCCTAGACAAAAAGGGCTCTAAAAATGTTGTGGTTGACCACCTGAGTAGACTCAGTTATAGCCCCATTGATGAACATCCCATAAATGAATCCCTACCCGATGACCAATTGCTCAAGGTTGACTGCCAATTTCCTTGGTTTGCTGATTTTGTAAATTATTTAGATGCAGGTGTATTGCATCCTGAGTATACGGGGCATTCTAAATCTAAATTTTTACATGATGTCAAAAATTACTATTGGGATGAACCTTATTTGTTTCGACTTTGTGCCGATGGTTTATATCGTCGTTGTGTGTCCCATGAAGAAAGCATTGCCATTTTGGAACAATGTCACTCTGGCCCCTATGGTGGTCACATGAGTTCCCAAAAAATGGCTAGGAAAGTCCTACAATGCGGATTCTTTTGGCCCACCATCTTCAAAAACTCATATGATTATGTGCTTTCATGTGACCAATGTCAAAGGACGGGTAATATTTCCAAACATGACCAAATGCCTCTCACCTCTTGGCAAGAATTAGAGATTTTTGATGTTTGGGGGATCGACTATATGGGCCCATTTCCTTCTTCTTATGGGTTTACTTACATTTTAGTCGCAGTCGATTATGTGTCAAAGTGGGTTGAAGCCATACCTACTAAAACATGTGACTCTAAACCCGTTAAGGAACTTTTTAAAGATGTCATTTTTCCTAGATTTGGAGTCCCTCGCACCGTCATTTCTGACGGGGGATCCCATTTTTTGGAGAAACGTTTTGAGGCTCTTTTGAAAAAATATGGGGTTTATCACAAGGGTGACACTCCTTACCACCCTCAGACCAGTGGGCAGGTAGAAGTATCCAACAGACAAATAAAATCAATTTTAGAAAAAACTGTTGGACGAACTAGGAAAGATTGGGCGCTAAAAATCAATGACGCCCTCTGGGCATATCGTACTGTCTACAAAACACCTATTGGCACCACCCCTTTCAGACTGATCTACGGTAAGTCATGTCACTTACCAATAGAACTAGAGCACAAAGCAAGTTGGGCCATCAAAAGTTTGAATTTTGATCTTTCCATGGCTGGAGAGAAATGTTTTCTCCAAATGAATGAGCTTGACGAACTTAGGATGAGTGCCTATGAAAACGCAAGAATCTACAAAGACCGAACTAAAATGTGGCATGATGGTCACATCAAGCGCAAAGACATTAGAGAAGGGGATCAAGTCCTAGTTTTTAATTCTAGATTACGACTTTTCCCTGGGAAACTCAAGTCATGATGGTACGGCCCCTATATTGTCAAGTGCGCTTATCCACATGGCGCTTTTCTTCTTTAGGATAAAGTTCTGGGCGAGTTTAAAGTCAATGGGCACCGTCTTAAAAGATATATCACTACTGAAGATGTTGTCACTTCTGACTCAACTAAGTTTCCACCCTTGCAGGATCTGAACCTCACTGACCCTTTACCTCCCCCGGATTCCAATTAATCTGATCTTGGTCGAGCCACGACGTAAAATAAGGTGCTAGTTTGGAGACAACCAAACACTATCTTCCCTACTTGTTGCTTCTTTGTTTTTGTTCTTTCTGTTTTGTTTTTTTGGTTTCTTTTGTCGAGTCAATCGGCTCGGAAATCCAGACGATCGTTTTGCTTGTCCAGCCGATCGTTTCACTAATCCCAGACGCTCGGCTCGTTCCAACGCAGCCTCTGTCCTTTTATTTTGCTTTTTGCGGCCCAGGCTGACCAGCCGATCGGTTCGGTAACCCAACCGATCGGGTAAAGTTTCGTTTGCTCTATTTAACGCACCAAACGCCAGGCTTTTCTCCCCTCTCAAAAACCCTAGCCGCCCCGCCACCATTTTTCACTTTCTCTCGATCGTGTGTTGGTTTCGCTCGCTCCTCGTCGAGCCAGCCGCCTGTCCTCGCCGAGCCAGCCGCCCGCCTGGCTCTTCGACCGCTTGATCTCGCCTCAGCCAACCGGCCGCTTGGTCCTTCTGTCACCGACCGGCCTGCCCGATGTCGTCCGCAGCATCTCCCCAGCCGACCGCCTCGTTGTGCAGTCGCCCGACTGGGACGGAAGTCGTTCGTCTCGCCGACAGACGACGGCGTGTTCCTCGAGCCAGCCAACGACTTGTTCCTCGGGCGTGTTCTGCATCGCCACCTCCTCGGTTTCTTCCTCGAGCCAGCTGCCCGATTGCCCAGATTCATCCGATCGTCTGAGCTTGTTCAGCCGCCCGTCTCAGCATCAGAAATGATCGTCTCAGCGGTCCAGATGATCGTTTGGACCTTCAAACGACCGTTTGGCATCACCAGACGATTGTTTTCTCCCTGCAGTGATGTTCAGCCACTTCCGCAAGGGCAAGGGAAAAGCCCCTGCATCCTCTTCCACATATCCTCCTCGCCGGTCCAGTTCGCAGCCCGAAATATGATTCCGCACACCCTCCCCTACGGGCGAGTCTTCTCCCGAGTTAGACGAGGAGATGCTTCGGGACATTGACGAGGCAGATGAGCTTCTTCGCGAGATGGAGGGAACTCAGAAGGCGGCAAATGATCCAGACACAACCGCTCCTCGTTTACCCCAGATAGCACCTATTCCGGGTAGCTACGACCAGTTCACCAGCGCTGACCACCGCCAGCGTTATGAGGAGATGTTCGCGATTGGGGTCTCTCTTCCTCGTTGGGCGTGCGACACCACCCTTGATGCTCTGGGCATCTGTGACGCCGTCGACGACATCCTCCGCAGAAACCACATGCTTGTTTTCTCCTACCGCGTCACTTCAGTCTACTATGATCTCACCCTCGAGTTTTTGAGCACTTTCCACCGGTTACACGGTTCTTTCGGAAACTCGAGCTGTAAATACCGGATTTTTGGGGAAAATCTGGAATCATCCGCCAGGAAAATCACTTCGTTCATCCTCGACGGCAGGGATGACTATTAGCTAGACCAATGTATGGTGCGGTCTCACGACTCCTACCCCGACAGTTATGACAGAGACAAGTTCTGGGAAGAGATCACCGGGCTTCTTCCCCGTCTTCCTAGTGGGCCCAAGGCCTCGCAGATTCACAACCTGGTGTTCCGTTATCTTCATCGTATTCTGGCTTGCACCATCTTCAGTCGGGAAGGTACTCAGGGTGCAATTACTCAGGTAGAACTCTATGCTCTTTGGTGTCTTATTCATGAGGAACCTTTTAACTGGGTCAATGCTATCATTGAGCATTTTGGTACCCAAGCTAGCCGAGCCACTTCCTCTTCTTTCCACATTGGCCATTATGTTACCCAACTCGCCATCTTTTTGGGTTACACCCACATCGCCTTCCTTCCACTTGAGCTAAAAAATCACCTTATCAACACCCACTATTTGAAAAATAGTAGGTTTATCCGTTTGGGCACTGAAGGCATTTATTACCTTTTGTTAAAGGACACTCAGGTGGTCCTCCAACTCCCGTTACATTCGCGGTTTGCAGCAGCAAACTACGTCTATGAGTTGACTGATTTACCAAGCCATATCCAGCGATTCTACCTGGAGCATCCAGATCCAGACACATTCCCCGAGCCACAGCCTCACAGGAGGAGCCTCTCTTTAGAGGCACACAACGACGACACTGGACCGCCACCGCCACCTTCCAGACGTCGCACCAGGCGGCGTCAAGATGACGACTCCGGTCCTTACGGCTTCTTCGAGATCCAAACTCAGCTGGATGAGATTCAGTACGAACAACAGCGAAAGGGCCACCAGCTAAATCACATGTATCTGATGCAGCGTTCGTAGGAGTCTTGGCATGTGGACAGCGGTCACTATGCCCCTAGTCGACCAGCTTATGACAAGTACGGAGCACAGCAAAGTTATCCAGGCCATGATTCTCCTTATTGGGCAAACTACTACTCTTCCCACCAGCAGCACCCTCCACTGCAGTGACTCTTCCCTCCATCTTGCTCTTAGAGTTTGCTCGGGTCGAGCAAATTTTTATGTCTGGGGAGGGGGTGGGTGGTACGTGATCCACCCTTTATCTTCCCTTTTCAACATTTCTTTCTGCATTTTTATTTGTTTGCTTGCTTTGTTTACTTTCAAACATAAGGTCTTTATCTAGTCGGCCGAATGTTGTAGTTTATCTTCAAAATCAATTACATTATCAAAATTATTTCAAAAAACTTTGCAATATCAAGTTCCCTATGATCATGATAGCAATTTTTGGAAACGGTGGCAAGCCTTAGAGTATCAAATAGAATCAAATGCAGATTTTCTTAATTTTAGCATTAGATTAACTTATTTGTTTTTTTCTCTTATATAATGTAGCTACATGTCTCTTCTGTCTTATGCAACGACACTAAAAAAAGAGTTTTTTATTGCATGGGAAAAATAAATCGCACGCCAAACCCTAAGTCCGGGGTGGCATGCCCTTCTTCCATACCCCACAAAGGGGCGTACCATCAAAAGATGCCAAAACGAGCACACAAAAAAATTGTGGTCAATGTAATCACAAGTCCATGAAAAAATATCCCAAGTCGAATAGAGGAGGGATTTTTCCGTCACACCTCAAATTCTCTATTCCCATGCAACAATCAACCCAAAGAAAAAAAATAATAAAAATGATGAATGTCGAAGCGCAAGTTAGATCGAGGCTGTCTTTACAAAGTATAAGTCTAAAAAATTAAGTTATGAAAAATGGTTTCTTGAGAAACATGGTGCTTGCAATTTGTGGTTCTAGGAGATGGGTCGCTTGGCCATGAAAAGGATAGAAAAATTGCTAACCTAGGGAGGATGAACTTGCTATTCCAAATTTTTTGGAATCTTTTTGATTTTTCAATTGCTTGAGGACAAGCACAACTTTAAGTCCGCGGTATTTTGATGTGTGCTGTTCAACACATCTTTTTCTGCGAATTATTAAGCTTGTCACTTAGAAATTCTCCATTCATCTCTTCAAAATTGCACAAATTGATATTTTCTCATTCTATCACAAATTTGACAATCATGTGCATTTTATTGCAGTTTCAGGACTTGAGTTGATCGATTGGTAACTCAACCGATCGTTTCACAGAATCAAATCGATCGTCTGACATCATGAAATGCTCGGTTCGCCTTCAAAGCATCGATCGTTGATCTCACCAGACGACGGTCGGGATCATCTGACTCCAGCTACCAGCCGCTCGGCTGATGCTCATTGCCGAGCAACACAAAACGTTTTTTTTACTACGCCGCCACCCTAACTAGGGTTGGCAGCCGATCGAGTGGCCGCGTGATCCAGAACCTTCCAACCAATCGGTTGGTTCCCGAACCGGTCGGTTGGCGGTGCGCAGACAGTAGAAATTCCCAGCCGTCATCACCCAAAAAAACCTAAACCTAAATGTAACCCCCCTCCTTCTCCTATAAAAGGAGGGGCACTTCCTCCTCTTACACCATCTGGGATTTCTTGTATTTTTGGAATTCTGCAGCAATTAATCTTGTAGTCGTTCTCTTATTATGCAATAAAGTAGGCTTTGGTTCAAGCACATTTCTTTCTTTCTTGTTCTTGTCTTTTCTCTCTTCTTTAGTTTTAATCCTCTTCCTTCCGTTCTTCAATTCTAGAGCAAGGAACAAAGAGCTAAGCCATTTCATCGTCTCTAGCATAAGGATTAATTTCCTAATTTCTGGGCTAGACTATGGCTTCATTTCTTTCACTCCGTCTCCCATTTCTTCATGTGTGAGTAGTCTCTTATCGGGGCAAGGGGAATAACCCCTTAGCCATGGTTTTAACAACTTCTTCTTAAACGACTAGATGGTAATCGATTTTAATTGATTGATTGATCTTCGAATCACATGTTAATCCAGATGGATATGACCATGGAAATCCGCATTTAGAACAATAAATCGATTACATAGACATTTTGATATGACCGTGGATTTTCGTCTCTTAGGATGATAAACTAGGAAGCATGAGCACCAAGACCAATGGGCTCATGTGGAGTTTCTCTTTTGTGAGTTTTTAATTCACAAGCCTTCATCGAGTCGTCCTTTAAGATTTAGTTATTATCACCTAGGCTAAGGTGGTGAAAACCCCTACGAGCCTCGATTTCCTTCTCTTGATTCAATCACCGCATCCTTCGTTTGCTTTTATTCTTAGTCTTCCATTCATATAGTTTGCTTTTGTTAACAATCTTTTTATGATTCCCTTGTGCATGTTGATTCTTGTTAAGTGTTTCTTTTTTTTTCTTGCATTAGTGTAATCATTCAAACCCTCAACTAGACTTTACTTTCTGCTCTAATAAAAAGAAAAATACCAAAAATAAATAATAAGTTCTTCAAATCTTTGGGTTCTAAGAACAATCTCTAATAGTTGTCCTGTGGGATCAACCTTTCTATACTGCCCTTAAAACCGGAAGTAAAATAGGTTTAAACTCTAGGATTAACCATCTTAGTGATTGATATTGCAAAACGACGAGTATCAATTTGGCGTCGTTGCCGGGGACAACGGATTGTTTTCTCGAACCCCAAAACAATTTTGAAAAAACTTTTTTTTCTTTTTTTCATGCCTTCTGAGTAACATTTCGGAAGTGTACTCCTCTTTCTGCCGAGTTTCCATTCCGAAAGTACGTTTTTTCTGCACATGAATAACTGCTGTAATTGTGCATGCGACGCCCGAACGACGACTTTCAACCGTTTGATCCGGAAATAGAAAGGACCTTTCATCATTTAAATCGTCAAAATCTAGTGAGAATGAACGAAGACGAGGTCGCCCGTAGGATCGACCAAGCTCTCGCAGCTCAAAGAGAGCTCATCCAAGCCGAACAAGCAGAAAGAGAAGCCGCTTTGCGAGCAGCCTTTAGGGCCGAGCAAGAAACCATAGAAGCCGATAGGAGGGAAGCCGAAAGACAAAACAATTAAAAGACTTTTCTGTTCCTAAAACGGCCTATGCGCAACATCCAGTTATACCCCCCGATATTATTGCTCCACAATTTGAAATCCGAACACAATGGATCACCATGATGCAAGCCAACCCTTTTTCAGGAAACAATGGGGAAAGTTGCCAAGATCATCTCCAAAGGTTCATTGACATTTCTTCTTTCAACAAACTTCCAGGTGTCTCTGAAGATGCCATCCGTCTTAGGTTGTTTAAGTATTCCCTCTCCGGCCAAGCTAGTAGCTGGTATAACACCATGGAGAGTGAAGAACATGTCACAACTTGGGAAGTTTTACAAAGCAAGTTCCTTGAAAAATTCTACCCCCCGTCTCTCACCTATGAACTTAGGGGTCAAATAACTCATTTTTCTATGTCCCCAGGAGAGTCTTTAGGTGAAGCCTGGAAACAATTCAAGGATTTACTTAGGAAGTGCCCCCACCATGACATCTCTCAAGCCCAACTCATAGAGATTTTCTATCGTGGTGTTGATGATGATACCAAGTTTTTTCTTGATTCCTCATCTGGAGGAAATTTTATGCATCAAAGTTTAACTAGCGCATGGGAGGTAGTTAAACGGGCTTCCGAAACAAGGGCTAGAAGAGGGATTGGAGGAATCCTTAAGGTAGCCAAGGCAGAAGTTAATAATGATATCCAAAGCATAGCGGAAAGCCTAAAATTAATTGTCTTAAAACAAGATCGGTTAGAGTCATCATTGGTCACCCTTAGGGAGTCACCCCAACAACTAAAAGCCATGGATTCCCTTTGTGGTATTTGCCAAGGATACAACCATACCACCCTCCATTGTCAATACCTCTACAACATACCTATGCAACCTGAAGTAGGTCAACAACCAGAAGACCTCAATTCGATTCATACAATACCAGGCCAAGGCTACTACAATTCCAACCAACCTAGAAATCACCCTGGTTTTCAGTATGGGAACCCCTCAGGTGCCAAGAACTCTACCCAACTTCAGCAAAGGCCTCCCTACCCTCAAAGTCACAACCGACCACCACCTGGATTCCCATACAACAATCAAAGAAACTTTGGAAATCACCAAAATCGACAACCCTACCAATAATTCCAAAACCTAAACCTTCCATCCCAAAATCCAAACCAACCTCAACCTCCCCAACCACCTCAAAATGTCGTCCCTCCTCCCCCCCTAGTCATCCCAACTGGGCAAGCATAGAACAAACCCTCGTGGCCATTCAAGCCCATCAAAAGGCAACTGACGCACAGTTAGCCCGTTTGTTTGCCCAACAAAAACCTCCTGCCGGGACTTTTGCAGGACATCCTGAAAACAACCCCAAACATCCTGAACAACTCAAGGTAGTCTCTACTCGTTCGGGAAAAGTGCACACCCCTTCTCCTTCAGAAGAATCTTCAGACCCACCTCTAGAATTCGAGGATGAGGACATGGTAGTTTTCGAACCCGAAGTCACACCCAAACCATCCATCCCCGAAACCCCTCAAGTGGAAGATGAAGAACCAGTTTACAAACCCCGACCTCCCTATCAAGACCGCCTCAAACAAACAAGACTTGATGCCCGCTTCATGAAATTTAGGGAAGCTATGAAAAAAATACATGTCGACATTCCCTTCCTTGATGCTTTGGCAGACATGCCCGCCTTGTCCAAGTACATGAAATCCCTCTTGACTAGGAAGTATGTTACTAAAGAATACGAGATTGTTAAACTTGCTAGGACTACCTCTGACATTATCCTGAGTAAGATGCCTAAAAAACAGAAGGATCCAGGTTCTTTTGGAATAGGATGCTATTTAGGTGACAATGCTTGTAGGAAAGGCCTAGCAGATTTAGGAGCTAGTATATCCATCATGCCATATAGTCTTTTCAAAAGATTGGGATTCAATGATATGTTACCCACAACCATGACCATCCAACTGGCAGACTCATCCACAACTAAGCCCATGGGAATCATAGAAGACATTCCGGTTAAAGTTGGAAATGATGCATATGTCCCTTGTGATTTTTTGATCATGGATATCAAGGAAGATTTACGCTACCCCCTCATTTTCGGAAATCCCTTCTTAGCCACTGCTCGTGCCTTAATTGATGTTGAGGCCGGTACCATTGTGTTAAGACTAGGGAAGCAAAACCTAGAGTTTAGGGTGTTTGAAAGTATGAAGGGACCTAGCCTTGAGGAAGAAGTCTACCTCCTTGATTGGATTGATGAATTAAACCAATTAAGGGAAGAATGGGAATTAGTTGATGACCCCCTATGCACTGCTCTCACCATCCCCGCCGAATGTGATTTTGATAATGAACCATCAAATCAACTTAAAATTCACTTGGACAACTTTGAGGAAATCCCAAGTGCTGAGATTGAAGACCTTCAGATGATCTCTACCAAAGAAGAACAACCTGAACCACCTAAGGCCCCAGAAATGAAGGCTCTTCCCATAGGTCTGAAATATGTGTTTCTGGATGAATAACAATTATGCCTTGTTATTATCAATTCTGACCTTACCATTGAACAGGAAACCAAGCTTATGGGAGAACTTGGGAAAAGGAGAACAGCCTTAGGGTACAAAATGACGGACTTGGTTGGGATAGATCAATCCATTTGCATCCACAAAATCCCAACGATTGAAAACAGTAAACCTTCCCGAGACCCACAAAGGAAACTCAACCCGAACATGAAGGAAGTTGTCTGTCTTGAAGTGATTAAACTTTTGACTGCATGAATCATCTACCCCATCTCTGACTCTCCTTGGGTCAGCCCGGTCTAGGTCGTCCCCAAAAAGGGTGGGACCACAGTCATTAGGAATGAGAAGAATGAGCTCATCCCCACCCGTACAGTCACAGGGTGGAGGATGTACATTGACTATAGGAAACTCAACAAAGAAACTAGGAAAGACCACTTCCCTCTTCCCTCCCTCAATCAAGTTCTCGAACGTTTAGCTCATCAACAATACTTTTGCTATTTAGATGGCTACTCAGGTTTTTATCAGATTCCCATTCATCCTGAAGACCAAGAGAAGACCACCTTCATATGCCCTTTTGGTACATACGCTTTTAGACGAATGCCATTTGGCCTGTGCAATGCACCAGCCACCTTTCAAAAATGTATGTCTGCCATTTTTTCAGGGTTAACTGAGACTGTCATGGAGGTGTTCATGGATGATTTCTCTGTCTATGGAGATAGTTTCACTTCTTGCCTTGGAAACCTCTCCCTTGTTCTTGACAGATGCATCGAGTCACATTTAGTCCTTAATTGGGAAAAATGTCACTTCATGGTCAAGGAGGGTATTGTTCTGGGCCATAAGGTGAGCAATCAGGGCATTGAAGTTGACCAAGCCAAGATTGAGGTCATCACCAAGCTTCCCCCTCCCACCTCAATCAAATACATCCTAGCCTTCTTAGGACATGCCGGTTTCTATCGGTGATTCATCCGTGACTTTTCTAAAATTACAAAACCTCTCACCAACCTTCTTCAAAAAGAGGTGCCTTTCCATTTTGATACGACATTCATGGAGAGCTTCTTATGTTTGAAAAAGGCTCTCACCACCACTCCTATCATCCGTGCTCCTGACTGGTCCTTACCCTTTGAAGTCATGTGTGATGCTAGTGATTTTTTTGTAGGTGCCATTTTAGGACAAAGAATTGACAAAAAACACCATGTCATTTATTATGCATCCAAGACCTTAGATGAGGCTCAGCGAAATTACACAGTAACCGAAAAAGAAATGTTAGACATTGTCTATGAATTCGATAAATTTCACTCATATCTTGTTGGTTCGAAGGTTGTTGTTTACACTGATCATGCAGCTATTCGTTACCTCATGACCAAAAAGGATGCCAAGCCTAGACTCATAAGTTGGATTTTGTTGTTGCAGAAATTCGATCTTGAGATCCTAGACAAAAAGGGCTCTGAAAATGTCGTGGCTGACCACCTGAGTAGACTCAGCTATAGCCCCATTGATGAACATCCCATAAACGAATCCCTACCCGATGACCAATTGCTCAAGGTTGACTCCCAATTTCCTTGGTTTGCTGATTTTGTAAATTATTTAGCTGTAGGTGTATTGCATCCTGAGTATACAGGGCATTCTAAAGCTAATATTTTACATGATGTCAAAAATTATTATTGGGATGAACCTTATTTGTTTCGACTTTGCGCCGATGGTTTATATCGTCGTTGTGTGTCCCATGAAGAAAGCATTGCCATTTTGGAACAATGTCACTCTGGCCCCTATGGTGGTCACATGAGTTCCCAAAAAACGGCTAGGAAAGTCCTACAATGCGGATTCTTTTGGCCCACCATATTCAAAGACTCATATGATTATGTGCTTTCATGTGACCAATGTCAAAGGACAGGTAATATTTCCAAACGTGACCAAATGCCTCTAACCTCTTGGCAAGAATTAGAGATTTTTTATGTTTGGGGGATCGACTATATGGGCCCATTTCCTTCTTCTTATGGGTTTACTTACATTTTAGTCGCAGTCGATTATGTGTCAAATTGGGTTGAAGCCATACCTACTAAAACATGTGACTCTAAACCCGTTAAGAAACTTTTTAAAGATGTCATTTTTCCTAGATTTGGAGTCCCTCACACCGTCATTTCTGACGGGGGATCCCATTTTTTGGAGAAACGTTTTGAGGCTCTTTTGAAAAAATATGGGGTTTATCACAAGGTTTCCACTCCTTACTACCCTCAGACCAGTGGGCAGGTAGAAGTATCCAACAGACAAATAAAATCAATTTTAGAAAAAACTGTTGGACGAACTAGGAAAGATTGGGCGCTAAAAATCAATGACGCCCTGTGGGCATATCGTACTGCCTACAAAACACCTATTGGCACCACCCCTTTCAGACAGATCTACGGTAAGTCATGTCACTTACCAATAGAACTAGAGCACAAAGCAAGCTGGGCCATCAAAAGTTTGAATTTTGATCTTTCCATGGCTGGAGAGAAATGTTTTCTCCAAATGAATGAGCTTGACGAACTTAGGATGAGTGCCTATGAAAACGCAAGAATCTACAAAGACCGAACTAAAATGTGGCATGATGGTCACATCAAGCGCAAAGACATTAGAGAAGGGGATCAAGTCCTAGTTTTTAATTCTAGATTACGACTTTTCCCTGGGAAACTCAAGTCGCGATGGTACGGCCCCTATATTGTCAAGTGTGCTTATCCACATGGCACTTTTCTTCTTTGGGATAAAGTTCTGGGCGAGTTTAAAGTCAATGGGCACCGTCTTAAAAGATATATCACTACTGAAGATGTTGTCGCTTCTAACTCAACTAAGTTTCCACCCTTGCAGGATCTGAACCTCACTGACCCTTTACCTCCCCCGGATTCCAATTAATCTGATCTTGGTCGAGCCACGGCGTAAAATAAGGTGCTAGTTTGGAGGCAACCAAACACTATCTTCCCTACTTGTTGCTTCTTTGTTTTTATTCTTTCTGTTTTGTTTTTTTGGTTTCTTCTGTCGAGCCGATCGGCTCGGAAATCCAGACGGTCATTTTGCTTGTCCAGCCGATCGTTTTGCTAATCCCAGACGCTCGGCCCGTTCCAACGCAGCCTCTATCCTTTAATTTTTCTTTTTGCTCTATTTAACGCACCAAACGCCAGGCTTTTCTCCCCTCTTGAAAACCCTAGCCACCCCGCCCCCATTTTTCGCTTTCTCTCGATCGTGCGTTGGTTCCGCTCGCTCCTCGTCGAGCCAGCCGCCCGTCCTCGTCGAGCCAGCCGCCCGCTTGGCTCTTCGACTGCTTGATCTCGCCTCAGCCAACCAGCTGCCTGGTCCTTCCGCCGCCGACCGGCCTGCCTGACGTCATCTGCAGCATCTCCCCAGCCGACCGCCTCGTTGTGCAGCCGCCTGACTGGGACGGAAGACGTTCGTCTCGCCAACAGACGACGGCGTGTTCCTCGAGCCAGCCGACGGCGTGTTCCTCGGGCGTGTTCTGCATCGCCACCTCCTCGGTTTCTTCCTTGAGCCAGCTTCCTGATTGCCCAAATTCAGTCGATCGTCTGAGCTTGTTCAGTTGCCCGTCTCAGCATCTGAAATGATCGTCTCAGCGGTCCAGATGATCGTTTGGACCTTCAAACGACCGTTTGGCATCACCAGACGATCTTTTTCTCCCTGCAGTGATGTTCAGCCGCTTCCGCAAGGGCACGGGCAAAGCCCCTGCATCCTCTTCCACAGATCCTCCTCACCGGTCCAGTTCGCAGCCCGAAATCTGATTCCGCACACCCTCCCCTACGGGCGAGTCTTCTCCCGAGTTAGACGAGGAGATGCTTTGCGACATTGACGAGGCAGATGAGCTTCTCCGTGAGATGGAGGGAACTCAGAAGGCGGCAAATGATCCAGACACAACCGCTCCTCGTTTACCCCAGATAGCACCTATTCCGGGTAGCTATGACCAGTTCACCAGCGCTGACCACCGCCAGTTGTTATGAGGAGATGTTCGCGATTGGGGTCTCTCTTCCTCGTTGGGCATGCGGCACCACCCTTGATGCTTTGGGCATCCGCGACGCCGTCGACGACATCCTCCGCAGAAACCACATGCTTGTTTTCCCCTACCGCGTCACTTCGGTCTACTGTGATCTCACCCTCAAGTTTTTGAGCACTTTCCACCGGTTACACGGTTCTTTCGGAAACTCGAGCTGTAAATACCGGATTTTTGGGGAAAATCTAGAATCATCCACCAGGCAAATCACTTCGTTCATCCTCGACGGCAGGGATGACTATTGGATAGACCAATGTATGGCGCGGTCTCACGACTCCTACCCCAACAGTTATGACAGAGACATGTTCTGGGCAGAGATCACCGAGCTTCTTCCCCATCTTCCTAGTGGGCCCAAGGCCTCGCAGATTCACAACCCGGTGTTCCGTTATCTTCACCGTATTATGGCTTGCACCATCTTCTGTCGGGAAGGTACTCAGGGTGCAATTACTCAGGTAGAACTCTATGCTCTTTGGTATCTTATTCATGAGGAACCTTTTAACTGGGGCAATGCTATCATTGAGCATTTTGGTACCCAAGCTAGCCGAGCCACTTCCTCTTCTTTCTGCATTGGCCATTATGTTACCCAACTCGCCATCTTTTTGGGTTACACCCACATCCCCTTCCCTCCACTTGAGCTAAAAAATCACCTTATCAACACCCACTATTTGAAAAACAGTAGGTTTATCCGTTTGGGCACCGAAGGTGTTTATTACCTTTTGTTAAAGGACACTTAGGTGGTCCTCTAGCTCCCGTTACATTCACGGTTTGCAGCAGAAAACTACGTCTACGAGTTGACTGATTTACCAAGCCATATCTAATGATTCTACCTGGAGCATCCAGATCCAGACACCTTCCCCGAGCCACAGCCTCACAGGAGGAGCCTCTCTTTAGAGGCACACGACGACGACACAGGACCGCCACCGCCACCTTCCAGACGTTGCACCAGGCGGCGTCAAGATGACGACTCCGGTCCTTATGGTTTCTTCGAGATCTAGACTCAGCTGGATGAGATTCAGCACAAACAGCAGCGACAGCGCCACCAGCTAAATCACATGTATCTGATGCAGCGTTCGCAGGAGTCTTGGCATGTGGACAGTGGACACTATGCCCCTAGTCGATCAGCTTATGACGAGTACGGAGCACAACAAAGTTATCCAGGCCCTGATTCTCCTTATTGGGCAAACTACTACTCTTCCCACCAGCAGCACCCTCCACCGCAGTGACTCTTCCCTCCATCTCGCTCTTAGAGTTTGCTCGGGTCGAGCAAATTTTTAAGTCCAGGGTGGGGGTGGGTGGTACGTGATCCACCCTTTATCTTCCCTTTTCAACATTTCTTTCTGCATTTTTATTTGTTTGCTTGCTTTGTTTACTTTCAAACATAAGGTCTTTATCTAGTCGGCCGAATGTTGTAGTTTATCTTCAAAATCAATTGCATTATCAAAATTATTTCAAACAACTTTGCAATATCAAGTTCCCTATGATCATGATAGCAATTTTTGGAAACGGTGGCAAGCCTTAGAGTATCAAATAGAATCAAATGCAGATTTTCTTAATTTTAGCATTAGATTAACTTATTTGTTTTTTCTCTTATATAATGTAGCTACATGTCTCTTCTGTCTTATGCAACGACACTATAAAAAAAAAGAGTTTTTTGTTGCACGTGAAAAATAAATCGCACGCCAAACCCTAAGTCCGGGGTGGCATGCCCTTCTTCCATACCCCACAAAGGGGTGTACCATCAAAAGATGCCAAAAAGAGCACACAAAAAAATTGTGGTCAATGTAATCACAAGTCCATGAAAAAATATCCCAAGTCGAATAGAGGAGGTATTTTTACGTCACACCTCAAATTCTCTATTCTCGTGCAACAATCAACCCAAAGAAAAAAATAATAATAAAAATGACGAATGTCGAAGCACAAGTTAGATCAAGGTTGTCTTTACAAAGTATAAGTCTAAAAAAATTAAGTTATGAAAAATGTTTTCTTGAGAAACATGGTGCTTGCAATTTGTGGTTCTAGGAGATTGGTCGCTTGGCCATGAAAAGGATAGAAAAATTGCTAACCTAGGGAGGATGAACTTGCTATTCCAAATTTCTTGGAATCTTTTTGATTTTTCAATTGCTTGAGGACAAGCACAACTTTAAGTCTGCGGTATTTTGATGAGTTCTATTCATCACATCTTTTTCTGCAAATTATTAAGCTTGTCACTTAGAAATTCTCCATTCATCTCTTCAAAATTGCACAAATTGATATTTTCTCATTCTATCACAAATTTGACAATCATGTGCATTTTATTGCAGTTTCAGGACTTGAGCCGATCGATTGGTAACTCAACCGATCGTTTCACAGAATCAAACCGATCGTCTGACATCATGAAACGCTTGGTTTTCCTTCAAAGCATCGATCATTGATCTCACCAGACGATGGTTGGGATCGTCCGACTCCAGCTACCAGCCGCTCGGCTGATGCTCATTGGCGAGCAACACAAAACGTTTTTTTTTACTACGCCGCCACCCTAACTAGGGTTGGCAGCCGATCGAGTGGCCACGCATT
The DNA here is from genome assembly GCA_963693085.1 of Alisma plantago-aquatica. Lineage (NCBI taxonomy): Eukaryota > Viridiplantae > Streptophyta > Magnoliopsida > Alismatales > Alismataceae > Alisma > Alisma plantago-aquatica. The sequence continues at coordinate 1,954,278,646 of OY856409.1, forward strand.
CCAGAACCTTCCAACCGATCGGCTGGTTCCCGAACCGGTCGGTTGGCGGCGCGCAGACAGCAGAAATTCCCAGGCGTCAGCACCCAAAGAACCCAAAACCTAAATGTACCCCCCCTCCTTCTCCTATGAAAGGAGGGGCACTTCCTCCTCTTACACCATCTGGGATTTCTTGTATTTTTGGAATTCTGCAGCAATTAATCTTGTAATCGTTCTCTTATTATGCAATAAAGTAGTCTTTGGTTCTAGCACATTTCTTTCTTTCTTGTTCTTGTCTTTTCTCTCTGCCTTAGTTTTAATCCTCTTCCTTCCGTTCTTCAATTCTGGAGCAAGGAAAAAAGAGCTAAGCCATTTCATCGTCTCTAGCATAAGGATTAATTTCCTAATTTCTGGGCTAGACTATGGCTTCATTTCTTTCTTCCTCCGTCTCCCATTTCTCCATGTGTGAGTAGTCTCTTATCGGGGCAAGGGGAATAACCCCTTAGCCATGGTTTTAACGACTTCTTCTTAAATGACCTGATGGTAATCGATTTTAATTGATTGATTGATCTTCAGATCGCATGTTAATCTGGATGGATATGACCATGGAAATCCGGATTTAGAACAATAAAATCGATTACATAGACGTTTTGATATGACCGTGGATTTTTGTCTCTTAGGATGATAAACTAGGAAGCATAAGCACCAAGACCAATGGGCTCATGTGAAGTTTATCTTTTGTGAGTTTTTAATTTGCAAGCCTTCATCGAATCGTCGTTTAAGATTTAGTTGTTATCACCTAGGCTAAGGTGGTGAAAACCCCTACGAGCCTCGATTTCCTTCTCTTGATTCAATCACCGCATCCTTCGTTTGCTTTGATTCTTAGTCTTCCATTCATATAGTTTGCTTTTGTTAACAATCTTTTTATTATTCCCTTGTGCATGTTAATTCTTGTTAAGTGTTTCTTTTTTTTTCTTGCATTAGTGTAATCATTCAAACCCTCAACTGGACTTTACTTTCTGCTCTAATAAAAAGAAAAATACCAAAAATAAATAATAAGTTCTTCAAATCTTTGGGTTCTAAGAACAATCTCTAATAGTTGTCCTGTGGGATCGACCCTTCTATACTGCCCTTAAAATCGGAAGTAAAAAAGGTTTAAACTCTAGGATTAACCATCTTAGTGATTGATATTGCAAAATGACGAGTATCACTTGTCCTTTTGCTGACTTGTCTCAAATAGATCCAAAGGTGTGTTCTTTAGGACAAGCAACATTTAAGCTTAGGGGAGTTTGATGCATTGGATATTTGTCATTTTCACAGGCTATTTTATATTGATTTTTGTGTACTAACTATTCATTTTCATATTAATTTGTGTATGATTTATTAATATTAGCCCGTGTTACTCAATTTCATCAAATAAATATAATTTTAATGTTTTTGAATAATTTATTATATTTTAAAGTACTTATGTACGTTTTTGTGCCTTTCAGGTACCACAAGAGTCGCATAAACTCGGTACTAGTATCTTCACAAGTTGGTAGTATCAAATCCATGTCAGAGAGAGAGAGAGAAGGTTTGAAGTACAGACTCGGTACTACCAACTTACATACTCGATACTACCGAGTCTGCCCAATCAGGTAAATCCATAAATCAAGTTTAATCCGATGGTTGAGGATTTATTTTGCCCAAGTCACTTCTATGACTTAAGGGGAGTTCGGAATGACCTAATCTATCATGTCCTATTCCATTACACAATGGCTATAGCAAGAGAGCAGAGAACGAGAAGGAGAACCACAAGTTTGGGAGGTTCTGGACACGTTCGGTGGGCATAATTTGTGGTTTAGAGATCCGTTCATCAACATGGAGAGTCCTAGTCACGTTTCTTCAGGGGGTTATTGATTTTTTTATGTTCTCCACATTTTTCCCTCTTCCTAGCATGTTTTTGTCCATAGAAACCATGAGAGGATAATCCTTGTGTTCTCTAGGACCCAGGAGTAGCCCGATTGTACAGTGTATATGGATCATTTGCATTAGTATATTGATTTCTCCTTATTCTTGGGTATGTTGCTGTGAAATAGTATTGAATTATCTATGTTGCGCATCATAGGTGATTAATTAGATCTTTGATAACTTTGGGAGGAGGATTAAGGATTGGAAATCCATAGTAACACACATTTTATATCACCCTTTAGGAAAGGTGGCTTACAAATGTGAAGAGATTACCATAGAGGATTCGTTAAAGCACCTAACTAATTAACCAATTACTATGGAAACCAGGTTGGCATTAGAATAGGTAGTGAACTACACTACGGGAGTGGGTAGTTCTTGATACATGCTCTTTGTCCAGGAGTCAGAGGAATATCTATTAATCTTAGGTAAAATATGTAGTGTCGATCGTGGTGAAACCCCAGTCTTAGAGAATTTCTTCTCATTGTGATCACAAACCATTAAATTAGTTTTCTTTCTTACAATTAGTTTAATAACTCTCAAATCAAAGTTTTCTTCATCTTAGCTCGTCGAAAGTAGTTAGTATTAGTTTCTTGAATTATGTTTCCCCATATTCGATATTTGGGCCTCATTGTCCTGTATTACTTCGACGCGTACACTTGCGTTTTACACGTATAGTTTATTTGTGTCAAGTTTTTAGCACCATTGTCGAGGAAACGTCATATTCAAGCACTATGAGTTCTATAATCGGCCAATCTAGGCCACGCTCTTTATTTTTTTTATTCTTTCCAAATATGAATTGAAAATATTTTTTTATATTTGATCACTAGTATCTCATTCTCACATTGAATTCATAAATTTCAAGTACTAGTGCATGGTTCAAACATGAACCACTGGTTGCGGTCCCACAACAAATCCATAGCCGAAAGGTATGGGTGATGCAGAAGAAGAACGGACCCTCTGGGAGAAGATTAAGGCATCATCCTCAACAACTTAGCTTGGGCCAATCAAGCGACAAGTGATAAGTGTGGAAATCTACAAGATCGATTCTGGGCTAGTGGTGTTAGTCAAGCAACATGCTTTCAATGGCCACAATACTAAAGACCTAATGACTCACATCAATAATTTCTTTGAATGTTGTGACATGGCGAAGATAGATAAAGTTCCTTCTACCATGATATACCTAAAGTTGTTTCCATTATCCTTGACAGACCATGCTAAGTCTTGGTTCTTTAACCTCAAGATGAAATCCATAGAGACATGGGACCAGATGATTGTCGCATTCTTTGAGCATTATTTTCCACCACAGAAGGCAAATAAATTGATGTAGAAAATTTACAACTTCAAGCAACAGGCTGAAGAGAAATACTCCGAGGCTTGGGAGCATTTTCAAAACATGTTGTGGAAGGTACCTCACCATGGTATAGATCTATATGGCCAAGTAAAAACCTTGTATTATGGCCGACATCAGGGTGAGAGGACCACCCTAGACAGTGTAGGATCTGGATTTTTCTTGAAAAATAAGCCTTCTAGATGCCACAAGATGCTAAAGAGCATGGCTAAGAATCATTCGTGGGGTGAAGAACGAGAATGCCCAACAACCATTAAAAGCACTAAAGAATCTAAAGTCATCTCGACATTGAATGAGAAGCTTGACCTAATTGTCACAAAATTATGCCAGAAGGATGTAAAATCATCTGTAGGTGAAGAATAGGATTGTATGTACATGCCAGAAGTACCAGTAGGATAGTGCCTCCAATAAGATTGACAAAATTGAGAACATATTAGGAAAGTTGGTGAGACAAAATGAAGCAATTATGGGTCACACATAGAGGGAGTTACAAAACCAAGGCACCCAAATATGCAACATTGAATATCAAATTTCCCAATTAGCAGTAGAAGTTGTTTCCTTGAAGAAGTTCAATCAGTAAGGATCACCTGGGAATGTAGTTGTAGCCAATCAACATCACCAAGCAAAATTCATCTCTGTTGTCAAAGAGTGAGAACATCATACCAATGAGGCACCCAAGAAACACACTCAGGAGTCTGATTGGGTGTATGTGCCTAAAGTCCCATTTCCTCACAGTCTATAGGGATTACCAGGAGGATGAAAAATTCCAGTGGACAGTGAAATTCAAGGTCCCATTCATGTTAAATCACCGACTATAGTTCCTAAAAGGGTGCCTATTCAACAAGAGCAAGTGAAGGTTTTACTACATAGTAGAACAGTCACAGTCAATAAAGAGGAACCTACAATTCAAAAGGAACAACCACTGATAACATCACCCATAGAGGAGGTACCAATTTCTATTTTAGAAGGTGGTGCTGAAGCAAGCTTAGGGGAGGTAGTTTGTCAAGTACCATATGTTCCCCCACATAATCGAGCAGAGAAATCTGATGTGCTATCCCCAGATAGTCTGAAGTCGAGGAAAAAAGAAATAGAGTTCAAAAAGTTTCTGGACATCTTTCGGAAGCTCCACATCAATTTGCCATTGGTGGAGGCGATAAATCAAATTCCTGCTTATGGGAGATTTTTGAAAGATATCATTGACAAAAAGTGGAGGAATAAAGACACAAATATTATACATGTTGATGAGCTGATAAGTACATTGATCAAGGGGAAGATGCCAAGGAAAAGGAAGAACCCATGATGTTTCTACATCCCATGTTCTATAGGTGGCAAATATTTCAAGCAGGCACTATGTGATTCAGGAGTGAGTATTAATCTCATGCCTCTTACCACCTTTTTAAGGTTAGGGTTGAAAGAACCAACAAGAACATCTATGTCAATCGAGTTGGCGGATGGCTCTATTGTGAGGCCATAAGGGATATGTGAGGACATGTTGGTTAAAGTTGACAAGTTCATCTATCCAGTTGACTTTGTGGTGACGGACATGCATGAGATACGAGGATCATATATGCTTTTAGGATGACCATTCCAAGCTATGATTGATGTGATCACTGCCATTGGAAGAAGCTATTTGACACTCAGGATAGATGATGATAGAGTGGAGTTCAGACTTCCGGATGAATCTTCACTACCATCTCATTACAACCCGGGCTGAGAAGGATCATTAATGTCGAGCCAAGGACGTTAAACAAGGGCGTTTCATGGGAGGCAACCCAATTTTATTTTTTGTCATTTACATTTTGTTTAGGTGTTTTTCTTAGTTACATTTAATATTTTTCATGTTATATTTTAGTTGATGTAAAAAGGTATCGTGATACTCTTGTTTGGTGTGTAGACAGGGTTAACGTCAGTACTACCGACCCCCAAGTCGGTACTACCAACTCCTTATCTGTTAAAATTCTGTAGAATGTCAGTACTATCGAGTTCAAAGTCGGTACTACCGAAATTTTCCCATAAAATCACTTCAATCCTAGACCCAAGTCGGTACTATCGAGTTCAAAGTCGGTACTACCGAAATTTTTCAGCAAAAAGGTGACTAAATCTACAAGAAGAAGTTGTCGGTACCACTGATACACAATGTCAAGGGATATAAATTTTCAAAGCTCAAAGAAGGAGAGAAAATGTCATATCTTGATGCAAAAAGACACAAATTAGTGAAATCAAGAAAAGGGATATATGCTTTCACAACTTGATTCAAATAACCACCAATCATCCATGACCAACACCCTACAAAGCATCTGGTATACTTGTTCCACCTCTAGGTTTGGATTTTTGACTATGAGGACATGGTAAAATTCAAGCTTAGGGGAGTTAGGTGTTAGAACGACTTTATCTTTGCTTTTTACTTGCTTTTAGCTTTTATTTTTGTAATTTGTAGGATCCAAAATCTATCTAGTGTAACGTGGAGCTTAAATTTTATTTTTTGTTTGTTCCTAGAAATTGTCATGTGTGCTTTTAAGTTTGCTATGGAAATTGAGAATATTTTTTGTGTGGTCTTAGTGTGAGTACTTGAGTAATCTCACTTAGAGGAAGTGTATGTGTTTGTCATCTTAAGTGCATTTAATATGAATGGACATCTTAATTATTCATGAAATGTGTATCAATATGGGGTTTGAGCCTATGTTGATCAAATAGTTAACAAGACCTTAAATTGAAGTTTAAGAAAAAAAATCCTAAGGTTACCCTGTACACAAGTCATTAGAGAGGTACATATCACAATTTCATGAAAGGTTTTGTCTCTTAGTTATGTGATTCCACCCATCCTCCACTCAATATTGACTCACCAACTTAAGATGAACAAGTACACCAAATTATTTTCTCTTGTTGCATTGCATGGCATAGTAGGTGATATGATAGTTAGTTTTTTTTATTGCATTTGTTACAAAAACAAAAAAACTATACCATGTTGTGTGCTTCAACAATTTATGTATACATCATTCAAGTTGCATAAATAATTACATGTAGATTGCATGCATTTTTTTCATCATTCATTTTGATATGATGTGATTATCATTTTCCTTCAAACTTTGAGTGTAGGGATATGCATCCATACCCTTAGAGAAAAAAGAATGATATGTAGTAAAGCCCAAGAATTTTCATCATGCTAGAACAATGGGCCAATGAGAAGAAAAAGAAAAAAAGTTTGATAATGTTTCAAAGTTAAGAGGGAGAAAGGATGACCTCAACTCTTCACAAAAATGAGGGAAACATACACATGATGCATTCTTTACTTCGAATTTTTGTTCTTCAAATTGATGACATCTTTTGAATCATGCATCATTCTACCAATAAAGTAGGCATTAGGATTAATGCATTTTTCATTCTTTTCACCATATAGGTTCATCATGCTTTATTTGTGCATAAATAATTTGGATATTACTTGTGATTCTTTATTTGCCACCCAATTCATTCCATCCATTGCTCTTATTAGTAGGCCACTTAAATGATTAGTCTCCTCATTCATTCTTAAAAGGAGAACTGCTTCCAAGTAGTTGGTAGTTAGGAAAAGGGCAATGTAGAATAGGGAATCATATAATGCACCAAGCAAATGCCTGATTGATTATGATGTTAATTGCTCTCTTGATAGTGTTAATTTATCTAAGGGTGGACAACTTTTATGGAAATTTCTGGTCGCTATAGAGTAGTTGATTGTTCAGTGATCAGTGAAAGATGGGTTGGGATCGCCAAGTGGGTAAGTTGAGAAATGATGTTCACATTCCTTGTCCTTTTGTTGACTTGTCTCAAATAGATCTGAAGGTGTGTTTCTCAAGGATGAGCAACATTGAAACTTAGCGGAGTTTGATGCACTGGATATTTTTGGTTTTCATAGGCCATTTTATATCGATTTTTGTGCACTTACCATTCATTTTCATATTAATTTGTGCATGATTTATTTATTTTAGCATGTGTTAATCAATATCATCAAATATATATAATTTTAATGTTTTTGAATGATTTATTATATTTCAAAGTACTTATGTACATTTTTGTGCCTTTTAGGTACCTCAAGAGTCGCACAGACTCGGTAGTACTGATTTCACAAGTCGGTAGTATCGAATCCACTTTAGAGAGAGAGAAGGTTTGAAGTACAAACTCAGTACTACTAAATTACAAACTTGATACTACCAAGTTTACCTGGTATTGCATGATGGCTATGACATGGGAGTGGAAAACGAGAAGGAGAACTGCATGTCTGGGAGGTTCTGGGCATGTTCGGTGGGTAGAATTCACAGTTTGCATATCCATTTGTCAACGTGGAGCGTCCTAGTCACATTTCTCTAGGGGGGTTCATCGATTTTTCTATGTTCTCCACATTTTTCCTTCTTCCTAGCATGTTTTTGTCAATGAAAACCATGAGGGGACAATCCCTTTGTTCTCTAGGACCCTGGAGTAGCCCGGTTGTACCCTGTATATGGATCTTTTGCATTTATATATTGTTTTCTCCTTATTCGTGGGCATGTTGCTATGAAATCATTTTGAATTATCTATGTTCCGCATCATATGTGATTAATTAGATCCTTGATAACTTTAGGAGGAGGATTAAGGATTGGAAATCCATAGTAACACTCATTTTATATCACTCTTTGGGAAAGGTGGCTGACGAACGTGAAGAGATTACCCAGAGGATTCGTTAAAGCACCTAACTAATTAACCAATTACTATGGAAATGGGGATTGTCATTAGAATTGGTAGTGAACTATAATATGGGAGTGGGTAGTATTTTCTACAGGCTCTTTGTCCAGGAGTGGGAGGAATATATATTAATCTTAGGTAAAATCTACAGTGTCGATCATGGTGAAACCACAATCCTAGATAATTTTTTGTCATTGTGATCACAAACTATTAAATTAGTTTTCTTTCTTGCAATCAATATAATAACTCTCAAATCAAAGTTTTCTTCGGCTTAGCTGATCTAAATTAGTTAGTAGTAGTTTTTTGAATTATGTTTCCCTGTGTTTGGTATCCGGGCCTCGTTGGCCTATATTAGTTTGACGTGTACGCTTGAGTTTTGCACGTACATTTTAGTCATGTCAGTATGCTAGAGTGGGTGTAAAATTTTCAAATCTCAATAAAGGTATTCAAAACAACCAAAGTGCAACAACAAAATGAAATTAATGACTATATTCAATTTCTTCCTAAAACATTACAAAAGTACATCTTAATCTCCCACATAGGGTTTACATGTATGATACACCATAAGGATCTAGTAGAGGGAAATCTAATCCATATTAATGTCGGTCTTCAAGCTTTAACTCCTTAAGCTTTGTCATAACTTCTTATCATCCAATTATTTCACCTAGGATTGGAAGCATACCCTAGCAAGAAGAGAAAAATAGATAACATCAACAAAAGTTGGTATGTGCATACTAAAAAGGAAATTGAGCAATATATGGAATAAAGGACGTCAAAATAAAAGGATTCCCATAGAAAAGTAATGGACTACCCAAAGGGGGCATAAAAGGAGAGAATTATGATTGATGAATAAAAATGAGATTACTACCATAAAAGTAATAATAAAAGTGGTGCCACAAAAGCACACAAAATCTTTAGGCACAAAACCCATCACTTTAATAACAACTTGCATGTATGTGAGATAAACATAGCACTAGAACAATATAAAGACAAAGGTGACCAAGCCTCATAAACTTGAAACCTGATAGAGATTGGCACATAAACAAATTCCCCCATAAAAAAAGTGTGGGCCAAGACTCATAAACTTGAAACCCGGGTATGGGGCACATAACATCCATCCCAAAATATAATAAGGGCACATAACCCAAAAACCAATGCAATTACACTACTCTAGGGCTACTGAGTCACATAACATGCTTAATAGAGAGGCAAGTAAAAAGTATAGTTATATAAAACAATATTTGTCACTGCGTTAATAATAATATAAGAAACCACCACAAAAGTGGGCAAAAAGAGCATGTATTGCCAAGTAAAGTTCCATCATGGTCAAAGTATAAGATTGAGATCAAAAGAATGATTCACAAAATTAGAATCAAGTATATATTCTCAAGAGAAAGATATACCATGTAGGCTATTGTCCATAGGACCAAGGAAAAGAAGAAAGAAGAAAGTAGATGAATGGCTCAAAAGAAACAATAGGGGATGCAAACATACATTAAGAGAGAGGAATTAGAAATTTCTCAAAATAGAAATAATTTGGGATGAAATCATACCTTACTTAAGAATATAAATAGTCCAAAGTCATTCCTAGATTCAATCCTAGGTCTCCAAAGCACATATGATGCATATATGTAAAATTAGGGTTAGGTTTACATTAATTATTCAAAACCCTAAAAAATCACCCTTATAATATTAGTGAATTAGGTTATCAAAATCACACCATATTTCATATTATAATTTTGTGATTTCAAAATAGATTTTACTTTTATTTCTGACTTATAAATTATTTGTTATGAATTTTACAAATTATAATCAATGAGGAAAATCCATTAAAATAACCTTTTTGAAACATAAGATTTAAGTGACAAAATTAGCACCATTAGATAGGTTATTTTTTTTATTCCCAATCATATTTTATTATATTTTTCTGAGCTATATATAATTAGTTATGAGTTTTTGAATATCAGCCAATCAGAAATTTCCACGTCAGCAAAACACCTACAAGAGAGAAAGAGAGAGAGGGAGAGGGGTGGGCTGCATGTTGAGTTATCCCAATCACTACTGGCCAATTCAGTTGGCCCCATAGAGAACTTGGGAACTTGCTTCAGCACGAAAAGAAAAATAAGCGATCGTGAAAAGACCAAAATAACCCTTGAGTGAAAAAGCACAGAAAGAGGATTCGAGGAGGATAAAATTGAGAAATCAAGTGGACTCGTCTTCCTACTTTGCTTTATCTTACATGAGAGAGACACATAAACAAACAAATCTCAAATCCAAGGCCTATCTAGCGACATGGTGCAAATCCTCATAAACCGATCTCAGACGGAAGTCCTTTGTCTCTCGTCAGACACATCGACCTAGATCAAAGGTGATGAGGAAAACCAGGGACTCTAGAATAGGTATGTGCCATGACTAGAAGGGAAAAGGGGGAAACTTGATTTGTTCATCCATTGAAATTAACTTGGTGATAAGCTTCAAAAGCTTTAGTGGGACCATATATACTTTCTCTAGATTTTTCTAGGGTCGAACGCCTCACATCCAACTCAGGCTTCTTGACACGGGTGGTCGGAGTAGGTGAAGTAGGTCTGAGGAAACATGAGAACCAACAATTTTTAGAAAATGAGACCATGGACTGTAGTGGTGGTTGGGGAAGGAATTCCCATCAATCCGAAGGCATAATATGGTGAGAATGGAAGGGAAGGAAAGAACAGAGAAGAAACAAGGGAAGAAGGGAGGTAGCGACAGTCCAAGCTAGATGTGCCATAAGCCCTAGGTTTTATATGATCTATGGGTTCAAGAAAGAGAGAGGAAGACAAGGGAGAAGGAACTGAGAAGAAATGTTTGAAGTTGAGGGAGAAATTGATGGAGTTTTGCAACGCCACTAAAAATCCTAGAGATAAATGAATCTCTAAGTTTAGCCTTGCTAGTACTATGGTAAGATATCCACCCACGTATGCTAGGACACGCGGAAGTCTTATCGTAGTATAGTTAAGGGTCGAATCCTCGGGACAACGGTCTTGATGTAATCAAGATGAAAAACGTTTAGTCGTACTTAACTACTTAACAGTTGATATTTAGATCGAAAGTTTGATTTGGTTTTAAGCTAAGTACAAGGAAAGTAAAGCAAGAAAGTAGAAATTAAGGTTGTAAACAATGATTAAAAACCACTAGGATGTTGCTGAGTTTCACACCACTACACATGGATCATAAACATGCAACATAATAAAAAGACTTGCAAAGAGAAACCAATCAGTTAGTATCTTTGTAGACTTAGCTTCCTTTCGGATAACCAACTATGAGGAGTGTGGAGTATTGCAATTCCAGCCATCCCCTAACGAATGGTCACTTACTTTGCATTACTCCTTCATGAAGTGTGTTCCTCGACCTTACCAAGGTTGCACTTCCATACGTCAACTGATTCCATTTCATAGTATGAAAGTGCAACGATGGGAGTGAGTTTACTCCACTCGTGAAAGCACTCCTAGATACCGAAATAGACATATGGTGACTACATATATCTAGAACCAACATTCAATCGATATTCAGATCTAAGGGTATAAACGTAGACAATTCATACCAAGAGACAATAAGTAACACAAGTTGGTGATCAAGCAACAAGCATTCATTAAACGATTGATGTTGAGCCAAAAAGGAGAGTATCTCTATTGCAAACGATTGAATTACATTGCATGAAATGAAAACATGGGTAGAGGGGCTACTCCCCGCACCCTAGTGAAAAGGACTACTCGCTCATCTCAAGAGAAAAGGAAGGGGTGAGAAGAGAGAGAAAGAATGACATCTCCACGGAGGAGGGAAGGTTGAACCCTTGGTGGAGAGAGCAACGATCTTCACACTTCGTGGTTGCCTTGATGAAGGATCTTCTCCTCACACCTTCTTTGTTGATGAGAGAGAAAGTATCTTGATGATGAGATGTGGACCTCAAACCGGCAGCCTTAGGGCGATGGATGAAGGATGGAATTGCTCTGGAACTGGAGAGGCAGCCTTTGGGCATCTGAGATCTCCCTCCTTGGAGGACCCTTGGGGTCTTATTTATAGGCTTTGAGTGAAGTCCAAACGGTTTGGAGACCGTTTGGACCTCAAGACCGTTTGGGGCCTCAAGACCATTTGGAGTGTGAGATCGTTTGGCTTCAAACGGTCTTGAGACCGTATGAACTCCATGCGGTCTCGGGACCGTTTGGCTTCATGCGGTCTTGAGACCGTTTGAACTCCATGCGGTCTCGGGACCGGTTGGATTCATGCGGTCTTGAGACCGTTTGAACTCCATGCGGTCTCGGGGCCGGTTGGCTTCATGCGGTCTTGAGACCGTTTGAACTCCATGTGGTCTTGGGACCGGTTGGCTTCATGCGATCTTGAGACCGTTTGACTCCATGCGGTCTCGGGACCGGTTGGCTTCATGCGGTCTTGAGACCGTTTGACTCCATGCGGTCTCGGGACCGGTTGGCTTCATGCGGTCTTGAGACCGTTTGACTCCATGCAGTCTCGGGACCGGTTGGCTTCATGCGGTCTTGAGACCGTTTGACTCCATGCGGTCTCGGGACTGGTTGGCTTCATACGGTCTTGAGACCGTTTGACTCCATGCGGTCTTGAGACGGGGTTCTTCTTTTATGATTTTTTTGTGCTTTTTCTGCATATATAAAAGGAAAAAGTTAGTCTGATGGTGTATTTACAAAAAAGGGGTAAAATTAGGATTATGTATAGTTTAAACTTAAAAAGAGTATGGAAAACTAAGGAAAAAGACTAAGATAAACGACTAAAATAGGAGGTTATCAGAAATCAAAGAAAGAAAATTGCTAGGAACTAGTTTCCTAGTTCGTGTGGAGAATAGTGGGAACGAGGGGAGAAGACGGCAACTGTACGATCACATATTTGATGGTCACCATTTAGTCCATGCTATTAAAAAAAAGAAACTAGGCATGATACTCAAAATACACATGACAAAACCAGCTTTAGGAAACCCAGAAATAATGAATGTGTGACATAATACAAATCCGATTGAACCGAAGTGTTATTAAATTATTTCTCTTTTTCTTTCTTTCTTCAATTAAGGGTTCAAACCTTATCCAAATTAGGTGAAAATTTGCACAGAGGCCAATTAAGGTATGTATATTCTAATCATGCAATTAGATTTTCCTTTTGAAGACTTTTGATGCGTTAAATAAATAAAATTTTAGTTTCTCTTTCCTCATGTATTAATGACATTACAATTATCCAAATTTTGTGAAACTTCATCCACAAGTAATGTTTAGTGTTTTGAATACAAATTTTCCTTTGATTTCATCTTTTGAAGTTATTTTCATATCATTTGTCTTATATGGCTTTTACACATTTTCTCTCTCCTAAACTTACCCTAATAATTCAAGGTTATCCAAATTATATGAAAATTGAAATATAGGCTCTTTTTAGGAAGTAGATTACGAATTTGACAATTGTTTCCACTTGTGTGAATTCCTTTTATGAGATATCTCACAATTGATATTTATGCCTCTTTAGTACATCAGTTATCCCATTTATCATTATTAGTACTATTATTCATTCAATTCTGTTCCAAAACTTCATATTACTATCCTAAGAGTTATGTATCATTATTTAGCACAAATTATTATGAAATCTTCATTTATCACATTGACATATTTTATGTGTCTATTATTGGCCCAAGAATAATGTAGAAACATTAGGTTGCATTAGAGTGACTTATACATGCATTACCTCATTAGAATTATACTAAACATCTTTTAGGTCTAACCTCAACCTTATTTGGCTAAGTCCAAAAGGTCCAAAGATTTGGGGTAGGGACCAAGATCCAGTATGTTACAATTGTTATGATGGATTTCCACAAATTCCTTCATGTTCATTTCCTGGCCCCACGCCGACTTGCACTCATCAGTTAGTAACTTAATCTCAACATGTAGAGAATGAGTTGTTGGGGGGGGGGGAGAATGACTGCCCAGTGGAATTATTTGCACTCGTCTTTTCCCTAAAATATATTCCCAAGTTTCGATTAATGACAACGAACACACAATCTACTTAGTAGTGCAACCTATTGTTTATGGTTTTACTATCGCACCTCTTTGGTAGAACATATGTAATACATTTTTCCCAACCTTTCATTGAGAATGCCAAAGTCATGTAACCTCACATCTTCCATGTTAATCCACAATGCAGCAACATTACCACAAAATTTTATTATGCATTAGTAACATAATGTGTGGCTCATACCATATATTTCAAATTAAAATTTAGGAATGACAATTGATTGTTCTAACATACAACTAAAGTCCATTTCTACTACAAAGTATATTACGACTATGATGCGTTGTATACCTCATCCTCTATTGAAGAGCTACTATTTGTCAGTCATTTGTAAAGATATTGGTGTCTCCTCGTGAGAGTCATAATTTTGATTACTAACTTATTAGTGTATGCTCTCATGGAACATACAAAGTGGAAACAACCATACCAATGCTTGCATTTGTTGCATGCACATGTAATTTGTGTTACTAGTGCATCCCTAATTGCAGTAAGGGTGGTCACTATATGTTGTAATCGCTGAATGGGCAACATCATACATCATACGGTTTGAAAAGGACCCCTACCACGTGTAAAATACGATATGTGGGGGTTATTGTCTTCAAACCATCCATTAACTGCATTTGTGGCATCCATGTAGACTCATACAGTGCATTGGAGGCCACATGGACATGAGGGCATTCCATTCTCCATTGTAAAAAATCTAAGGAGGCACAATGTGACACTTTTAATTAGGAGGCATAACAAGATTGTACCAAAAAAAACCTAAGTACAATATGGGAATAAGATTATTGCACATGTCAATTGAGGGATGAGTTTAGAAACAATATAAAAATGAAGCCAAGTACAGAGCAAGGTCATCAAGTTTGCCAAATTAAACTAGAAATTCTTTCACGCAATACATAAGCCTCTCAACCATCAACTTGAATTGTTGCTGGAGGGAGCTCAAGTCAATCCCATTGTCTGGGAGGCTAGTTCTTGATCTGTCTTTAACAAATTAATCCATCATAATGTCACCATCATTTCAGCATCATATAAAATAGTGGAGAATATAACATGCCAATATTAGGCGACAGTGTGAATGCATGGGATATGTCCATTGTTCAGGAAAGCAGTATGCAGTGTACGGGAGGAGGGGGTACTGCATAGAGTATATGTAGTATGCGGGAGTATATACGGTTTTGGATTTTTTTATTCTTTCAATAAACTAATTATGTATAAAATGATATATCGAGATCATAAATAGAAGTATAAATATATACATCAGGCACTGATATATAAACATATAAATATGCATGTATGATATGCTTATATATGTATATATGTCTATATATGGAATGTGTTTGTAATGTATGTACAAATATTAAAATGTATGTATATCTGTAGATTTGAATAAATAAAAATGTATACATACATGTCCAAATATGTGTTTGTAATTATGTAGGTACAACATATATGTATGTGTACATACGAAATTATCAAAATGTATTCATATAAATGTACAAATGTGTGAGGAAATTGTTATGCATATTACAATGTATACATATAAATAAATGACTATATATTTAACATGTAATGAAATGTGTGTATATATGTATGCATGTATGTATGAAATGTGTGGACACAAGTTGTGGGCTTTTCAAAAATAGAGTTTAATCAGCCGCTTAATCGGCCAAGCGGGAGTATATGCGGCCCTTGACCGCTTAATGGACCAATTAGTAATATGCGGTGCGGTAGGGTGACCGAATAGGCATAAGTGGGAGTATATGCAGTCGTGCATACAGATTTCCCAAATAGTGGATATGTCACACTTTTTTTAGGTAAATAAACGTCCTCTTCAACACGTTGAATGCTTTTTCAACAATATTACATAATTGTGCGTACCAATGGTTGAACATCTACTTCATGTTGTTGTATCTGTGTCTATTTCCTTGATACTCATATGTATGGTAATTTTTGTTGTGATATGGTGCAAGGAACTGACATGTGTTTGGGTAGCCTACATCAACCAGGTAATACCTTCTGATGGGTACTTTGAAACTACCTCTGGTCATGGCTGATTGTAGGATCCTCTAGTCTGCCGCAAAGCCCTCCAACCCCGTCGGGACATACGTAAACTCTATGTAGAAGTCTACAACAGTCATGACATTTAGTGAGACAAACCCTTTTCTATTTTGGTAACAATTTTGCTTTTCATGTTTCACTAAAACTGGGACGTGTGTCCCGTCAATTGCCCCAATGACATCATCAAACAAGGCAATATAGGGTTCAAATAACAAAATAAATTTTGGCATGCATCACAATGTTTGGTGATAACTATTACCTTGAAGTAAGGGTAGAACCTTGGGATCTCCAAGATGTGATGGTGTGGTGTTGTGGTTGTGGTTTGCATCAAAACATATTCAAGACATAAGGAACACACCCCATCCAATACTTCATTGAACGTTCTACTTATGGTCTCACTGGAGTGAATGTAGTCCTCAGATAAAACACAATTGGTATGGCCAATCATCTGTAGGAAGTATCATACTACCTCAACTGATAAGACACGTCTACTATTATGTAATAAGCCACAGTTGCCAAGCTTGTCCACGACGGCTAAAACAGTCTATGGCAACATTTGGTACAAGTCATATGCCCTTTTTTATGCCCAGTTTTGATTTCTAAAACCTTTTGGTGCCCACACATAATACTAACCGACCTAGGTATTGGGTGACGTATGTCATCATCATTGGGATTGTCTAGGGTGACAGTCACTATTGAAGCAGCTATTTCATCAATAATGAGATTTGCTGGCCTAGAAATGACATCCAAAATTTGTGTAACCAGATCTGGTGTACGTGTATGGTCACTACCAACCATGATGCCTACAATTAATATGATAACAAGAGTAAGATAACATGAAAGAGGGTAGAAAACAAACTACTTCAAAAGTAGATAGGAAAATCAAATTGAAGTATTCTTTACGGAGGTAAATATTACAACAATAATCAAATATACCTAATGTTCCCAAACTTAGCAAATAATACAACAAACATCTAACTGAGATATTGAAAATGATATCAAGAAAATGATATCAAAAATGGGAGGAGATTGTGGAATTGTATCATACAAGAGTTTGGGTATGGTGCATGGCTTTTGTTATTCATGCATGTGCCAACACCCTCGGCTTGGAGGAGCCCAAAATGAGGCCAAAACCACTCCCAACCTACCCCATGTGATCAAAGAATGTATTGAAGCAATAACCTCCATGGATGACAAAGTTCAAGACAGAAATATAGGGGAAGGACCCCAGAACAGACGTGCTACCAAGGAATGGCCATTCTGGGGCATGCCCCAATCAACAGAACCTTCAAAAAATGACCTAGAATCCTAGCAGACCCGTGCTAGCCAGCACCCAACATGGCTGTGCTGGCCAGAATAGTTGTGCTCACAGACCCACATACCCAAAATTCTCATGTTCATTCCATTCTTCCACCAAGGCCATTCCCATCCACCACGACCATTCCCACTCACTCCCAAAATGGCCGTTCTGCCCTAAACGGTCGTGCTACCACCTAAACCCTATATTTTTGCTGCACTAAAATTCCTATATTGCCCCCACTTAACCTAGTGCTTCCACCACCACCTATATATACATGGGTGGTGGCCACAACACTAGGTTAGATTCACTATCCACCCCTTAGCTACTCTAGAGCATTCATTACTCTCTTCCTAGAATTCAACCCATTCACCTACCTCCCACCTTCTTTTCTAGGTTTTCTACCATAATCCTGTACATTTCCATGCTCTTCACCCATCTAGGAGGGAGGATGTTCTACATCAACTAGGAGGTGAAAGAGAAGAAGCTTCCACGAGCTCCATGGCCATCTACCTCTTTCTCTTTTCTTTTCTCTTTTGTCTAGTCATGTGTAGCTAAGCCCCTTGTGGTGGGCTATTTGGGGTTAAAATGTTACTTATATTGAACATATTTTCATTATACATTGATTCTCTCTTACTTATATTGAACATATAGTGATACCATGTTGGGGGGAAATAACTTATATTGAACATATTTTCATTCTACATTGATTCTCTCTTACTTCTATCTCGTTTCCCATTATCTTGCTTGTGATTTGTGTTTTTAAACAAGGATTGCTTGTTGTATGATGCTTGAAGACACCTAACTTCTATAGGAAAATGGATTGTTTGTGGCTATCTTAGGAATTTCTCTTAGGTCCAATTAGTAGATCCCTAGCTAGCACCCTTTGTTCCTACATACAACTCCATTCTCCTACAAGTAGGTGTGAGATCTAAGTAGCTAGTGTAAGAGTGATTAGTGCAATTTCCTAGAGTTTTCTAAAGGCTAGATGGTGGTAACATGAGGTGAAACACCCTCATCTCTACCTCCATTTCTACCCTTGGCTCTCAATTGACCTAATACCACTTACCCTAGAAATCTAGACTTGCTAAGTTCTATTAGAATTACACCTAGACCTAGTTCCTCAACTAGTAGCATAGGGTAGATTCAAATAGCACTTGCCCGTTATTTGGTTTGAAAATCTAGATTGAAGATATAAGACTTGCATGATATGTTAAGATCCCCCAACTAACATCAAAGTATCATTCCCAAATGGCCCACCTATCCCTATCATTGCTTAAAACCCACATTGTCCTTTTATCTTGTTCATGCTAGTTTAGTTAATTACCTTTGTTGCTTCTTAGTTAATTGCTTAGTTCTTGATAGCTAGGTTTTGCTTAAGTAGTTAGTGCTCTTTTGAGCTTGCTTGTGTTAATCTTGTTAGCTAGTGATAACCTAGGTTCTTGGTTGCTCTTGTTCTTAACTTGTCTTTTAGTTGTTAATTTGAATTTCTCATCTAGTGTAGCTTAGTTGTAATTCCTTGCTCTTTCTCATTTAATCATTTTGCCTAGCTTCTTAGTCTTAGCTTGATTAGGGTAATATAGTATTTTTGTTAATCTAGTTTCCTTCTTGTTGTTAATTTCTTGCCATCTTAGTGTAATAAACCTCAACCACTTTTAAACCATGAAACCCTACTCTTCACATTAGGAACGTAGCTCACATTAACTTAGATCTAGTACCCCCACTCTCCTTGAGGATCTACCCTTTTCTTACCACTTGCTTATACTACAACACGACCCCATGTGCTTGCGGGTGTGTGTGATTAGTATAAGTAGGTGTGTTATACTAGGTCCACTACAAATTTGAAATATCCCATTTGTGTTTGCCTAAGTTGCATCTAATCAAATCCAATTGGCTAGTTGTAACCCAAGGTAGACTAAGACACACCAAGCTTTTTTGCACTATTGCTGGGGAGTAGAGGTGCTCGGCCTAGCTAGTTAGAGTAGCTTAGCTTTTCCTACTGCCCTCACCATTTCTATTCTTTATTATTTGTGTTAATTTTGCATTGTGGTTTGCTAACTTGTACTTTTTTTTATTATGGCTTGTGCATGTGACAAGTAACCCTTTGGAGTCAATATGGTAGACTGAGATGCACGAGCCCCTTCAATTACTCAACAACCCTACATGATGAAGATGATGGAAGACATGGTATCATTGTGAAGATATGCAAGTTCTACAATATTATGGCATTCAGAACATCTAGGTCTCCATGTCAAGATCTTACACTTGAGAATGGAGAAATCATCCAAATCTTTATTGGGAGCAACAAGGAGAACAAGAGCCAAGAGATAGATCCATATTTGAGGAAGAAGTTCTTGCAAGGTTAAGAAGTCTTACTGAAGTGAAGAGAGAGGTGTCCTTCCATGGACAAACTATTGATTGGCTTGATCAATAGTTGGACTAGATCTCCTTAACACTTGCCCATCATGAGGGGGGAGCTTCCTTTCCAAACCATGACAAATCTCGATAACACAAGTGGTTCTATGGATGCCCCTCAAGGCATCTATACTCCACCACAAGGGCAAGTGTCCACCTTGTAAAAATATCAAGACTCCCCTAGCCCTTGCACTCCACCACCTCCTCATCCTTCATACAACTACCAACAACCACAAAAACCTCCACAACAACCACCATACATCCCTCAAATTCCCAATACACCACTACCATCAACACCACCACAACCATCACTTACTCCCCCTCCTCCCCACGAGCAAGTGGATATGATTTCAATCTTGAGGCGTGACAAGGTTGTAGAGGAGCTCAACAAGGGAGGGAAGCAAGTAGACAAAGATCATAATGGAGAACCCCTACCACAAAGTCCTTGTGAAAGTGCTAAGTGTAGTAAAAATCCTATAGTCCTGCTAGATTTTGAGAACATAATATCTTGTATCTCACCTTCCTTTCAGATGACACCACCAAGTTCCCAAATTGTTGATCCAAGACATCCCAATGTGATATTTTTAGGTTCACAAGTGTCCAACGGGATGGAAACCCCTCTATTTTATGCTGTTGAAGACCCATTCCTCAAGGGAATGAAAAACTATGGCATGAAAATTCTGAAGCTCTTAATATTGACTAAGGCAAACAACTCATTGCTTGACATCATCAAACAAAGCCCAACTTATGTGAGGTTCCATAAGGGTGTTTTCACCTTCAAGAATAAGATGAGAGGGAAGATTCCTACGGAGGTCACCTTAAATGAGCTAAAAGTTTTTTTGATGAGGATTCTTACTTTGAGACCTATGATGACAACCCCAGACGAGAGAAAAATGAATAAAGACACTTAAGAAACTCGCATAACCCTTAGGAGGAAGATCAAACGATGAATGCATTTGAGCAGATTGCATATGATGATGATGAAAACATTTTTATTTTGGAAAATGGTTGATTGATGGAGGAACAACAAGTCTATCTAAAGGCTCTAAACTTAGCGTTGGGAGGAGAGAAAAATGAATAAAGACACTTGAGAAACCCGCATAATCCTTAGGAGGAAGATCAAATGATGAATGCATTTGAGCGGATTGCATATGATGATAAAAACAATTTTCTTTTGGATAATGGTTGATTGATGGAGGAACAACAAGTCTAGCTTAAGGCTCTAAACTTAGTGCTAGTAGGGGGCAACCCTCATTGGTCTGAGACTCTTTCTCTCAAAAACCTTTTTTTCTTGATTACACTTTCATTTTTTCCAAGAAACACACACACACACTACACTTGATAGTTTTTATATTTATGAATCATGTTAGTACAAGTACAAGGAAGAAAAGGTGATGCATAAAGAGTCTAGAAAAGGAGAATATAAAATTTGAAGAGAACATTGCAAATCAGTAGAAGAGCTACAAGAAGGAGTCCAGAACAACCATGCTACACAACACGATCGTGTGGCTGGCAAACTAGAATGACCGTGTTGCTTAACATGGTTGTGGTGGTCTTTCCCTGCTCACCTAGTGGTACAGTGATCACTCCATCTCTTGGGTTGTCTACCACGACTCCATGCCCTTTACCCTACTATTCTAAACTTCTATTTCATGCTGAGGACAACATGATTTAAAAGTTTGGAGTGGTAGGGCAGTAAGCCCTTCTTTCACCACATTTTTTATCTATGCACCTTGTGCAATGCAAGATGATCAAATAGTTTGACTAACTTTCATACTTGTCTATCCTGACCTTGTGTGTGTGATTGCATTCATGCATATATGTAGTTATTTTCCATGCATTTTTATGTAATTTTGCAAAAAAAATTCCTTTTTGCCATTCCATGTCATGCATTGTATCTCATGTAGATTTTTGGTATTTTCATGTGATTTAGCTAGGATTTCCTACTTTATGCTTTCTTTTCCCTAAAAGTAGGTTTGGATGTGATGTAATGAAAATTGACACCATTTTGACCAAATTTTACCCGAACTTGAATATTCTTGCCCAATAGTATGTTTTAATTGAATCTCTATCTATTTTGATGAGAATGATTAAATCTTGGATAATGTAACATGATTTTGATGTTTTTGTCTAGAATGAGTCCTATGTAGGAATTTTGCACGTGCTTTAATCCTCTTGAAATAATTAGCTATTTTGAATAAAAGGGTGAGTCTTGCAAGTCTTGAACGTTTAGGATTTATTTGTTCTATATGAAAAGGATGCAATCGACTATACTGCTAATTTTATGCATGGCTTGTTTGATTGATGAATGCTACATGGACTAGCTCGCTTGAGTGAGATTATACATCACTTTCCATTATTTGTGACCGCTCTTTGACTCAAAATTTCTTCTACCATCTTCTTACCTTTCCGCCTCATGAAAGGATGCAAAAGTGCACATATCTGCTTTGGCCACCCCCAAAAATTTGGGGTGACCATATTTTTACCTCCCCACTTCACTCTTATCATCGTATGCCCTACCTACACCAAGGGAAAAGAAAAGAGAAAGAAAAGAAAAAGTAAACAAAACTTAAAGGGTGCTCCTATTTAAGAGCATCCAAATTAAACAAAGATGAGTGTAATAGCACTCCAATCCCTTCCATAACCATTTCTTCTCTTTGTATGCCTAGTAGGGCTAGGGTAAATCAACTCTAGACCTCACCCCCCTATACAAGCCAAGCAGGTCATGAGCAGTGAAATGAAGTATATGAGGTATCTTTAGCAATTGAAACAATAATTCTAACCTTTTGAATGTATTACATGCATGATACAGTTTACCTGGAGCATTAGAAAAATTGCATCACTTGCATATGTGAATGGTGACTCATATTCTAAGTTCTTGTGCTATGTGCTTGATTCACACTTGAAAAAATGAAAATGGGTAGAGAGTAGTGGAGTGCATGCCTAATTCCTCATGTGAACTCATTTTAGCCTATAAACATCACAATAGTTGCATTATCCTTGAACTCATTGATTGAATTGAAAGAGAGATTAAGTTGGAGAACACTTGAGGATAAGTATGTTTTAAGTTTGGGGTGGTGATGCATCCCTATTTTAGGGCTTAATCTTGAGTCTTTTTGCATTATATCACATCTAATCATGCTCTGATGCAAGTTAATTCCCCTAATGTGTGATTTTATGTCAAATGCACTTATGGATGGTTTTTGCATGTTTTGTAGGTACTTTGACAACTAATTGATGGAAGGGGGAGATGAAGGTTGAATATAGGGTTTCCCCAGGCTTGGAGGACCCCAAAATGAGGCCAAAACCACTCCCAACCTACCCCTAGTGATCAAAGAATGTATGAAAGCAATAACATCCATGGATGACAAAGTTTAAGACCAAAATGTAGGGGAAGGACACTAGAACAATCATGATACCATGTAGTGGCCATTCTAGGACATGCCTTAATCAACATAACCTTCAAAAAATGACCTAGAATTTTAGCAAGCCCGTGCTACCCAGTGCCCAACACGGTCGTGCTGGCCAGAATGGCCATGCTAGTAGACCCAAATGCCCAAAATTCACCTATTCATTCCATTCTTCCACCACAATCATTCCCATCCACCATGACCATTCCCACTCACTCCCATAATGGCCATTTTGCCCAAAAGAATTGTGCTACCACCCAAACCCTACATTTTTCTACACTAAAATTCCTATACTGACCCACTAAACCAAGTTCTTGCACCACCACCTATATATACATGGGTGGCGGTCACAACACTAGGTTAGCTTCCCTATCCACCCCTTAGCTACTCTAAAGCATTCATGACTCTCTTCCTAGCATTCAATCCATTCACCTACCTCCCACCTTCCCTTTTCACCATAGAACCCTAGTTTTCTAGGTTTTCTACCATAAATCCCTACATTTCCATGCTCTTCACACATCTAAGAGGAGGGAGGATGTTCTACAACATATAGGAGGTGAAGGAGACGAAGATTCCACAAGTTCCATGGTCATCTACCTCTTTCTATTTTCTTTGCTCTTTTTTCTAGTCATGTGTAGCTAAGCCCCTTGTGGTGGGCTGTTTGGGGTTAAAATGTTACTTTGATACCATATTGAGGGAAAATAACTTGTATTGAACATATTTTCGTTCTATGATGATTCTCTCTTGCTTCTATCTCATTTCCCATTATCTTACTTGTGATTTGTGCTTTTAAACATTGATTGCTTGTTGTATGATGCTTGAAGACACCTAGCTTCTAGGGGAAGCTGGATTGTTTGTGGCTATCTTAGGAATCACTCCTAGGTCCAATTAGTAGATCCCTAGCTAGATCACTTTGTTCCTACATACAAATCCCTCCTCCTACAAGTAGGTGTGAGATCTAAGTATCTAGTGTAAGAGTGATTGGTGCAATTTCTTAGAATTTTCTAAAGGCTAGATGGTGAGTAACATGAGGTGACACATCCTCATCTCTACCCCCATTCCTTCCCTTGGCTCTCAATTTCCCTAATACCACTTACCCTAGAAACCTAGACTTGCCAAGTCTTTTAGAATTACACCTGGCCTAGTTCCCCAACTAGTAGCATAGGGTAGTGATGTGATTTTTACTGCACTAACAAATCCATCTAGGGCTGAAATACCTAAGTTTTTATCAATACCTTATGCAATAGTACCACCCACAAGCAGACGGGTCTTATCACAGTATAGTTAAGGATCGAATCTCAAGGGACAATGTTTTTAAGAATCTTGCTAGTCAAATCTAGATCAACTAAGACTAATATTTAGAATAAGACTTGATTTGGTTTAGTTAAAGTAATTGCAAGGAAAGTAAAAGAGAAAGATTAAAACTAAGATTAGATTAATGATGGGAATCACTGGGGTGGAATCGGGTTTGACCACCACTACACATGTAATACATCCAAAACACATCCTAGCAAGATACAACTATCCAAATGGAGTAGAAAACCATATGTTAGGATATAGAGTTTGTGTAAGCATCTATGTATGCTCGATGTCTCGTTACCCACAAATCACACACTTACTACTCTAGAGATATCCCTTTAGAAGTTCTTGTCTGGGAATCAACCATGTTAATCGATATTCAAATCTGAAGTATTGAAGTTCTCACAACAAAGGAATGTAATAGATCATGCAAGGTACGTGATCAATCCACAAAGCATGCATTAAATGATTAATAATGAAATGGAAAGTTATATACAAGCCATGAAATGTTATAAGATGGACATGTAAGCATGGGTAGCGGGGCTAGTCCCCACACCCCAGTGAAATGGACTAATCGCTTCTCATGATAGAAACAAAAAGAATGAGAGAGAGGGAAGATTCTATCATGGTCATGGTGAAGAAGATGGTCACAACTCAGTGGAGAAACAGTCTTCTACACGATGGCA
Organism: Alisma plantago-aquatica; assembly: GCA_963693085.1. NCBI lineage: Eukaryota > Viridiplantae > Streptophyta > Magnoliopsida > Alismatales > Alismataceae > Alisma > Alisma plantago-aquatica. Next base: position 1,954,303,831 of record OY856409.1, read on the forward strand.
GGGTAGATCTAGATGAGGAGGGGAAGAACACTAAGACAGGCGAGGATGATCTTCTCTCTCCTTATTCCTTGTCTTCTCATGCTCTTACTTGCAGGAGATGGAGCGGTAGATGTATGATGGATGAAGGTGTTGTAGATATGAAATCCCACCACTTTTGTGGCTAGGAGATAGATCTTGATGGAGCGGAGATGGCAGAGTAGCAAGGATACCACAAAGGTAGACTTTGTTGGTAGGGATCGTCTTCCTCAGCTAGGCACAGAGAAGAAGCCTATCGACGTGGATGGAGGGGAAGTGATACCTCAAATGTAGGAGGGGGTCGTCTATTTATAGGTGCAGATCTAGGGAGCACCGACTTAGCTACCGTGGTTGCGGCCTTCAGTAGCGGTCGCGGTACTCCTCGGCACGACTATGCCGAGTGTGAACCTGACCGTATCGAGGTGCCTGCTGTGGTCGAGGTGATTGTCATGGTCAAGCTGATTGCTACGGTCGAGCAGTTTTGTAGTGGTCGAGTTGGGGTGCCACGGTCACAGTCATGTGTCGGTTGTGGCACCTTGGCCTCGACCCGAGGTGGGTCCGGCCATGCTGAGTGTTAGTCAACACTACATCTTAGCCACAGTTGTGGCATTGTTTTCTTGGTCGCGGTCGTGACATTATGGAACAAACCCACCCCCGCGTGGGGGGGTATTGCTATGGGTCGATGGGCCTGCATTGATGAATCCTCTAAATGATGAGGATGCTTTCTGATGAAGGAACTAGCCATCGAAAATAGGGTCCAAAATATCGAAAGTTTCTGATGAAGGAACTGGCCATCAAAACTAGGGTCCAAAAATAGGGACCACCGTCTCCTACATTGGTGCACATAGTGCGATGCTTAATCCTGCAATGGAGATGAATGGATTTGATCAAAACTCTAAATAATCATCTAAAACTGAGGAAAATTGTATATGAGTAGATTCAGGGAGTATATGTGAGCTTTTAGTTCTAAACAGGGCAAAAAATGGCAACTAAAACTAAGATAAATATGCATTCATCAGGTAGATTCAAATAGCACTTGCCTTGTTGTTTGGTTTGACAATTTAGATTGAAGATATAAGACTTCTATGATATGTTAACCTCCCCCAACTAATATCAAAGTATCATTCCCAAATGGCCCATCTATCCATATCATTGCTTAAAACCCACCTTGTCATCTTAGTTTATTAATGCTAGTTTAGTTAATTGCCTTGGTTGCTTCTTAGTTTATTGATTAGTTCTTGATAGCCATGCTTTACTTAAGTAGTTAGTGCTCTTTTGAGCTTTCTTGTGTTGATTTTTTTAGCTAGTGATAACCTAGGTTCTTGCTTGTGCTTAACTTTTCATTTAGTTGTTAATTTGAATTGCTAGTCTAGTGTAGCTTAGTTGTAATTCCTTGCTCCTACTCGGTTGATCATTATACCTAGCTTCTTAGTCTTATCTTGCAAAGGGTAATTTATGGTTTTTGTTTATCTAGTTTCCTTCTTGTTATTAATTTCTTGCAATATTAGTGTAATCAACCAAAACCACTTTTGAACACTAAAACCCTACTCCACTTTAGGAACGTAGCTCACATTAACTTAGCTCTAGTGCCTCTCTCTCCTGAGGATTGACCCTTTTCTTATCGCTTGTCTATACTACAATATGACCCCATGCACTTGCGGGTGCTTGTGATTAGTTAACGTAGGTATGTAAAACTAGTTCTACTATAAATTTGAAAGATCCCATGTGTGTTTGCCAAAGTTGCATCTAATCAAATCCAATTGGCTAGTTGTAACCCAAGACAGTCCAAGGCATACCACATATCAATACTTCTCTGATAACTATTGTTGTATGAAAACTCTATCAGACTCATATGTACATCCCCACTACCAAGAAACTACAACACACATGCCCTCAAGAGTTCATCTAAAGTCTGAATAGTCCTTTCAAACTAGCCATCAGTTTGCGGGTGGAAAGTTGTGCTGAACTTCAGCTGTGTTCATATTGCTAAATGCAGACGTTCCCAAAATTGACTTGTAAACCGTGGACTCATGTCAGAAACTATAGTTACTAGAATGCCATGTAAACAGACTATCTCATCAACATATACATGTGCTAACTTTTCTACTATAAACATCATCTTAACTACAAGGAAGTGAGCTGACTTGGTCAATCTATCCACTATCACCCAAATGGAGTCATGACCTTTAGATGTCCTAGGATGACCAACTACGAAGTCCATAGTGATATGACCCCACTTACACTACGGTGTTGGCAGTGGTTGTAATGTCCCTATAGGTTTCTGGTGCTCAGCTTTAACCTACTAACAAATCTGACACCTGGAAACAAACTCTACCACATCATACTTTAGTCCTAGCCACCAGTACATGTCTTTCAAATTATGGTACATCTAGGTACTTCCAGGATACATCACATACATCAAATAGTGAGCCTCTTCATGTACCATTTTCCTCAACCTATCAACATCAGGAACTACTATCCTATTATAGAAACAAATTGTATCATCATCTGCCACATGGAAGCCATCGTGCTTCTCACTTCCCAATTCTGATTGGATATTCTGTTTCACAATATCATTCTGCTATGCATCACATATATGTTGTCTCAAGGTAGGTTTAACTTGTAACTATGCCAACAAACCTTCCAATAAAGAAACTGTCATCTATACATTCATATGGAGAAGAGACACTAACATGTCTCATTTATGGCACACCAATGAATATAAGAGTGACATTGTATGCAAATGATGATGGTTATAAATTCTTTCTCAATGCATCAGCTACCACATTCACTTTGCATGGATGGTAGTCTATTGTGCAATCATAATCTTTGATTAACTCCATCCATCTCTTCTGTCTCATATTAACTCTTACTTTGCAAAGATATATTGTAGATTCTTATGTTCGGTGAAGATCTGACACTTTTCTGCATAAAGATAGTACATCCAAAGCTTTTAAGGCATGAACCACCACTGCAAGCTCCAAATCATGTGTTTGGTAATACTCCTTATGTTTCTTAAGTTGTCATGAAGCAAAAGAAATCATGTTCTTATCTAGCATCAGTACGCATCCTAGCCCATTCTTTGGAGTATCACAAAAGACAATATAGCCTTTCCCTTGTTCTGGTACCACTAACATTGGTGCACTGGTCAACTTCTCTTTCAACTACTAAAAAGAACGATGACACTTTTCCTCCCAAGAAAAAGAAACATCTGTCCTGGTTAACATAGTTAGGGGTAACGCTACAGAACTGAAGTTCTTTATGAACCTCCTATAGTAACCTGCCAAACCTAGGAAACTGCAAATCTCTATTGGGGTTTTGGGATGATCCCATTCTTGAACGGACTCAACCTTCTTAGGGTCTACACAAACACCCTTAGATGATATGACATGACCCAGAAAAGACACTTTAGACAACCAAAACTCACACTTGATAAACTTAGCATATAACTGGTGTTTCCTCAACAAAGTCAATGCCTGGCGAAGGTGTTTCTCATGTTGTTGACTATCCTTAGAGTATATTAGGATATCATCTATGAACATGACAACAAATTGATTAAGACAAGGTCTAAAACCCTATTCATAATATCCATGAAAGTTGTCGGTGCATTGGTTAGCCCAACGACATAACCATGAACTCATAGTGTACTTAGTCCTAAAATCTAACTTGGGTATGTCATCCGCCTTGATTCTCAACTGGTGGTAACCTAGTCTCAGATATATTTTTGAAGACAAGCACCTCTAAATTGATCAAAAAGGTCACCAATCCTTGGTAACATATACTTATTATTTATCCTCACTTTGTTTAACTGTCGGTAATCTATACACAACCTCATTGAACCATTCTTCTTCTTGATGAACAACATGGGAGAACCCCAAGGGGAAGTACTTGGTCTGATAAAACCCTTCTCTAACAGTTCTTGCAACTGTTTCTTTAACTGTAGCATTTTTTTGGTACCATCCTGTACGGTGACTGCGTTATGGGTTGTGTTCTAGGAATAAGATTGATCTCAAAATCAATCTCTCTAGGAGGGGGAACACTAGGAAACTCTTTAGAAAAAATTCCTCAAATTCCCACACCATTGGTACCTCCTGGATACTAGGACCTCTCGCCTTGGTATCTACAACATGTGCTAAGACAACCTCACATCCTTGTCTCATCAACCTCTCTACTGTCATAACTGACATCAAACATGTGGGAAGAATCTTCCTATCACCTTAGAAGATGCATAAGAAATCACCATCATAGAACGTCGCCACCTTAGTACTACAATCTAACACCACCTTATACTTTTCCAAGGTATCCATCCCTAGGATCAAATCAAACCCATGCATGTCAAGTGGAAAATGATCCATTTGAATGTTGTTCCCTAAGAAAGAAAGAACACAAGAGGAACACACCTCTTGCAACTCGACAGAACCAATGAAATGAGTCTCTAGTCGAAAACTATCAGATATATGACTAACAAGTAGATAACAACTATCTATCACCTCTTTGGTAATAAAAGAGTGTGTCGCACCTGGGTCAACTAGTACATATATAAAAGAAGAAGCAGACAAATTAGTATGAAATAACACCACCTGACATGTCATGACATGTGGATTGACCACTGCTTTTGGCTGGCTCATGGCATAAAACCTAGCTCTCGCTTGCTGCCATCCAAGTCCTCTACTATCCTATCCAGAGGAAGCTACCTATGATGCCTGACCAAGTCCTCTGTCACAACCACTACTAAATTGTTGTTACTATGAATCCTACTAACTTTTCCTTGACTGTTGGGTCACCTCCTCATTCTTCATAGGGAAATTCCATTTAATGTGCCCTATATGTCCACACTGATGAGACATCTAGTTATCATTCTGTGGTCTAGATCGCCCTATCACTGAGACTGATGCTGAGTTGTGAGCTCCTATTGGTGGAAAAATGTGGCCTCTACCCCTACTCACGGACCACTAAGATGGTATGACTTATGCTCGGTAAAAGTTGACCTTTATTGTGATTTTGGTGGAGAAAGCCTTAGCATATTAAAGCCTCCAGAAAACTATCCTTGAAACTAGACCGACCTCTTCTTAGCATTAACTTCACACTTTTCTATACCAGACCTCTCAATCATCCTCACTGAATCCATAAAGGTGGAAAACCTTTCTCTATTCTCCAAAAGCTGACACCATTGTAGTCAACTCTGTAATCAAACCCTTATCAAACCTACAGATCCTTTATGTATTTGTTGCTACCATATGAGGGTAGAACCTTAGGAGCTCTATAAACTTTGACTCATACTCATTGATGGTCATCGCTCCTTGATGAATATTCTCAAATTGAGAGATCTTCTCATCTAGATATGTCTCTATGAAGTATCGACTAACAAAATCTTGCCAAAACTCCTCCCTTCTTATCACCACTCCTAACCTCTTTTCTTCTTTTATGGCCCACCAGTGGCCTGCACTACCCTTCAACAAGTAAACAACATGTTTCACTTTATCTTTTCAAGAGTTTTCAAGAACTTAAACGCCTTCCTAAGCTCAATCAACAACATGCCAATGGTTGTTGGGTCAGAAATACCCGCATATTCAATTGCCCTGACATGTCTAAGATGTTTAAATGCCTTCCCAGCACCTTGAGATTCCATATTAGGGACGACCGCCCTGGCTTGAGAAGTGGGCAGTCTGTCTACTAGTTGTGTAATCTTGGCCATCATCTATCCAAACATGGACTAAAACATAGGGTTGGCCATAGTTGTCGGGTCAAACTTAGGCAACATAGGCTGCTCCTGCCCCACTTTTGGCACTCTGTCATCACGTGCCTACCTCCTAGAACCTCCTCTTGGTGCAACATAACTTCTCTCATCATGTTCTTCATGTCCTCCAGACATATCCTCATAAACATAAGCTATGATTAGATATGTTGGATACATAAGAACAGACTCAAACTTAAGTCCTATGTCCCTATAGACCCAGCAAACCTAGAGATTTGATACTAACTTAACTGTGATGTCTCGTCATGCTAAATGAGATTACTTAAAACATAAAACATAAAACATGATCAACTACTAACTAATCACATAGTCATAAAAAATGAAATAATTAAAACCAAATTCACACCATAACCAAGTTCTAAAACATTTGCATCAAGGTCCATCTTTTCCATAAACTCCTATACCATAACAGGTTTATACATTTGTATCCAGTGGCTGAGGCCACAACCTATATATAAAAGAAATATTTCACATGCACATGCCATATATACAAACACAAGTATACTACCAAAAACTTGTGTCGATACAAGTATAATGTCTACAAAACACTTCCCATACTTAGACTGAGAGTACATAATGACACTAGGACTCTACTACTAACAACAACATCTGTCTAACCTTTGTGTCTACTGATCACCAGGATACTCTTCTTCTATAACACAATCCCAACCACGTTGCCGATGACCACCTAAAAGGATGTGGTGACCCATTGGTGAGACCCATGTGAGAGATATAACTCTCTCCAACATATGTATTGATTACAACTAATTATTTAACAATAAATAGACTATGCAGATTCAAGTATTTGATAAACATCTGAGTAGATCGAACTGTTTAAGCATACTAAGCAAGATAAACAGATAAGCTTAGCAACAAGGATAGTTACTTATATTTCATAAGATCTCATCATATAAGAACTATGTAGTATAAAGACATGGCAAGGCTAATAAACCAATGTGAAATGAATTCAACCCTAGTAAATATGCTACACAGATTATATTAACTCTTTTATTATGACCTGAGGGATTTGAGGAATACCACTCAAGTCTCGACCGACCACTACTAAGTCAAAATTAGTGCCATTCAAGATCTAGGAGAGCCAAATTCATATCTCTACCCTCGATCAGTATGAGTCAGACATAGTGACACATCAGGTCAAGCTACTAGTAACCTAGTCCATCCTTGATACATGTCATGACACTAGTGATAGGAGGTCAGTATGCAACCCTACCATCTGAGGTACAACCGCAATTGTCCTCAAATTTGATCTCATATGTAAACACCGAGATACAACTATATTTGTTCTCAAACTGAGGGCTAGGTATGACCACAGTCATCCTCCCTATACACTTGGTGTCAGGGTGATAAACACCTTACATACTCAATAATATGCACTCCTAGTTTCCCTTAAGAATACTCATTTCCCCATCCAACAAGTTCTGACACTAAATATGGTTCTATGGCACAAGGTACTACATGATTAGGGTTTCACTTGATTTATTACACCAATTGAGTGAATTAAGGCTTCATCATACAAGTGGACGTACAAACTGTAATACATTTCTAGTAAGCATTTAAGTATAATGACTTGAAAAGATATATAACATGTGAGGTATAAATTCGAATCACATTATCAGAAAACACTTATTTAGTGAGTTTTATGAGACTACACTAATCAACATACCACCAAGGGTATAATTCCACATTACAATAATCTGGGGTTCCAACCCTTATCATGTTTATAAAGAGGATAACACTGTTGGGTTTTGTGGGATAGAACAGGCAACGGAAATAAAATATTTATCTAACTACAAACCCATAACCAGCAAATCGCATCAACAACTATGTAATAGGAAAGATGGTTTTAGCGAGATGTACTTGGTCCTGAGGCTTACTCAGCAATAATACCTTGCAGCTAGTGTGGTCTTCAACCACCTAGTCTTCGATGATGTCTGTGCAGCTCCTGTCCTTGACACAGATTGTGGTTGACTGTCATCCTCTTGAGCGGCAGAAACCTCCTGCCTCTATAAATAGTCCACACGAACCACCAGGAACTCTAGTCGTCCTGAAGGACACTAGAAGGAGTCATCCCCCTCTATCAGTGTACTAGTCATCGACACACTCTCCCACCATCAGTTGTCATCCTGCAGTTGTCTTTCCCTCACTGTGCCTCCCTAGTCGGGTAGCACTTGCTTGGGCTCTCTCGGTTACCTCAACTAGAGAGGACAACAACTTTACAGAGCAACTAATGCTCTGAGTTGTCTATTTTGAGAAGCCCCATGTACCCCTCTATTTATAGTAGAGGGTAGGGTCAGGGTTCCCAGTCTGTGTGGGAGTAGAAGGGTCTATATTTTCCATGAATTGATTGCACTACGGTAGGCGAACTGATCATTTCACAAACGAACCGGTCGTTTGGGCAAGTGAGCTGATCGGTTCACTTTTGAACCGGTCAGTTGGGAGTGTAGACCGGTTGGTTCACTTGGTGGATTGGTCATTTCACTTACCAAACTTGCCCGCAATTGACTTTCCTTATTTGTTTCTAATTAATACAAAGATTAATTCTTGTCCCAATCAAATTGAAAAAGTGAAATGAAAGTCTTTTCTCACAAATGGGACACCAAACACCAGCTTGGTTGGTCCATGTGAACCGATCGGTTCACTAGAGTGAACCAGTCATCTCACTGACCTTGAGTCGATTAGTTCACCCGGTGAAATGGTCAGTTGGTGGTGTAGGTTGTGCAGAACTCAGTCAATGCACTTCTCAATCAATCTGACACTCTAATAAATTGGTTCAACACTTGAACTTGATGATTCTGAGTCAAGTCTTTTAATTGAATGTTTAATTGAGTATATAAACACTTTAGTAATCAATCTAAGTGTCATTCATGGATAAACTTTTCTTCCAGGATAATCCTATGTGTGTGACCCTATAGGTCCCATTTCACATTGGTAGTGAAAGTCCATAACTCACTTATGACTTCATAAGCAAAGAGTGGTGCCTAGTCACACATTTCTGCTACCCAAGTGAAAAGGAAAGTTGGAGAAAAACTTTCAGCCTACAATCTGTGATTAATGTTACCATGATCATATAGTTCCTTTGTCACTTCCCATCCATATTGAACTCGAGGCATGGAACGCCATCCTCTTCGACATTCAATCCATTTTCCTTGACCTATGAGCAGACTGTCTGAGATGCGTGTGAGTTCACATATCATATATTGAATCACATGAATATGGCCATACATTTCTTAGTCTCTCTTATTAAGGGTCCCTGAATGTCATACTCTTTGTAGGAGGGACAAATCCCATATCTATCACTCACAGTCAAAACCCCATGTGTCAAAGTTACCCAATCATTACCTTTATAACACATGTGTTTTAGGAATAAGTTTGATGATCTCAAACCATACCCAACAACATGTGATGTGTTACACCCCAATCTCACAATTTCCTCAAATCATGAGATTAGGGCGTAAGATGGGATTTATATTTAACACAAAGAACACCCTTAACTTTTTATTTTCTTTTAAACTATTGTTTCATCGCATTGAACCACATAACATCTTAACAAGGAATCTGAACATTTCTTCTACTAATCAGACTTTAATAGAAAAGATACATGTATAAACATTCATAATGTCTCTCACTCATTATGCATATGAAACTAGCTAATTAGCATACATATCAAAGAGGAACAACATTACACATCGTATTTACAACTCTCTCTCTTATCTCTTACTGAGGACCTAGAGTGACAAGGACCGACTGACTCAACTAATCTCATACTTGACTCCTGTGGCAGGTCTACACTGAAGCTCTGACTATCTCCAAGTCCACGCGGTTAACCCTAAAAATGTTTGAGTAGAGGGGTGAGCCTACTCGCTCAGTGAATGAGTACTTCATGGAAACAGACTAATGCACTAATGTGATTACATATAATTTGAATAAACGATATGAAATTTAACAACAATAAATACTACACTGATCAGTTCTAAAACAATATAATTGAAATAACAAAGAATGTAAATATTGCATCCAGAGAATAACTACAAGAAGCCTATGCTTCTAGTCTTCCCTAACTCTTTCATTTATAAAGAACTCTGTGAACCTATATGATCATATTTTAACTTATGCCCTAATCATATGCAGTGTACTCTGCATATAAAGATCCGCAACAAGTCCATGCTACGGTCCCACCGTACAAGACTTAGCGACACACCCGGGAAATGCTAAGTCTGACTCCCGTCCTGCTCTGCCACAGGACCCCTGGCTCTTCGGCCAGAAACATAGGCTCTACGGCCTCAAAGCACTACTCTGAGTGCACCCGACTCCTCCTTTAACATGAGTACACCGGCGGAGAGTCACAGGGTTACCTTCGTGACACAAGCACGAATGGTGTTAGATAACCGTGTTTTCTTTTTCTTTCCCAGTGCCATCGTGACACAAGCACGATTGTTGTTGGACACTGCCTCTCTTTCTATCCTCGTGCCACCAGAATTACTCAACCGGTTGATGTTGGACACGAGTTTCACCCCTAAGTTGCAGATTCCCTCTTAGGGGTTCTACGGTGTTAGGGCACTTAGGTCTATTAATTAATTAACATATAACTACCATAGCTCATGTATTCAACATATACCATGTCTCAGTAACATCCCTTTCTAGGGCATGTCATATCTCATCACCTGCAATTTACGAGATATGTATTGAAATATAAGAAGCCCTGCAATATGTAAATATCATTTCAGAGAGAACAAGCATATAAAGTTAAATGCACTAGAAACATACAACTCAACAATTAAGCATCACCACATCTCATATCGAGACCTTTCATATTACCATAGCATGATTCATTGAACACCCTATCCTTAGGGTTTCATTTGCCTTATTCATTCATCACATGCCAACACCCTGCTCTTAGGGTTTCATTCACCTCATTCACCTTTTCATTTACCTCATTCACTTGTCACATGTCTCTCATAAGGATTTCATAGGATATAAGCATTCACTAAATAAAGATTGTTTCCAACAAATCATATGCAATCAATATAGACATGAAACCATGGAAATTTAACTAAATTTAGGTTTTCCATATCATTCACTGCGATATCATGTATCCAGAATAAGATTCAATTAAGATAACCTATGAGGTACATCCTAACCACTTATAGGATTACTAGTCCTTTTCAATAAGGTTGAAACACTAGTGATGTCTCAATTAGGTTAAACCCTAATTACCTCATTTGATATAAATCTAAAAAGCATTCTCACTAGGAAGTGTTGTATACGTTTATGATATGAATCTACCATTTAGGAGTCATTCAAACAGAGAAGGAATCCGTATCATATCAATTTACAATAACTTAAATCAAACGGACATTTCAGGATTTAGAATTCACATACTAAGCAATTAGGGATTTGGATTCTATAATCAAATTCGTGCATTACACTGTTTAGAGGAAGAACCCACTCACCCTAAGGTGTGAAAACACCTCACAACTGCAGCTCAACTCAGGGAATCTCGAATTCCTATCAAATCCCTAGCAAATCTCCCAATTCTTCTTCCATTCAACTCGGGGACCTTGAAAATGAGGGATTATGAAGAAAGGGTGAGAAAAGAGGGAATTTCGACATCATCTTGGATCAAATCAGAGCATGGACGGAATCTTGATATGAGAGAGAAGATCCACCATAAAAGTCTATGCAAAGGATCCGAACTTACTTGATTTCACCCTTCCTGGAATCGCAAAACCCTAATTCAGCAATTCCCCCACTTTCTCCACTCAAGCCCTAACTCTCCCTCTCTCTCTAGATTTTCGTTTCTCTGGAGTGAATGACGAAGAATGAGAGCTGTGTGTGTGTGTGGTTGCTCATATAAGTCAATTGAGCTGCTTGGGTCAATTGCAAATTGACCCTACACTCATCTTTAATTATATTGGCTGAATATTCAGTTATACAAAAGTTACTGTAATTCGTTTATTTCAGAGATCAAACATTCTCCAACAATTATGGGAATTTATCAAGTGGTTTATAATTGATCTATAAAGCTTCAGTTAAAATTTGAGATCATTTGGAGTTACCAATAAATAATTAAAAATAGAACAGTGCACTGCTATATTGCAGTCTGCAAAATATTCGGCCGAGTTTGTCCTGCACAAAACTCGACCGACACCCTTACTGTAGGGATTCAAAAGTCATCCAAAAATTATGCCAATTTAACAGAGTGTCTATAACTGTGTTTTGCAGGCACAGTTAAAATTTGAGATCAATTGGATATACCAATAAAAATATAAAATTCAATTACCACACTGCTGTATAATTCTGGAAATGTGATCGGTCGAGTTTGAAACTCGGCCGATAAACAGGTCAGAGCATTCTTCAAAAATTCTGATATTTACCAATGTTGTTCACATTTTATATATCCAAATCATATCCAAATTTGAATTAAATCAGAGTTACACATAAAATACTAAAAATCATTTAGTGAGACATTCTACTTATCAAATTCTGTATTCATGCATCATTAAAACCCTATTTTGGGCCGATTAGGGTTTATGTTTCTCAAACCCTAATTCTCAAGACAAAAGAATATTTAGACTTCTTATCATAGTTAAAATATCCTAATTTTTTCATCGTCATTAATTAGATTTCAAGAATGATTATTCCAATTAATCTTTGCAATTGTCTAAGTAAACCCTAGTTTATCAATTAAGCTCAGATGGGGTCGTAACATGATGAGTGCAGTGATTTTAGTTCTAAGAACCCCTTTCACCACTATCACTATGAAACATGATTATGACTACCATTCCATGGTATCCATGTATCACTCTCACAGTGGGTTTGTTCGATATACTATCCTCTAACATATATTTGTGTGCTTGACTTGATATCATATATCATGACTAATGAGACTCTGTCATCACTCAACACACACTCTAGTGTTATGTATTATTGTTGTCTATTTTACTTCCATAGTAATTATGGACTAGGGACATAACAAGAATGTATGTACTCTTATCATACATATGGTCTCATTGTTCAGGTCCTCAACCTGAAGACATATGTCATCGAGTCACATCATTCTTTAGACATCTATCATGTATGTGTCATCATCTCATGACTGAGACAACCATAATATATGGAATTACCTTTAGCATTATCAAATCAAGTATCATATGCCTCATTGCAATCATCATATGATTGGCTTTCTGGGCATACCATACCAATAGACTCCCCCTTGCACTTAGATATAATCACCCTTGAATCATATTGCAAGTGATCTTAACATGTCCATCATGTTTCCGCTACACAAGTGCTTTTATAGAGGGTAAGAAACATTTGCTTGAAGTCAGTATATTGCATGTTTCACATCCCTTCACTGTACGACAACTTGTATGAGATGGAAGTGTCATAGTATGCTATCTGAGATTCCTTTGCTTAACCAATAACTCCATTGTTGTCACAATATTTCTATAGAGTCACCAATGATCGGAACCTCCATAAGTTCATCCATATGAACTTCTAGATCCATACAATATCCTTTACAGTGTTCATAACACTAAGGTACTCAACTTATTATTGTAGAATTAATCAATTGTCTTATGTTGGAACATTTCCAACTAACAATTCTTATTCTAAGGTCAAACACAATTTGTCATTTTGGACTCTTGCATCAGTGTAACTCTTTACACCCAACTCTTCCTTATTACCATAACTGAGGAACTAATCCTTTTAGTACTTCACAAGTACACAAAGATGTTCTTCATTGTGTTCCAGTAACTCTTACTCAGATATCCATTCATCATGTCCAATACATACGAGATAACTGGATATTTATATCATCTTGTCATACAAGATGATGATTTCATATCTTCTTGTCATGTCCAATACATACAAGATGATAAGATTTTATATTCTTGTCATGTCCAATACATACAAGATAATTAGTTCATATGTTCTTGTCATGTCCAATACATACAAGATAACGAGATGAGTTCATACGTGATAGATCCAATTGCAAATGCATATGACATCTATCCATGTGTTCCTCATTCTTCATGAGAATTGGGACACTAGGCTCTTGAGAGATTAACTCCATGGAACATGGACATGTTTTCTCTCATCATGTTGAACCCTTTCAGCATCTTGCCAATGCATGTTCTCTTTCTTAGGTCAAGAAGACCTTTTAATCTATCTATATAGATCTTGATTCCTATCACATAGGATGCTTCTTTTAAAAATTTTGAATGCACTTTGTTGCCATGTTTTAATATTTGCAGTATAAGGACGTCATTCCCCATCAATATGTGGAATATAAATATGCTCCCACTAAATTCTTGTAATCACACATTACTTCTTTATTTTGACTCAAGTCAAACTCTTCGACTATCTTGTCAAATAGAATATCCCAATTCTGAGGTGCCTGCTTCAATCCAGAGATTGATCTATGTGGCTTTATGGACTTTATTTGCATTATTGGATTTATAAAACCTTTAGGGATGTGTCACATACACATCCTGCACAATATTCCATTTAAGGAATGCAGTTTTATCGTCCATATGTCAAATATAATAGTCACATTAAGCTACAATAGCAAGAATTATCCTGATGGATTTATCCTTGGTAACTGCTAAAAAGATTTCATCATGTTCTATGCCTTAAACTTATTAGAAACTCTTTGCAGACAAATTACCCTCCATGCTAGTCTTCTTTTAGAAGACCCAAAAGTACCCTATGGGTTTTACCCCCCTCAGGTGGATCAACCAAATTCATACTTTGTTGATGTACATGGAGTCCATCTTAGATTTCATGGATTCAAGCCATGTCTCAATTTCTGGCTCTCATTAGTTTCTAGGTAGACTGTTGACTCATCATATGATCAACTTACTGCCTTCTTATCCATAAGCTATCATATATATTTCAAGCTCTAGGCGTGTTCTACCAGAACCATGAGTTCTATGTATTACTTGAGGAACTTTGAGATAGTTCCACAACATTTTTGTAATTCCCAGTGCCTCTTTTGGTGTTAAGCATATGCCCAAAAGGAAATTTGAAGTTTAGATAGTAATCACATTTTGATTCATCAAGGTGTGATTCCTTCTTTCTGATACACTTATAATGATACACTATCATTGTGTTTCAGGTGGAATCCATCATGATACCTTATCATGATCTTCCAGAAGGTTCTCAAACTCTTGGTTCAAAGTATTTCCATATCAATCATATCAAAATTTCATACCTATACCAAGTTTGTTATGGACTTTATTTATGATCTCCTTGAACTTTTCAAGAGATTCATGTTTGTATTTCATTAAATACAAACTACCATATCTACTGAGGTCATTAGTAAATATAATAAAGTACCATTGATTACCTTTAGCATTTATTCTAAAAGGTCTATATACATCAATATGTATAATCCTTAATAGAATAATTGTTCTCCCACTAGATCTAGTGAAGAACCTTTGTTATATTTCACAATGAATGAGATTAGCATGTCTCTATTGGTTCAATAACCAAAATGAGTCTGCATAACCATCATATGGATTTCCAGAAATGTAATTCTCATTTATGCACTGCAAATGACTATGTTATAGGAATTCAAGTATGAGTTATCGTGTCATTCATTACATGTGTCATACACATTTGTCTCTTTAATTATCAACTATAGTTGATGAGACATACACATTACCTTCAGTTCATTACACTCTTATCCAAATAAGATCTATGATGATTTCATTGAAGGCAGATGTATAATAGCAATTCACTAATTCTATTATATGCCCATGAATGTCATATTGTAATTGTAAAGGCAAAAACTCTTACTCCACACAGTTTCTAGCTTACTTCTTCTCAAGTCTTGAAGTAGAGATCTCTATCTCTTTCATCTTCCCGAAATCCTCTATAAAGAGGTTATTTTCCTTTCCTATTTACCCCTCTCCATATCTTGAGTGATGAAGACTTGAACCCAAGCTTGGCCTCAGAACACTTATTGACCTTGCTTTAGTCTATGGACTCTACTCTGTTGATCATTATCACATGTTTTGTCCTTTCTTCATTCAAGCTTTGGCATCAACATGCCAAGCACTTCAGATAGTGGTCTGGCCAAGTTTCTCAACATTTGATAAATTGGTTATATGATTCACACAACTATTTGTAGAATCATATGTTTGGTCAACTCTTGACCTATAAGAAATCATAGTTAATCTATATGCACAAGCACATTTAGTATATGAGATTATACTTGATCTCCATCTGTCTATTTATACTCAAACATTGCTTTGAAGACATTATACCTTTCATGCTTTACATGATTCTTAAGATGTATAACTATCTCAAGAATGTCCATGCTTCAAGCTATTTACGCAACTCATAGTTCATATAGCTCATCATAAGGTTCTTGATGTCTTAGGCATCATTGCCATACTTCAACTAAGCATACAATTTTAGCCTTAGGCACATTTGGAGTGGTTCTACTGGCTCTGGTCTTTCAAGGACTTTAGAGTTTACACTCACTATTGAGAACACTTCTCAAAAGTCCCAAACCAGATTTGAAGTTTTTATCCCATCTATGAACTGATCGAAATGATAAAGTATTTGTGTTTGTCATTTGGATTCTACAAAAGAATTTGCAACTTTTCAAAACATTTTTATTTATTTGATTTGATAAATTTGACGATATTAATTAGTCCTTTAATTAACTATCGCCCCCACGATTTTGATCAAATTGATATCCCTCACCATCAATTTAGAAGATTGCAGTGTATAATCTTCTAGTGAGCCAAGATCCAAAACAATTGAGTTATTACCTAGCCAACACCAACATCCATAATCAATTTATTAAGGTAGGTAACATTTACCAATTACATCATATGCAATTCTTGGATAGATGATATGTACAACTCTTTGCCATAGTCATCTCCATGCCTCAAAGTTCTTAATATCATTAAGAACACTTAGTTAAGCCTGACCCAAAAGCCAACACGATAGGAGTGCACCCTACTTGGTGGGCCCGCACTACTACCATCATACTTCCATGAGATAGATAATACACCACCCTTGGGATGCCCACGCTTGTCAATCAAGCTTTTCATGTGTGCCGCTTATGGAAAGCATCTGAGACTTAATATTATATTGAGGGGTTTGGCATTTATATACATATACATATCCAATCACCACATATATAGTACATATCATATACATGCCATATCCCATAAGAAAACAAACAAAGTGATAAAGCGATGATTATGGCCATCCTATTGTAATTCCTTAAGCCATAAGGAATTACAATCATCTAGGTTTACATAATATGCATCAACTTGTAGAAGATGAAGTTCTATGTTTTAGCCATTCCGGGTTGATCAGCCCATCCCATGACTGATCGGTTCACCTCCCAGCCGATTGGTAGGGTGTCACCAACTAATCATCTGGTTCCTCCAGGTGATCGGTCTATCAGGTCATCGTGCACCTCATTAGGCCACCAGCCACTCATCTCGCTCCATGAGATGGTTGTCTCAATCTCCCAATCGATCTGCTCGCTCCATGAGACGGTCATCTCGATCCTCCAAACACTCATTTGGGCGCCTTCCATTCTTTGACATAACAGAACATAAACTATCCTACTTTACATATTTCTTAGGGAAACCCCAAGTTACATTCTGGGGAAGCAAAGGTAGAAGAGAAGACTCAAGTTATCTTGAGTTACATCGGGATAGAAGAAATGACTCGATACGCAGACTGAGATGTAAACAACCACAACCAACCAAGCACACATATAGGGGTTTATAGGCCATAATCATTCTATACATCCACCATCAAAACCATTTTTGGGTGACACGTATCCATTGCATATGTATACCATATCATATATGTATATTGGGATTTGTGGTGTTTAATTGGATATGCATATTAGCTAGTTTATGTATTCACATTGCATGCAATAAATAAATGGTGAAAAATAAAAAACTGATCATATTGGTTAATCCTAAAACAAAGTATGTTGACGTGGCTCTGATACCACTACTGGGTTTTGTGGGACAGAACAAGCAACGGAAACAAAAAAATTATCTAACCACAAACCCATAACCAACAGATCGCATCAACAACTATGTAATAGGAAATATGGTTTTAATGAGATGTGCCTGGTCCTGAGGCTTGCTTAGCTACAATACCGCACAGACAGTCCAGTCTTCAACCATCTAGTCTTTGATGATGTCTGTGTAGCTCCTGTCCTTGACCCAGACTGTGGTTGACTGTCATCCTCCTAAGCAACAGAAACCTCCCACCTCTATTGATAGTCCACATGGACCACTCAGGAATTCTAGTGATCCTGAAGGATACTAGAAGGAGTTGTCCCCCTATGTCAATGTACTAGTCACTGACACACTCTCCCACCATCAGTTATTGTCCTACAGTTGTCTTTCCCTAGATGTGCCTCCCTAGTCGGGTAGCACTTGTTTGGGCTCTCTCAGTTACCACAACCAGAGAGGAAACAACTTTGTAGAGCAATTGATGTTCTGAGTTGTCTATTCTCAGAAGCCTCCTATACCCCTCTATTTATAGTAGAGGGAAGGGTTAGGGTTCCCAGTCTGTGCGGGAGTAGAAGGGTCTAGATTTTCCACGAACTGATTGCACTGCGGCAGACGAACTGATCATTTCACAAATGAATCGATTGTTTGGGCAGGTGAGCCGATCGGTTCACTTTTAAACTGGTCGGTTGGGAGTGTGAACCAGTTGGTTCACTTAGTGAACCGATCATTTCACTTCCCAGACTTGTCCACAATTGACTTTTCTTATTTGTTTCTAATTAATACACAGATTAATTCTTGTCCCAATCCAATTGAACAACTGAAATGAAAGTCTTTTCTCACAAATGGGGAAACCCAACACCTTTTCGGTTGGTCCATGTGAATCGATCAGTTCACTAGAGTGAAACTGGTCATCTCATTGACTTTGAGCCAATCGGTTCACCCAGTGAACCGGTCGGTTGGCGGTCCAGGTTGTGTAGAACTCAATCAATGTAGTTCTCAATCTCTGACACTCTAATCAATTGGTTCAAGAACTTGAACTTGATGATTCTGAGTCAATTCTATTGATTGAATATTTAATTGAGTACCTAAACACTTTCGTAATCAATCTAAACATCATTCATGGATAAAATCCTCTTCTAGGTTAATCCTATGTGTGTGACCCTACAGGTCCCATTTCACATTGGCAGTGAAAGTCCATAACTCAATTATGACTTCACAAGCAAAGAGTGGTGCCTAGTCACACATTAGTTGTAACAACCTTCAAATTTAATTTTTTACATAACAATTTTTTATATATATTAGTAAAGGTGAAACCCTATGTTAAAAGAATTCATCTTATAATTGTTGGGTTAAGTGGAGCCCATGGTTATTTAGTATGCCCAACATGAGAAATACAAAATTTAGATATCATGTGAACCTTAGATGAATCATATACATAAGGCATCATTTTTTATTCACATCAATGTCAATTAATGCACAAAACTTAACCCTAATTATGCAATGGTGACTATTTAGGGTTGAATGATTGTTTGGACCCACATACATGCATAATGTATCCCACTGTTTGGTATATGAGTAGATAAGAGAATACTAGAGCTTCTATTGAATTTTGATAACTCAACTCCTTTTTAGTGATTATTAATGTGTTAATTACCTTAAGTAGCTAATAACGTTAAACACATGTTTTCCTAACTCATATGTAAAATCTAATGGGATATTTGATTTCCTCATGGTCAAATTATTAAACTCGCCAAATTTGGTTTGATTTAGATAATCATAGGTGCTCCAAAGGATATTAGGAAGAACAAAAGAGATAATGATAATTTGTGACTTAAATGTTCAATAATCACCCGATTATCCCTAATATAAAAAAGTTATGGATAATGGATTGATAAAGCACACATATTAAGTGAACCGGGCTCGTTCAGAGTCATGAGATACAGATCCTACGGGAGGGACTTCATCCCTTACCTCGCGCAGAGTCCGCACGGAGGAGGGGAAACGGGACCCCAATATCGTGCTCTCCTATAACTCTCTACCCTCAATGGATTTTTATTACCTAGATGCCAACACAATCAAGAGATGATTCCGAGTCTAAAGAACTATAAATGAAGCCCTAATTCCTCTCCATGCAGAAACTCCTGATTCACCTTCTTCTCGAGCAGACGCAGCCGCCACCACAGGCAGCCTGACGCCATCATGCTTGATGCTATAAACCCAGAAAGGATCCTAAGATCAAGGGAGACCCTCCTCAAGTGCCAATTTCAAGCGAGGCCATCGGTGGATCCGCTGCACACTCGACTTTCTCCATCATAAACAATGAGCTCGAGCAAGAGTTTTACTGACTTGCGGTCCAATTAAACATACAGTAAGCATCTAGACCCCTTTTCTTTACTTTCTTGATCGCCCATTTACCCTACGGTTTCCCTAGACTCTGTACCCTATAACTGGGTTGCTGGTGCTCACCGACGTGGAACACCAGGCCACTTCAATGGTCCTTTGGCTAAGGAAATTAGAGAACTAACTTCAAGCTTCCTCGGCGATCTTCTCCTGACCTGTAGTGATCATGTTTTTGCTCTGGTACGGTGGGTTCAATCCTTGACTCCCCAATGTGTTCCATGTCATGGATTGTCCATCTCTGTGATACGGATTCCCATTTGGCATGGGATATATCGCTTTAGCCTCTCAGAATCCTCACAAGTTCATTCATCTTCTTTTCATAGCGATTCGACACATTTTAGTACATGGACCTGCAATGTTCCCTCATGCCCTGACGGCAGGAGGGGGAAGCCTCATTTCCCAGTATCGCTCGACTCTAGATCTTTGGGTCCTCTTGGTGCCTAGAAGAATCATGAACAACTTCCTTCACCTCTGTCATGTGTTCTTCATCTGTAATTGATGTATTGCTGCTCCCTTGGAGCAGGTGATCTCTTGATCACACCATGGCTTGCAGATAGAAGACTGGAATCGAGGGAGAAAGGGGACCCAATGTCCCTATTCACTCATTAATCATGTGTTACGTTTGGATATAGTTCAACTTATTTCTTGGTTGATTTTCTTGTGATTTAATGGGTGATATCAGATGAAGCTAATATTACAAAGATGCCCCTGTCACAATCTAAGTCTGTGATACCACTGAAGGATTTTCTTGTCTTTTACTTTTTGTTTTATCCAGCCCCAGGAAATAAATCAATGCTTTTATCTTTCTCCTGATTGGTCAGACTTCAATAACTCTTATCTTTGGATTGGATTGTCTTGTGGAAGCAAGTCATATATGAAATTTGATTGATTTTTCAAGATCTAGATGATGAACTAGGATTCAGAACCTGGTTTGACTTTGTTTTCTCCTTATTCATTAAGAAACCATAAAACCCCAGAAATCAAGCTAAGGATTATCCATTAATGTATGTTAATTGATGTAACAGGGTATTTAGGGTTTCTTAACCCTAAGAACACAACTAGGGTTTTACCAGTCAAAATAAAGTAACTAGGACTTCCCCAAGATTAAAGTGGGTTCATGCACTTTGAGTATTTAGTATTGGTTTTCATCACCTTACAATTACTATGATTATCAAGATGAATTATATGTGTATTTATGTGTTTCAAATTGAATCTGAACTGCATGAAAGTTCCCCTAAAGTTTTTAATTTAATGTTATGCTTCAATGTTATTTCAAGAATTCATGTCATGTTCATGTGAAATCCAAGTAATGATTAATTATTCCAAGATAGTGATAAATCATGTGATGGGTTGTGTTACTTTATCCTCATGTAAATATTGAGCCTATGTGCCTTATGAGCACCATTAGTGCATAAGTATCGATGATACTTTAAACAACCACCAAGATTAAGTTATATGAATCCAAATCTACCGTTCAATTAAGTCTCATGTTTTCCTTTATTGCCAAGTTATTATGTTGATATAATAATGATCAATGTCGCTTACTCTAATGTGGTTTTTATTGAATGCATGGCTGGGTGGCGTGATGCCTATAGGTACAGAACAACTCTAAGTATAAATCATATGAAGATCAAATCAAGGAATAGATCAAGGTTTCCAAAGGACACATATGGTGGGGTGCCATATACTATAGAAGATCCTAATATATATAGATAAGTTCATGTACATATAATGTTTAATCATGCCTTTTTAGTTAGTTTCAACTCAAGAATTCATTTGTAAACAATGTACAAATCAAGTTCAATGTTAATGCATGGTTATTGTTTACTTTGTTTGCAATGATTATTATGATTGTGAAATCCCTTTGAGCTTGAGTACCTTATATTATGGACAATGTGGGTGTTGCTTCTATTGCTACATGTATGCTTAAAGGGGGTGCTACAATAATGGTATCAGAGGAAACAAGTAGATGGCCACCATGTAAAAACCAGATCCATATGTTTTAAGCCCTAGGTATAGAAGATTAAGTTCCAGATATGGGAAACCAAAGTAGAGGTCTAGATATAAGATATAAGTTAGATAAGGTTAGAGTTATGTCACTAGATGTTTTAGAATTTTGTGTTAACTCTAGGATTGTGCATAGCATGCTCTCTCTTTTTCCCACGTGATTGTGGTATGGGACGCAGACTCATGTGGTTTTGTAGAGAGAATGTTATGTGCAAAATCATGCTTGTCTAGCCCTTTCAAGTGCATGTGGTATGGGACATGTGCATGAATGAGGTGCTGAGATAAGCATAAAAAAATATATGAATAAGAGTTAGCACTAAAGTTTGAGACATATAGTCATCTAAACCGAATTAGTTGCATAATAAGACTAAGCATGCATACAAATGGTATATATTTTGACATAGATACGAAAAAGGAAAAAAAAATCATGCACGTGTTAATACACAATGTTCTCCACTATTTTATAATTATGTTTTCAAATTGAACATCATATATCATTGCCATGCTTATGAATTATGAAATTATGAAAATCATGTCTAAGTATAAGAAATCTTGTTATGTTGATAATTTTCCTCTCCATCATATTATGTGAACCTTAATCGGCCTTATGTGAGCCTTAATTGGCCTTATGAGCTCTATGGGAGCATTATGTGAGCCTTAATCGGCCTTATGTGAGCCTTAATTGAGCTTTGTGGGAGCATTATGTGAGCTTTGATCAGCCTTATGTGGGCCTTAATTGGCCTTATGAGCTCTGTGGGAGCATTATGTGAGCCTTAATTTGCCTTATGAGCTCTCTGGGAGCATTATGTGAGCCTTAATCAGCCTTATGTGAGCCTTAATTGGCCTTATGAGCTCTCTGGGAGCGTTATGTGAGCCTTAACCGGCCTTATGTGAGCCTTAACCGACCTTATGAGCAATCATGAGAGTGACTATATCAAATCAAGTAAAAAATCCATTTAATTATGAAATTATGTCAAGCTAACCAAGTTCTCATGAAAATTATGTCAAGTCATGTCCTGAGTATGCTTATGAGACTGCAAGGTGTAGTTTTCAAGATATATTAGCAACTCATCCACTCAATAGTTTTACTAGTCATGTTAGAATACCAAATCATGATTATGTTAGTGCTTCCTTATGAAAAGTTATCATCGGATGATGAGTTAGTGTACATGTATGTGAAACCCTAAGGTAGGTAGTACCTTTATATCACATGAGAATTTCGAGGATGAAATTTCTATAAGGTGGTAGGTTATAACAACCTTCAAATTTTAATTTTTTACATAACATTTTTTTATATTTTTTAGTAAAGGTAAAACCCTAAGTTAAAAGAATTCATCTTATAATTGTTGGGTTAAGTGGAGCCCATGGTTATTTAGTATGCCCAACATGAGAATTACAAAATTCGGATATCATGCGAACCTTGGATGAATCATATACATAAGGCATCATTGCTTATTCACATCAATGTCAATTAATGCATAAAACTAAACCCTAATTATGCAATGGTGACTAGTTAGAGTTGAATGATTGTTTGGACCCACATACATGTATAATGTATCCCACTATTTGGTATATGAATAGATAAGAGAATACTAGAGCTTCTATTGAATTTTGATAACTCAACTCCTTTTTAGTGATGTGTTAATTACCTTAAGTAGCTAATAATGTTAAAAACATGTTTCCCTAACTCATATGTAAAATCTAATGCGATATTTGGTTTCCTCATGGTCAAATTATTAAACCTGCCAAATTTGGTTTGATTTAGATAATCATAGATGCTCCAAAGGATAATTTGTGACTTAAATGTTCAATAATCACCTGATTATCCCTAATATAACAAAGTTATGGATAATGGCTTGACACATCACACAGATTAAGTGGACCCAACTCCTTCAGAGTCATGAGATACAGATCGTACGGGAGGGACTTCATTCCCTACCTCACGCAGAGTTCGCGCGGAGGAGGGGAAATGGGATCCTGATGTCGTGCTCTCCTACAACTCTCTACCCTCAATGAATTTCTATTATCTAGACGCCGACACAATCAAGAGATGATTCTGAGTCCAAAAACTATAAATGAAGCCCTAATTCCTCTCCATGCGGAAATGCCCTATTCACCTTCTTCTGTAGTCGCCACCGCAGGCAACCTGACGCCATCATGCTTGATGCTATAAACCCAGAAAGGATCCTAAGATCAAGGGAGACCCTCCTCAAGTGCCAATTTCAAGCAAGACCATTGGTGAAGCCGCTGCACACTCAACTTTCTCCATCATAAACAATGAGATTGAGCAAGAGTTTTACTGACTTGCAGTCCAGTTAAACATACAGTAAGCATCTAGACCCCTTTTCTTTACTTTCTTGATCGCCCATTTACCCTGTGGTTTCCCTAGACTCTGTACCCTATAGCTGGGTTGCTGGTGTTCACCAGTGTGGAACGCCAGACTACTTCAGTGGTCCTTTGGCTAAGGAAATTAGAGAACTGACTTCGAGCTTTCCTGATGATCTTCTCCTGACCTGTAGTGATCATGTTTTTGCTCTAGTCTGGTGGGTTCAATCCTTGACTCCCCACTGTGTACCATGTCGTGGATTTCTCATCTCTGTGATACATATTCCCTTTTGGCATGGGAGATATTGCTTTAGCCTCTTTGAATCCTCACACGTTCATTCATCTTCTTTTCATAGCGATTCAATGCGTTTCAATACCTAGACCTACAATGTTCCCTCATGCCCTGACGACAGGAGGGGGAAGCCTCATTTCCCAGTATCGCTTGACTCTGGATCTTCGAGACCTCTTGGTGCCTGGATGAATCATGAACGACTTCCTACAACTCTGTCATGTGTTCTTCATATGTAATTGATGTATTGATGCTCCCTTGGAACAGGTGATCTCTTGATCACGCCATGGCTTGCAGATAGAAGCTTGGAGTTGAGGGAGAAATGGGACCCGATGTCCCTGTTCACTCATTAATCATGTGTCACGTTTGGATATAGTTCAACTTATTTCTTGGTTGGTTTTCTCGTGATTTAATGGGTGATATCATATGAAGATAATATAAACAAAGACGCTCCTATCACAATCTAAGTATGTGATACCATTGAAGGATTTTCTTGTCTTTTACTTTTTGTTTTAATCTTCCCTAGGAAATCAATCAATGTTTTTATCTTTCTCCTGATTGGTCAGACTTTAATAATTCTTATCTTTGGATTGGATTATCCTATGGAAGCAAGTCATATATGAAATTTGATTTATTTTTCAAGATCTAGATGATGAACTAGGATTCAGAACCTGATTTGACTCTATTTTCTCCTTATTCATTAAGAAACCATAAAATCTTAGAAATCAAGTTAAGGATTATCCATTCATGTGTGTTAATTGATGTACCAGGGTATTTAGGGTTACTTAACCCTAAGAACACAACTAGGGTTTTATCATCCAAAAGAAAGCAATTAGGACTTCTCCAAGCTTAGGTAAGAGGGTTCATGCACTTTGAGTATTTAGTATTGGTTTTCATCACCCTACAATTACTATGATTATCAAGATGAATTATATGCATAGTTTTGTGTTTCAAATTGAATCTGAACTGCATGAAAGTTCCCCTAAAGTTTTTTACTTTAATGTTATGCTTCAATGTTATTTCAAGAATCCATGTCATGTTCATGTGAAATCCAAGAAAAGATTAATTATTCCAAGATAATGATAAATCATGTGATGGGTTGTGTTACTTTATCCTCATTATGTAAATATTGAGCCTATGAGCCTTATGAGCACCACTGGTGCATAAGTATCGAGGATACTTTAAACAACCACCAAGATTAAGTTATATGAATCCAAACCTATTGTTCAGTAAGGTTTCATATTTTCCTTTATTGCCAAGTTATTATGTTGTTATAATAATGCTCAATGTCGCTTACTCTAATGTATTTTTTATTGCATGCATGACTGGGGGCGCGATGCCTGCAGGTACAGAACAACTCCAAGGATAAATCATATGAAGATCAAATCAAGGAATAGATCAAGGTTTCCAAAGGACACATATGGTGGGGTGCCATCTACAATAGAAGATCCTAATGTATATAGATAAGTTCATGTACATATAATGTTTAGTCATGCCATTTTAGTTAGTTTCAACTCAAGAATTCATTTGTAAACAATGTATACATCAAGTTCAATGTTAATGCATGGTTATTACTTACTTTGTTTGCAATGATTATTATTATTGTGACATCCCTTTGACCTAGAGTACTCCATATTATGGACAATGTGGGTGTTGCTTCCGTTACTACATGTATGCTTAAAGGGGGTGTTACATCAGTGCTACCCAAGTGAAAAGGAAAGCTGGAGAACAAATTTCAACCTACAATCTGTGATTAGTGTTACTGTGATCGTATAGTTCCTTTGTCACTGACCATCCAGATTGAACTTGAGGCATGGAACGTCATTCTCTTCAACATTCAATCCATTTTCCTTGACCTTTGAGCATACTCTCAGAGATGCATGTGAGTTCACATATCATATATTGAATCACATGAGTATGGCCATACATTTCTCTATCTCTCTTATCAAGGAGACTTGGATGTCATACTCCTTATAGGAGGGATAGATCCCATATCTATCACTCATAGTCAAAACCCCATGTGTCAAAGTCACCCAATCATCACCTTTATAACACCCGTGTTTCAGGAATACATTTGATGATGTCAAAGCATACCCAATGACATGCGATGAGTGTAGTGATTTTAGGTCTAAGAACCATTATCACCACTATCACTATGATACATTATTATGACTAGCATCCCATGGTATCCATGTATCACTCTCACGGTGGGTTTGTTTGATATACTATTCTCTAACATATATCTATGTGCTTGACTTGATATCATATATCATGACGAATGAGACTCTATCATCAGTCAACACACACTCTAGTGTTATGTATTATTGTTGTCTATTTTGCTTCCAAAGTAATATCTGACTAGGGACATAACAAGAATGAATGTACTCTTATTATTCATATGGTCTCATTGTTTAGGTCCTCAACCTGAAGACATATGTCATCGAGTCACATCATTATTTAGACATCTATCATGTATGTGTCATCATCTCATGACTGAGACAAACATAATAGATGGAATTACCTTTATTATTATCAAATCAAGTATCATATTCCTCATTGCAATCATCATATGATTGGATCTCTAGGCATACTATACCAACAAACACCTCGAGTAGGGCTTAACCGTTCCCAAAAGTCATTAAGACCATCACATCAATTCCTACAAGTTCATCATTAGCTTTTTATGCTTTAGAATAAAGCTTAACAAGTCATCAACACACATTTGACATATACATTTAACATAGCAAGGAACTGTGATGTCCAGATGTCACCATATAAGAGTTCCAATCAACAATTAAAGAGTATTTCATTGTCTTAGGAATCATTAAAGAAGATGGATAACAATCAAACAACATCACTTCATCACATTAGGGTTACGTATAACAAGCTACATCTCATTAGAGTTATACATCCACTTATTATCTGGATCTATCAAATATATTTATACAAGGGAAATGGTAAGGCTATAAGTTAAAGGCATTGAACCATAAAATTCACATTATTAGAACCGAAACATTATACTATAGAATTCATTCTAAACCATTGGATGTTGAAGCATCCAATCACAACCATTGGATCAAGTTTAATATTTGAAAACCATTGGTTGATATGTAAAGTTAACGCTTGGATCATATAACCAAAGAAACCATCAATTTAGGGCTTAATTGAAACAATATTTGAGACTTAGTCTCACCAATGTGGTAACATGAACCACCATCAGTTGTGACACATTATGTCACGATTGGCTGATGGGGTCAATACTACCATCATTGAACACCATCAGATGTTGAGCTAAAATCTCCATTGGATCATATCATCTTTAGGGCACTAAATCATCAATAATTGAGCTTCTAAAAGAGTCTAGAACTGACATAAGGCGTGACAAATTGTTAACACTATTATCTGTCACAATTGATCATCACCATTAGTTTCCCCAAAGGCATCTCCATCGGTTCATGTATAAAATTGAAAACCAGCCTAAAAACACTAAGTTTATGCCATCGTTTGATAGGTACTTAGCACAATTGGTTGTATGTAAGCAATAACCAAGTCTTAATATACCTTAGGAAGGTCATGAACATAATTTAATGTTCATATAGAAATGGAAACAAATCAAGGGACACCATAAAATTCTAAACCCTAGGCAACAATGAATTTCATATGCATAGATCTTCGTTTTAGAGAAAGAATATGAGTAAGCAAGCTTGTAGTAAGACATAAAAGCGAAGAGGGTTATAAAACTCACCTCTAGGAAGAATATTAGACTCCAAGAAGTAAGAAAAATCGAGCAAAGAAGGTAAATAACCCTAG
The DNA here is from genome assembly GCA_963693085.1 of Alisma plantago-aquatica. NCBI lineage: Eukaryota > Viridiplantae > Streptophyta > Magnoliopsida > Alismatales > Alismataceae > Alisma > Alisma plantago-aquatica. The sequence continues at coordinate 1,954,332,458 of OY856409.1, forward strand.
CTTTAGGTCTGAACTTGGTCAACTAAGCTTCTTCTCCAAGAAAGAGAGTAAACCCTAGGTGAAGGTAGCAAGAAAAATAAGTACTTGAGATTTAGAGCAAACTTTACCATAGAATTGCATGGTTCTGTCCAGCAGAAGGTAGGAGGAAGAGAAACAACAAAAGAAACGAAGGAAATACTTACTAGTTTAGGTCAAGATCACCAAAAGGAAGCTTTGCAAACCCTAGATAAGGGTAGATTCGAACCCTAGATGATCCAACAAGAAGGATGGCTATTTTTTTCTTCCTTGGGCACTATTGTTTGCCACCAAGCAGGGAAAGATGAATATATGGAAAGGAGGGAAGATAAAAGAATCTAAAGATTTTGTTTTTGAGCTAAAGGATAGGTATATAAGGCTTATGTATTAGGAAAGAGAAAAGCTTGAGGTGTCCTAATAGCTCTCCATGTATCCATGGCCTAAAACTTCCATGGATATACAAGAAGCCATACAAGCATTTGTTCCACCGGTCATGGAGACCTTCTTAGACATCATTTTTTGGTTCTCCAGGCCCACCATCGGCCTCCATGCAAAGAAACCATTGCTTCTTTGGACCCTAGTCACTTAAGTGTTGAACCATTGGTTGACCATCTCTTTTAAGTGAACCATCGGTCCAAAACCATCAAACTACTAACTCTACAGGTTACCTTCAGTTTTAATCATTTGTTTGTCACCATCAGATCTCAACCAAGCAAGGGGACCATTGGTTGATGGCTCCTAAAGGTAGCTCATCCATAAAGGGATAAACCCTAAATTACCCTTGAAGAGAAATACCTCAAAACCAAGGTACAACTCGGTGCCCCACAACCCAACAAGCTCAAGAATTATAAGGAAACATCTAAGGATCATAACTCATGTTAAAAATTGCAATTAAAACTCAGATTTGGGTAAATTGCATAAAAGTTTAAAATTTGCACAAAATTGCATAACTTTCTCAAATAGTGTCCAAAAGTGGACCAAACTAAAAAATTAAGCTTGTCACATAACACCAAAACATATCAAAATGTTATAATAAGGTTTAAAGCACTCAATTATGGTAATTAAGCATGTTCAACACTTTAAGCATGGTGAGGGGTCTTACATGTCTGAATCTAGCTTCTCCTCATCACTTAGATCTACATGTGGTGTTGGCATGTGAGGGACTATTTAATTAATAAAGTCAGCCTGATGAAATTCTTTTTGACTACATTCACTCCATTTCCCATATGGGGTCTTGTTACATGTTTCACTAATTTCTATTTGACATACCCTATGTTTTATTGTGTGCATACCATTTTGCAAGATTCCCTAATTTTTATAAAACCCTTAGATATGTTAGATATTGAGGATTGTGGTAAGGAAGTGGTGTTTTGAAGGGAAGTTAGGAATAAGGAGATGGATAGTGATGTTATGTGATCTTAGGAGGTTGGGTAGTTTGGCCATATTGGAGGTAGATATCTAAGCATGATGTGGGTATGAAAATGTACATTGCTTGAAAGTATTATTTGGAGTTTTGAATTTTGTATTAATCAAGTATGAGCCACGTTAAACCTTAAGGTTGTTTGATAAATGTCTATTCATAATATAGTTAGTTGCATTCTATATAAAATTGTGCATATTTATATTGCAATTTATGTGATATTTCACTTGTTTTAATTTTTTGCAGTTTTTGTAATTTATTTCATATTAAATGTGTGTTGTTCCCTATTTGTATATCACTGCAACTAGAATAGAGAAGTCATCATCACACCATAAAGATCCAAATAGATGATCAAATATTCCATGCCCTCTTTCCTTAATTCCAACAATAGGAGTGATGATCCCACATCTAAAAGTTATTATAGACTAACCCATAGTTTAACCAATCAATCGAAGGGATTGTTTGCCTTTTATTCATGTAAATTCTGGCAAGTGAGATGAGTGACTCATAATTAAAGTTGATTGAACCGCCAAATAGGGTGCACGTCACTAAAACTCAACTGACTGGTTAATTCCCTCATCCAACTGCCTGGAAATCTTATAAAGTGAATAAAGTGACTCCAAATTTCAAATCTACACTTATAATTGAGAGATTAAACAATGAGATGTCGAGGATAATGAGTTGTTTTGGATATTAGTCTATCAAGATAAATTGAGTGTTTCTTCTTTGTTTGTTTTTCTAATATTATTTTTAGTTCACAATTTGTTTAGTTAATGTTATCTTTTATATTTTAATAATTCCTTATTCTTGTACATTAAAAATTAATTATATATGTTCGTCCATTAATCCATTTTACTCTGCTATTTCGATCGCCAATTTCACTATTTTAAGCATTCTGATTACATGGATGAAGTAAGGATCTAGCGTAGGGTGGATCAAACTCTTAATGTAGAGATAGACAAGATTCATAGAGAGAATGGGCATCGAATAGGAGGAAATCTGGGTAGCTCAATCAACATCTGTGAGAAGCAACAATCAACAACCCTCTAATATGTACTACAAGGAGTCATGCTAAGAATATTCATCTAAAAGTGAGTGGCTTTATGCCCTTGAGAGGATGCTTGTAAGGAGTGGGACCCGAGAGGGGATCCACTCCTTATTAAAATTTGAAGAATAAAACATCCATTCCAAACACACTCAAAAGGTATGCTAGAATATGTGTAAAATTATCAAATCTCAATAATGGTATTCAAAACAACCAAAGTGTAACAGTTGAATAAAACTAATGACTATATTCAATCTTTCAAAAGTACATCATCATCTCCCATAAAGGGTTTACATGGATATTACAACATAAGGATCTAGTTGAGGGAAATCTAAAGCATATCAAGTTTGTCTCCAAGCATCAACATCCTTAATCTAGGTCCATGTCTGCATGCCATGTCCTCCATGTCCTACATCTAGAGTTGGAAGAATACCCCATCAACAGGAGATAAATAGATGACATCAACAAAAAGGTTGGTATGTGCATACTAAAATAGAATTGAGCAATCTATGGGGTAAAAGGACATCAAGTAAAGATTGCTTCCCATAGAAGAGAAAAGAACTACCCCAGTGGGTATCAAGAGGAATGAGTTTCAAACATATAATAACAAAGGAGATACCTTCCATAAATAAAACAATAATGTTGTGTCACATAAGAACATATCATGAAATTCAGACATATAACCCATCATCAAAACCATCAACCTGTATGTATATGAGATAAGCATAACACTAGAACAATATAAATACAATGGAATCCAAGCCTCATAAACTTGAAACCTGATAGAGAATGATGTACTGCCAGACTCCCAATATATATATAAAGTGTGGGCCAAACCTCATAAACTTGAAAGCCGGGTATGGGGCACATAACCTCCATCCCAAAAATATATTAAGGACACATAACCCAAAAAATAATGCAATTACACTAATATAGGGCTATTGAGTCACATAACATGCTTAATGTAGAGTCAAGTATAAAGTAGGGTCAGAATAAACAAGATTTCCATCACATAAATGGACAATATAAAATTCCATCTCATGAGTAGCAATATTAGGGTTTCTTTCTTGAATAAAAGAATAAGACGAAGTCAAAAGAAAGTCAAATAAAATAGGATGATAATAGTATCATAATTAAGTAGGATGCTTCACATGGAATAAATTCTCAAAGAGAGATATTGTGTGGGCTATCAAAAGAGTTATAATTTAGGATGATTTATCAATATAGAATAATTGGGGATGCAAACATACCTTAACTTGAGTACTACTTCAGAGATCAAGTCCTAATCCTCCAAGTCTAGATCCAATTCAACCTACATATAAGATTAGGTCCATTGATTAGGATTTATGTTCTAATAGTTTTGTGAAAACCCTAGAATTATGAAAACCATCATTAAAACCCTAGGTCGACAAATGTTAAAGACCCTACATTGAATTTAGGGTTTCTTAATGATATATGACTCAAAAGGATATCTTTATTGATCATGATATTATATTTAGTCTATAATGATAGTAAAACCCTTAAACTCAAATCTTTGTTAGAAACCTAAATTGACACATTCTATTATCTCAAAGAGAGAGTCCATGATTATTGACCATGGATTTGATGCAAGATCTAATTTTTATCCGTTGACATCTTTCTTCCATCATTTTTAAGTGAATATGGGTTATTAAATCCTAAAAATCATGTTTTTTAAACTTTGAAATTAGGTGATGAAAATTGGACCAAAAGGTAGAGAAAATTCCAAGGATTCCAAAACATAGTCTTTTTGTAATTTATAGAGATACAAATAAAAACATATGAATTTTACAAGAATCATATTATTTACTGGTTTATTAATGTAATTAAATTAGATAAGACTAATTTGCCCTTGTATTAGTAATCAAGACTATACTTTTTGATAGGGCATCATCAACCATGGAGTATATGATAAATTTTGTAGTTATTATTAAAAACATGAGATGAAATTACGTAAGTGCCCTTGGCAAGAATAAAGAAAAGAAAAGTCGAGCAAGGGTAGGGTCGAGAAATTACAGGGTATCTCCCTCTTCCCTTCATGCACACCATGGAGGTGCGAAGCAGGTCGAGTTGCTAGGCATGGATTTGGGGAAAATGTGATACTGAAGAATTTCAAGAAGTGAACACCGAGAAATGAAGAGGGGTCGTCGTCGAAGCTTACCACATCTTGAATTTGCTTCAACATGATGCGAAGAGGAATTCTAGGCCACCAGTGACACGTCTTGGTTAATAGGCTTGTGTTGGGTATGCGTGAAATCTGGAAAGAAATTGAAGCATGAGAAAGCTTCCTAGAGGCGCGACAAACACAAGAGATGTGATACTATATATATAGGTTAGGGAAAAAGTGTGCAGGTGTATAGAGGTTTAGAGAAATAGAGAATCAAAATTTGGAAAATTTTTAAAAAATAAAAGTAGCATGCTAGTTAGGGCTAGATTGATGCAGGATTTTCTCACGAATTTAGAGCAAGAAAAATATCGAAGATTGATTAAGAAACACGAGAGAAATCTGCAAAATTCCAAAACATGGACACCAAGTTATTATTCACACACGACAAGTCTCCTACTCAAAGTAGGAGATGATGTGTGCACCATCAGATTGAGATTGGATGGTCTACATCAATCCCCAAACAAGTAAAGTTGGAAACTATAGTGAATAGTATTGAATGCATGTTCCATTTAAAAAATTGTATTTTTCTTTTCCAAAATATTTGAGGGTGCAACCAAACTTCAAATTAAGTGAAAATTGATACCTAGCCTAATCAGGACGTGTAGAACATGAATGTAGTATTAGTTTTCACTTTTGAATACCCTAGATATTTTATTTAATTCTTTTAATGTAATTCATATAATTATATTTCTTAATGCATTAGAGACTTCTAGAATTACCCAATTTTTGTGAAACTTCACCCTCAAGCAAACTTAAGTATGTTGGACATGAATTTGCCATTAATTTTATCCCTTAGAATGATTTAAGACATTATTAAATATATTTGGCTTTATTTACACTTTCTCACTCCTAAATCTATTGGAACATTAAAGATTGTCCAAATTAGTTGAAAATTCACATATAGGCTTGTTTTGGTATGTAGATTTTAAAGCTAAGATTTGTTTTCACTTTTAGAGTCATTAAATTTTTATGTCATATTTTGGAGGAAAATCATATTTTCTTTTCTAAATAAAATAGATATAGCTATTATTATCCCAAAATTGTGATGCTTAATCTCCAAGCCATATCAGACCCAAATAATTCAAATATGAAGTTATCTTTAATTAATTAGTCTTCCTTTTATGCATAATTAGTATTTGTGTCCCATTATTACTTTAGCTATCATATTATTTCAACATTATTATTATTATTATTCAATCGTGTCTCATACCTTTATACAGCAACCAAAAGGATTATATTTCATTATTGTGCATGAAATTCTTTAAGTTTATCATTTAACTCATTAAGTTTATCAATCCCTTATTTATTTGAATTATGTATCAATATTCTCAATTATGGGCACCTAGTTCTTCTATGTATACTATTTTTCTTAGCATCGTACCTTAAACAACATTTTCTCATGTGACATATTGTGCTGGTATATAGATTATTATGAGAGCATTAGGTCATAATTGTTTTCATGCAAATGTGTTTGGGTAACTTATACATCCATTAGCATATTAGGGTTTCAATTAACTATTTTCAGGTATATCTTCATCCTTGTTTGGCTAATCCCAAAGAATTAAATGTTCTATCCTCTAGGGCATAAGATCAGGGTCAAGAGGCTAGATTTAGGTTCGTTACAACACTCCACCCCTTAAAAGGATTTTGTCCTCGAAATCTAATCATTCATACATCATAAATCAACTACTCTCCACCCCTTAAAAGGTTTAACCTAATATTTCAAAACAACTCTTAAAGATATTAGGGTTTCATATAAATCTTTTAGTTGTGAATACCTTTTTTTATGTTGTCCATAGATCATTCATCTAGCTAACATGTCATACCAACCTAGGGTTGTGATTTAGGTCCTTGTTTCTCTAACCTAACAACCCTAAAGTTCATGTTATCAGCCAAAAATTCATAGGGTACAAAGGGTAGGTCCACTACACCTTTGGTATTATTCCACATATTCCTAGTCACCACTTCATAATCAAACTAGAGTTCATCCATTACTAAGGGTTTCCTCTAAAACTTCACATATCTTTTCATTGTGACCTGACTCAATAAAACATCGACAAAATCAGAGAAATTTATTGTACATATAGTAGTATAATAAAAATATTTTTTTTGATGATAAGAAACATTGCAAAGTAAAACAAAGATGGTACCAAAATCAATGTGAGAACCAATTCACAATATTTCCATATAGTATCTCTTTAACAACTACTTTCCTCATCCTCATGCCAAAACCTCATAACACCCAAAGATATATGTCATCATAAACCTATATGATAGGGTAAGCTCATCTAAAATCTCATCACATTAGGGTTTACTAATCATGGATCTAATGTGAAACTTATATCAACCTTTCATCACATCATGAATTATCATAAGTCAAATATAGGGTTAAAATCTCACTAAAGGGGAACTACATAAGGCAAGGGTTCTAATTAGGGAGACAAAACTGAAATAGTTAGATTCTGAATACCACAGGCTCTGATACCATGCTGTAAGGAGTGGGACCTGAGAGAGGATCCACTCCCTACTAAAATTTGAAGAATAAAACATCCCTTCCAAACACACTCAAAAGGTATGTTGGAATAGGCATAAAATTTTCAAATATCAATAATGGTATTCAAAACAACCAAAGTGTAGCAGCGGAATAAAAGTAATGACTATATTAAATATTTCAAAAGTACATCATTATCTCCCATAAAGGGTTTACATGGATATTACAACATAAGGATCTAGTAGAGGGAAATCTAAACAGTGTCAAGTTTGTCTCCAAGCATCAACATCCTTAAGCTAGGTCCATGTCACTATGCCATGTCCTCCATGTCCTATATCTAGGGTTGGAAGCATACCCTTACAAGAGGAGAAAAATAGATGACATCAACAAAAAGATTGGTATGTGCATACTAAAATAGAATTGAACAATATATGAGGTAAAAGGACATCGAGTAAAGAATGCTTCCCATAGAAGATAAAAGAACTACCATGTTGGTATCAAGAGTAATGAATTTCAAACATGTGATAATAAAGGAGATATCTTCCATAAATAAAACAATAAGGTTGTGCCACATAAGCAAATATCATGAAATTAGGGCACATAACCCATCATCAAAGTCATCAACATGCATGCATGTGAGATAAGTATATCATTAGAACAATATAACAACAATGGGCACCCAAGTCTCATAAACTTGAAACATGATAGAGAATAGCATGTTGCCAGACTCCCAATATATATAAAGTGTGCGCGAAGACTCATAAACTTAAAACCTGAGTATGAGGTGCATAAACTCCATCTTGAAAATATAATAAGGGCACATAGCCCAAAAACCAATGCAATTACACTAATCTAGGGTTATCGAGTCACATAATATGCTTAATATAGAGGAAAATACAAAGTATGGTGAGAATAAATAAGTTTTCCATCATATAAATGTACAATATAAACTTCCTCCTTGTAAGTGTCAAAGTTAGGGTTTCTTTAAGAATAAAAGCATAAGCTGGAGGCAAAAGAAAATCCAACAAAATAGGATGATAATAATATCATAATCAAGTAGGATGCTTCACATGGAATAAATTCTCAAAGAAAGATATTGTGTGGCAAATCAAAAGAGTTATAATTTAGGATGATTGCTCAATATAGAATAATTGGGAATGCAAACATACCTTGACTTGAGTAATACTTCAGAGATCAAGTCCTAATCCTCCAAATCTAGAGTCAATTCAACCTACATTTTGGAATAGGTCCATCAATTAGGGTTTATATTCTAACATTTTTGTGAAAACCTAGAATTCCAAAAACCATTGGTAAAACCCTAGGTCGACACATGTTAAAGACCCAACATTGATTTTAGGATTTCTTAATGATATATGACTCAAAAGAACATTTTTATTAATTATTATATTATATTTAGTCTTTAATGATGGAAAAACCCTTAAAATCAAATCTTTGATAAAAACCTAAATTGACATGTTATTATCTCAAAGAGAGAGTCTAAGATTACCAACCATGGATTTGATCCAAGATCTACTTTTTATCCATTAACATCTTTCTTCAATCATTATTATGTGAATACAGATTATTAAACCCTAAAAATGATGTTTTTAAAACTTCAAAATTAGGTGATGAAAACCAGACTAAAAGATAGAGAAAATTTCAAGATTTCCAAAACATATATTTTTTTTGTAATTTTTAGAGCTACATATAAAAAGATACAAATTTTACAAGAATCATATTATTTACTGATTTGTTAATGAAATTAAATTACAAAAGACTATTTTGCCCTTGTATTAGTAATCGAGACTATGGTTTGTCATAGGGCATCATCGACCATTGAGTATATGATAAATTTTGTAGTTATTATTAATAACACAAGATAAGAAAAGAAAAGCCGAGAGAGGGTAGGGCCCAGAAACCACAGGGGATGACCCCCTTCCCTTCATGCATGCCATGGACTCATGAAGTTGGTTGAGATGATAGGCATGGATTTGGGCAAAAATCCAATACTAAAGAATTTCAAGAAGTGAACACTAAGAAATGATGAGGGGTCGCCGCTGAGGCTTACCATGTTTTGAATTTGCTTCAACACGATGTGAAGAGGATTCCTAGACTGCCAACAATGCGACCTAGTTAGAAGGCATGTAGTGTATGTGTGTGAAGGCTGGAGAGAAATTTAAACATGAGAAAGCTTCAAACAGGCGCGATAGACACGAGAAATCTGGTACTATATATATAGGTTAGGGGAAAAGTGTGCACATGTATAGAGGTTTAGAGAAGTAGAGAACCCAAATTACAAAAATCATGAAAAAATAAAAGTAGTGTGTAAGTTAGGGCTAGATTGATGCGGAATTTCTTCACAAATTCAGAGCAAGAAAAATCTCGAAGATTGATTAAGAAACGCGAGAGAAATCTGTAAAATTCAGAAACATGGACGTCGAGTTACAGTTAAAGCATGGCAAGTCTCCTACTCAAGGTAGGAGACAATATGTGTGCCATCTAATTGAGATCGGACGGTCTACATTAGTCACCAAAAAAGTAAAGTTGGAAATTATATTGTAACAGTATTAAATGCATGTTCCAATTAAATAATTATATTTTTTCCCAATCAATTTAAGGGTGCAACCAAACTCCAAATTAAGTGAAAATTGATGCCTAGCCTAATTAGGATGTCTAGAATACGAATTTGGTATTATCTTACACTTTTGAAGACTCTAGATATTTTATTTAATTCTTTTAAAGTTATTCAAATTTTCTCATTCTTAATGCATTAGAGACTTCTAGAATTACCAAATTTTGGTGAAACTTCACCCTCAAACAAACATAAGTATGTTGGACATGAATTTGCCATTAATTTTATCCCTTGGCATCATTTAACACATTATTTAATATTTTGGGCTTTATTTACACTTTCTCACTCCTAAATCTATTGTAACATTAAAGATGGTCCAAATTAGTTGAAAATTCACACATATGCTTGTTTTAGCATGTAGATTTCAAATATAAGATTTTTTTCACTTTTGAAGTCATTAAATATTTTATCTCTTATTTTGAAGGAAAATCACCTTTTATTTTCTAAATAAAATAGATATAATTATTATTATCCCAAAATAATGATACTTGGTCTCTAAGCCATATCAGACCCAAAAAATTTTGATTTTGAATTATCTTTAACCAACTAGTATTCGTTTTATGCATAATTAGTATTTGTGGCCTATTATTACTTTAGCTATCATATTATTTCAACATTATTATTATTATTATTATTATTCATTCAATTGTGTCTCATACCTTTATATTACAACCAAAAGGATTATATTTCATTATTGTACATGAAATTCTATATGTTTTTCATTTAACTTGATTAATTTATCAATCATGTATTTATTTGAATTATCTCTCAATATCTTCAATTATGGACACCTAGTTCTTTGATGTATATTATTTTTCTTAGCATCATACGTCAAACACGTTATCTCATGTGACATATTTTATTGGTCTATAGATTATTATGAGAGCATTAGGTCATAATTTTTTCATGCAAATGTTTTTGGGCGACTTATACATGCATTAGCATATTAGGGTTGAAATTAACTTTTTTTTGGTATATCTTCATCCTTGTTTGGCTGAGCCCAAAGAACTAAACTTTCTATCCTCCAAGGCATAAGATTGGGGTCAAGAGGCTAGATCTCAGTTGGTTACAACACTCCACCTCTTAAAAGGATTTTGTCCTTGAAATCTAATCGTTCATACATCATCAACCAACTACTCTCCACCCCTTAAAAGGTTTAACCTAATAATTCAAAACAACTCTTAAAGATGGTACCAAAATCACTGATAGAACCAAGTCATAATATTTCCATATAGTTTCTCCTTAACAACTACTTTCCTCATCCTCATGCCAAAACCTCATAACATCCAAAGATATATGTCATCATAAACTTGTATAGTAGGGTAAGCTCATCTAAAACCTCATCACATTAGGGTTTACTAATCATGGTTCTAATGTGAAACTCATATCAATCTTTCATCACCTCATGAATTATCACAACTCAAATCTAGGGTGAACATCTCACCTAATGGGGAACTACATAAGGAAAAGTTTATAATTAGGGAGACAAAATTGGAATAGTCAGATTCTGAATACCATGGGCTCTAGTACCATGTTGTAAGGAGTGGGACCCGAGAAGGGATCCACTCCCAACTAAATTTTGATGAATAAAACATCCATTCCAAACACACTCAAAAGGTATGCTTGAATAGGTGTAAAATTTTCAAATCTCAATAATGGTATTCAAAACAACCAAAGTGTAGCAACAGAATAAAAGTAATGACTATATTCTATCTTTCAAAAGTACATCATCATCTCCCATAAAGGGTTTACATGGATATTACAACATACAGATCTAGTAGAGGGACATCTAAACCGTGACAAGTTTGTCTCCAAGCATCAACCTCCTTAGGCTAAGTCCATGTCAACACACCATGTCCTCCATGTCCTACATCTGGGGTTGGATGCATACCCCAACAAGAGGAGAAAAATAGATGACATCAATAAAAAGACTGGTATGTGCATACTAAAATATAATTGAGCAATATATGGGGTAAATGGACATAAAGTTAAGAATGCTTCCCATAGAAGAGAAAAGAACTACCCAAGTGGGTATCAAGAGGAATGAATTTCAAAGATATGATAAGAAAGGAGATACCTGCCATAAATAAAACAATAAGGTTGTGCCATATAAGCACATATCATGAAATTAGGGCACATAACCCATCCTCAAAATCATCAACGTGCATGCATGTGAGATAAGCATAGCACTAGAACTATATAAAGATAATGGCAATCAAGCCTCATAAACTTGAAAGTTGATAGAGAATGACGTACTTCCAGATTCCCAATATATATAAAGTGTGGGCCAAACCTCATAAATTTGAAAGCTGGGTATGGGGCACATAACCTCCATCCAAAAATATAATATGGGCACATAACAAAAAAACCAATGCAATTACACTACTCTAAAGCTACTAAGTCACATAACATGCTTAATGTAGATAGAAGTATAAAGTACGGTTAGAATAAACAAGATTTCCATCACATAAATGGACAATATAAACTTCCACCTCATAAGTGGAAAAATTAGGGTTTCTTTAAGAATAAAAGAATAATCCCGAGTCAAAAGAAAGTCTAATAAAATAGGATGATAATAATATCATAATCAAATAGGATTCTTCACATGGAATAAATTCTCAAAGAGAGATATTGTATGAGACATCAAAAGAGTGATAATTTAGGATGATTTCTCAATATAGAATAATTGGGGATGCAAACATACCTTGACTTGAGTTGTACTTTAGATATCAAGTCCTAATCCTCCAAGTCGATATTCAATTCAACCTACATATTGGATTAGGTCCATCAATTAGGGTTTATGTTCTAATAGTTGAATTTCAAAAACCATCGATCAAATCCTAGGTCGACACATGTTAAAGACCCAACATTGATTTTAGGATATCTTAATGATATATGAATCAAAAGGACATCTTTATTGATCATGATATTATATTTAGTCTTTAGTGATATCAAAACCATTAAACTCAAATCTTTGATAGAAACCTAAATTGACACATGTTATTATCTCAAAGAGACAGTCCAAGATTACTGACCATGGATTTGATCCAAGATCTAATTTTTATCCATTAACATCTTTCTTCAATCATTATTAAGTTAATATGGAGTCTTAAACCCTAAAATCATGTTTTTAAAGCTACAAAATTAGGTGATGAAAACTAGAATAAAAGATAGAGGAAATTCCAAGTATTCCCAAACATTTTTTTTGTAATTTTTAGATCTACAAATAAAAAGATATGAATTTTACAAGAATCATATTATTTACTAGTTTATTAATGAAATTAAATTGCAAACAAATACTTTGCCATTGTATTGGTAGTCAAGACTATACTTTTTTACAGGACATCATCGATCATGGAGTATATGATAAATTTAACGATTATTATTAAAAACACAAGATGAAATTATATAACTGCCCTTGGCGAGAATAAAGAAAAGAAAAGTCGAGAAAGAATAGGGCCGAGAAATCATAGAGGATCACCCCCTTCCCTTCATGCATTCCATGGACATGTGAAGCAGGTCGAGTTTCTAGGCATGGATTTAGGGGAAAATGTGATACTGAAGAATTTCAAGAAGTGAACACCGAGAAATAAAGAGGGGTTGCCGCCGAAGCTTACCACGTCTTGAATTTTCTTCAACACGATGTGAAGATGAATCCTAGGCTATTGGCGATGTGGCCTGGTTAACAGGCATGTGGTGGGTATGCGTGAAGGCTAGAGAGAAATTAAAGCACTAGAAAGCTTTCTAAAGGCACGACATACACGAGAGATGTGATACTATATATATAGGTTAGGGGAAAGCGTGTGGGTGTATAGAGGTTTTTAGAAGTAGAGAATAAAAATTAGGAAAATCACAAAAAAAGAAATGTAGAATGCAATTTAGGGCTAGATTGAAGTGGGATTTCCTCATGAATTCTGAGCTAGAATAATCTCCAAGATTGATTAAGAAACGCGAGAGAAACCTACAAAATTTCGAAACATAGACATTGAGTTACTATTCATGCATGGCAAGTATCCTACTCAGGTAGGAGATGATGTGTGTGCCATCCAATTCAGATCGTATGGTCTAAATCAGTCGTAAAAAAAGTAAAGTTGGAAACTATATTGTAACAGTATTAAATGATAAATGCATGTTCCATTTAAGTAATTGTATTTTTCTTTGTCAATCAATTTGAGGGTGCAACCAAACTCCAAATTAAGTGAAATTTGACACCTAGCCTAATTAGGATGTGTAGAATCCAAATATGGTATTAATTTTTTTTCCTTTTGAAGACTCTAGATATTTTATTTAATTCTCTAAAAGTAATTCATATTTTCTCTTTCTTAATGCATAAGAGACTTCTAGAATTACCCAATTTTGGTGAAACTTCACCCTCAATCAAACTTAAGTATGTTGGACATATATTTTCCATTAGTTTTATCCCATGGAATTATTTAACACATTATTTATTATTTTGGACTTTATTTAGACTTTCACACTCCTAAATCTATTAGAACATTAAAGATTATCCAAATTAGTTGAAAATTCACATATAGGCTTGTTTTGACATGTATATTTTGAATATAGGATTTGTTTTCACTTTTGGAGTCATTAAGTATTGTATATCATATTTTTGAATAAATTCACCTTTTCTTTTCTAAATAAAATAGATACAATTATTTTTATCCTAAAATTGTGATACTTGGTCTCCAAGCCATATCAGACCCAAAAAATTTGAATATGAAGTTATGTTTAACCAACTAGTCTTCCTTTTAATAATAATTAGTATTTGTGGCCCATTATTACTTTAGCTATCATTTTATTTCAACATTATTACTATTTATTCAATTGTGTCTCATACCTTTTGTATTGCAACCAAAAGGATTATATTTCATTATTGTGCACAAAATTCTTTATGTTTATCATTTAACTCATTAAATGTATCAATCCCTTATTTATTTGAATTATGTATCAATATTCTCAATTATGGAAACCTAGTTCTGCTATGTATATTATTTTTCTTAGCATCATACCTTAAACAATATTATCTCATGTGATGTATTTTTATTGTTCTATAGATTATTATGAGAGAACTAGGTCACAATTGTTTTCATGTAAATGTGTTTGGGTGACTTATACATGCATTAGCATATTAGGGTTTCAATTAATTGTTTTTAGGTATATCTTCATCCTTGTTTGGCTAAGCCCAAAGAAATAAACTTTCTATCCTCTAAGGCATAAGATCAGGGTCAAGAGGCTAGATTTTGATTTGTTACAATGCTACTCATCCAAGATAATCAAACCAAATGGTGGATGCTCATATGGCTCGGATGACAACACTACTCTTCCATCTGACAGAATCAAAGGCGCCCCCATACATTGCAAAACCATTTCCTGATTACCACGGTGAGCATGCAACCTTAGTTGAATTCATTTGTGTTAAACCTCATGAAGATAATACACAACTAGTTGACATAGATGAAGGGTACGTTTTCTTTAAGAGGCATGCATGCCACCACTTCTTCATAATGATTCTGATTTTTTGATTTGGTTCTTATTGAGATCACTAATGATTAGAGTGCATGCCATATTATACAACTAAATCAACATGTTAATACTATGAAGGAACCCAATCATTTTATTGATCCCAATGTTGAGTGGGTGGTATTCCAGGAGGACAAAAAACCACATAAAAAGATTCACTAGAATGAGTTCACAAATTGAAGATGTTTTCCTACAATTAGAAGAAGCTAGAGTAGATTCTCCATATGATGTGGCACAACTGACACAATTAGTGGTTGATTTATTACATACTACAATAGCCATAGAAGAAGGAATACCACCTCTAGTCCTCATAGATGAGTAGATCCATATACCATGAGATAGACACCACTGCTACATTATTCCTCATCTTTTAGATCCACACACTATTACACTACAAAATTTGAAGGGGGAGTATTCATAGATCATACTAGATGGGTTGTAGGGTGATAACAACCTACAATGTTCTGGCCCACCACCCAGGGCTCTACTAGAGTTTCAAGAATGATGACTGGCTCAACTGACCACCATAGGCCTTGTTTACGCACTTTATCCTCACTCATGCAGAGCTCAAGCTCAAGTTCTTGATGGGCCACTAGTCCTAATGCTACTCAGGGCTGAGTGCATTTAACCATAGAGTACTTATTTATTAGCACTCTAAAAAGGAGTCACACTTTGGTGATGTGGGAGTCCAATCATTTCTTTTAAGATCACTTATTTTGAGACATCAAATCTTGGGATATTACAATCTGCCCCACTTAGACTTTTGATGTCCTCATCCAGGATGAAGTATATGGCCTCATGATCTTTTCTAAATTTTTGTACAAACCCAAAAATTTTCATGTACACCTAGCTCCATTTATTAATAGTAGCACAAGGGTTGTTCCATCTTGCCTCAACGGATAGCCATTTCCAACACACTTGGACTGCACATCTTAAAAATGTGCAAGCCACAGGCCCATATAGGTCCCACCTACTAGAGGAGAATTGACTCTAATACCATTTGTAACATTTGAGCCCACCACTCAAGGTTCTAGTAGAGTTTCAAGAATAATGAATGGCCCCATAGACCACCACTGACCTCAGCTATGTGTTTTGTCCTCACTCACGCACAACCCATGATCAAAATCTCAACTTCCCATCCATCCTAGTATTACTCTGGGTTAAACATGCATAATCATAGATTATGTGATGATGAGATACCTGAAAAGAAGGCGCACCTTAGCGATATGGTTAGTCCAATAATTCCTTTTAAGATTCTTTTTATATAAGGCCTCAAATCTTAGGATGTTACACAACCTCATTTCAAGCATCCTCAATGTTCATTTGAGTTTCCACAAACACCTAGATACTTGTTACACCATAGAGCCCTCATGTTCAAGGACTCAACCCTTTTTCATATTCCTTTTAGCTAGACCTTCTTTGAGTTTCTAGGGCCACCTAGATGAGCATTTTGAGTCTCCCCTCCATCTTTGGTTTAGTTTTTGTTCACATATGAGAAAATTTCTAAGCTTGGGTGGAGGTTGGGTGGTACATAGTCTTTTCCACCCACACTTATCTATTTTTATATTATTAGTTTTAGTTCAACATGTTAACTTTGCTTGTAATTGTTGCAATGCGTTACATGTTCCTAAAGCTATTCTTATTTCAATTCTAAGTTCTTGCATTGTTAGTTGAATCCATTATCTATTCGTCTGAGTTTACAACCATTTTACACACTTTATTCAGCATTTATTTTTAGTACCTCTTGTTTGAAGTAAATTCTCTATGTTGAATATATCTCTAAAACATGCTAACAGTTAGAAATCACCCTTTGTAGCCAATGAGTACTAACATCATGTTCTTCGGAAAGGATGTCACGTGTTAGAGGAAGCAATAGGAATCAAACATGATGCTCCTCCTATTGATTAGTGATTCATATTAGTGGAATTGCCACATATTTCCAAGACATGGCATTATTTGGATTTAGCAAATTAGAAGAATAACTAATGTACTTAGTCATAAACATTAAGTTTTTTTTTACATAATCTAGACCTTTTCTTCAACACTTCTTCTTTTGACTTATAACCTTCCATTCACTAGAAAACAAAAATGTCCATTAAGTGTAACAAACCCTAAGCTTGGGGTGGCACACCCACTTATCTCTAACTAGTTCCTTTATTCCCGTCTCTATGTAGTAAGGGTATACCACCCAAGAAAAAAGTCAAAACATGCAAATGTGCTAAACAATCTAAGCTTGCAAAATATTCAAGGCAAAAGAAAACATTAAATCT
Source organism: Alisma plantago-aquatica (assembly GCA_963693085.1). Taxonomy (NCBI): domain Eukaryota; kingdom Viridiplantae; phylum Streptophyta; class Magnoliopsida; order Alismatales; family Alismataceae; genus Alisma; species Alisma plantago-aquatica. The sequence goes on from OY856409.1 coordinate 1,954,350,039, forward strand.
CAAATCAATGTGCATTATTCCTTCCATACCTCCATTCACTAAAAATTCTACCTTGGTGTGCATTGTATGCTCTGGTTATAATTTGACATATGTTGAATTATGTAAATACTTGTGATTTTGTGAGAATCCTCAATTTTTCATGAAACCTATAGACATTTTGATATTGTGGAATGTGATGAGAAAGTGGTGTTGTGAAGCTAAGTCATGAACAAGAACACATCTAGTCGTGTTCCATTATCTCAGGATGTTGGCTAGCTTGGGATGCTCCTGTCGCGACATCTCTAAAGGATTTTGTTTAGGGTTCGCGTAGGTAATGTTGTGCACCTTCACAATTTTTGCTTCCATCGTTGCGACCTGCTCTGGCTCTAGGACACTTCTTTGTTGACCAGCTCCCGCCCCTTCATGCTTAGTCCTTGCTTCCCATTGTATAGGATTTAAAGTCCTAGGTCAGCAATATTCAGGAAAACACATTTCCCACAACCTTATATTAAGTTCTACCATTTTGTGTTGTCTACATATGTCGTTGGCTCCTTCTTTCCCCTCCCGAGTCGTGTGGTCCCTGGCATGATCGCTATCGTGGCTTATGATTTCCTTCAAATTGCCTCTATAAACTGCACCGTCCTATCGGTAGAACCCTTCTTTACTCTAAACCAGTGGTGGAGGAAAGGGGGGGGGAGTAGAGGCAGTGCCCCCCCAAGCATACGAAAAGTTTCCATTTCATATATTAGGTAGACTCATATTTATCTGAAATATGAAAACTCCGGTATATCTACCCGTTCGATGGCATCGAAATAGAACTCTTACTAGTATAAAATTTATCTAACTTTTCTCTTAAATCAATAACTTGTATTTATGTTAACAACTTCACCCAAGATATCTACAACAAAACCCGAATTCTAGTCAAACAGTTATTGGTTGACTGATTCTCTCATTCGTCATGTGTGATAACCAGAAATGTTAATTAATAAAATTGACTTGTTGTCACTGACGTTAATGCTTCAACAAATCTTTTTCCGTGGACTGCTATTACAAAACACCCTCATGTTGCCTTGGTCCCTTGGAGATTAGGAGGACGATAGCCACACAAACTATTACCATGATAAATAGACATCCAAAGAAGTAGTGATATGTTCCTAAATAATGTTCTACACCCAACACTGGCTATTGTGAGTTGTGGTTGTTGCTCTCACTGGATTTTCCTTGCTAACCACACAAAAGTATATGATCTTCAAAGTGACATTTTTATCTTTTAACTATTGTAATCTGTTCATTACCCTAATAAGGTTATCTTGGAATCCAACATTCTATATTACGCACACTCTTAATATCTGCTTAGAGAAAATTATTTTCTCCACAAGTGCATATGTGCCAGAACTTTGGTGCAGATGTACGATGTCGTTAATATACTAAAGAGTAAGCTAATATATTTTTCCGTTGAGTCCATTTATAGTATGTATAACTTTGACTAATCTGGCTCAAACTGATCCAGTACTATGACACATGGAAGTGATTAGCATGAGATCTACTACAAGCATGTACCTCTTTTACTTCGATCCCATGCCGTTAACACATTCGTTTTCCTCTTCTGACTACAGTAACCATAATCTGTAATATTTCTTCATGCTTTTTCTTTGATAATTGTTGTTACTTATTTTAGGAGTTAGAATTACTCATAGAAATCTATTATATACATATACGAGTTTGAGCACTTTCATTTGCATTATCAATATGTTTTGAAATTAACATGTCTAGTTCTAATTTTTGAAGATTGAATTTATTTGCCGTTATTCTCAAACATGTCCAGATTACTGTAACTATAGCTGATGATAATCTTGTTGGATTTGTAAATGTTATCTCAAGTAATAATTTGTGATTCTGTTTTCTGAAAAAATATAATACTTTACAAATAGCAATTTCATTTTCATCATTCTCAACATCTGGCCCCCCAAGCTTAATTTTCTGGCTCCGCCCATGCTCTAAACATAATGCAATATTGTGGTATGCCACTTCTATGCATCCCACTGCAAATTTTTTTGTCTGAGAGTTATGTACTTCCTGGAGGTATGTAAAATTTAGAGTAAGTGACTGGGCAGGGGTCTGAATTTCTTAAAATGAAGCGAACCATATGAAATTTACCAAAGAGGAGGATGGTAACGTGAGCGGTATATGGAAATCATGTCCGTGGGAAGAAAAGGTAGAACATTTCCACAACAAGGCAGGAATGCCCATTCATTTCCATAAAGCCGGACTTTCCGTGCATGTGTTTTGTTCTTTGTTTTCCTTTCCTTCCAACTGCCCTTCCTCAAGCGATGCTAATGCATCTTTCTACGCTAACCCACGTATATATACAAAACGCCGGGCTCGTGGAAATGCACAACAAAAGCTGGCTAGCTGATCAGGTGCTCCTCCAGCATTGATTGCCATCCACGTCTCTTCATTTACATCAACTTGCGGGTCCTCCACCTAGGTGGAGATTAAGTCGTATCTGCATCATGGCTTCGAGCTCATCGTCCACGGCCCTTGCGAGCAGGCTCAACCTCAACCTGGTCATTGACAGCGCCGCCGAGAAGGTCCTATACGCTGTGGTCGGGAAGGACTTCCTCGATTTCCTGTTCAGCCTGATGCAGATGCAGGTGGCGCCGCTGGCGCGTGCGCTTGGGCGGGACCAGGCGAAGGGATGCCTCGGCATGCTCTACGACAGCCTCGAAGGCTTCAGTACAGACTACATGCTGCCCAAGGTGGACAAGGCTCAAACCCTCAAGCCGGCACTGCCCACCAACCGGCCGACTCAGACCAGGACGCTCTTGATGCTGCGTTACGACGGGCAGGCACCGTCCGTGGGAGCCGCGCCAGGGACGGGGTGGGTCAAGGGTGGCGACACGGTTTATATGGTGACGGACGACCTCGCAGTCGCGCCCTTTGACACTGGCGCCGTCCTCAGGAGGCTCAGGAGCGTGACGGATATCCACGCCGTCGATGAGAAGACCGTGGAGTTCGGCTCAGAGGAGGTATATAGCTAGCGCGCATGATGAGTGCACATCTAAGTTTGTTCCTTTTTTATGGCAGCAGATTTGTTTACCAAACTATAACAACAATTGAACTTCTTCTTCCATCATTTTCAGGCACTGTCGTTGATCAGAACATGCTTGCACTCCAGATCCGTGTTCACAGATATTTACTGTGGGAAAGATAAATAAGCTAATTTTATGTATACCAAGGTATATTTCAGGATATTAATTGGTATTAAAACAGCGAGAATATATCAATCTTTGGACGCCCGCAAGCCAGCTTACAGGCAGGAGTGAATCGAGTAGATCGTTTGTACTTTCACTGATATATGCCTACTGATCCTATTATTGATATTAAAAGATGTTGCGAACATAATTATAAATGTACTTAATCGCTTGGCTCAGCAGTAAAGCCTGCCCACTCGTACACCTAAATGGGGAGGCAGCAACAACGATATATGTTGCGTTTGGCAAAGCGTTTGGTTAGCCACCGCTCCGGTGTGGTGAGATAGATCGCCGTGTGATTTTTCTCTGGTGAAAAAATAAAATCTGCAAATGCTGCCCAGCGCTGCATTAAATGTAAAAATAGTATAAAATGTGAGCGGTAGCTAATTTGATGTTTGGTAACAGTGGTTGCAAACTGACCACTCCTGCCTGACCATATCGCTTTGCCAAACGAAGCAATAACCTTGTATCGTGGTGCCATGAGAAATCTCCTGTAGAAATAAATGAAAATTTATCAAAAAAATATCATTACAAATCCAGCACAATAACTTTTTAACACGTTACCAAGCAAACCCATGTGTGGTTATAGGTTTTTGCTTGCATGGGCGGTTGGTGAATACATTTATTTGTATTACGAAATGGTTGTAAAAACAAAGGTGGGTTGAGATTTTATCATCCCGTTCTTCCCATACATAAAGTTTATTAGAATGAGTATTGACAACAAAGTCATGTTTGGGGTGGTGGGGACGAGGGGTTGAAGGCCAATTAATTGAATTAGTGAAACATATGTATTTGCATTATGATCCACAAACATTAGCAATTTTAGGGATAATTGATGATTTGGAATATGTTGGTTAGAGGATTGAAATTGAATTCTTTTTGCAAAGTAATGAACACGACGGGCTGAATCACATTCATTAAAGAAAGAATTGTCATGTATACTCAGAATTTGTTTGAGCTTGCAAGAGGAGGACAAGGTGAACAGAAGAAGCTCCTGACTCCTCCCCCGCCCCCAATTTTTTTCCATCCATTAAACTTACCACACTTATAATATACGTAGATATATTCTTGACCATGCATATGCTGCACACCCATATTTTGTTGCAATAACATCAACCAATATTATTTTTAAGTGAAAATGGACTGGTATCTTCTACATATACAAGATCAAGGAGTCACTCCTTATAAAAACATTCTCCATCAACAAATCTAACAACCATAGCTAACTTTCTTTCTTTAAAATTTCTCAAGGCTCATAAAAATATTCAATATGATGAACTACTACATTATAGCTTGTTGAACTTAGGATAAAATAATACACTGATTATCTTTCTGATTGTTGGTGAAGTATACTTTGGATTTCAAACAAAATTATTAGGAACCAAATGAGAAACATCATTGTAGTATGGAGACAAAAGCTTAACTACTAATAGTATTACATCTATTTTTGGTAGATGAAGCTTCATCATACTCTCTAAATGCACAAGATTCTAAGAACCTAACCATTAAGGAGTATCAACTGAATGGCTAAGTCATAGTCAATTTTAATAAATTATATTTGTGCATAAATTATCATTCCATGAATTTCTCAACGAGCCCTTTTTGGCTATCAATTCCTTATAAGACTTACATAAATTGTTATGAGTACACGAAGGATATGTTCCAACACACATTATTAATTTGTAGTGTCCTCACATGGACACTGGTAAAAGTGATCCTAAGGAAAAAAATAAAGAAAATAATCTACGTCAAGATGGAAGATAGCCAAACATTGCTTGTCCTCCAGCAAAAAGAGCATAGCCAAACAAATGAAGGAATTTTCAAGCCCATGCATGGATTAAATGAAATGAAGATATGCAATAAGCTCAACCAACCATGTACATTAGGTTTATTTTCATAGTCATCATCTCAATTCAAACATCAAAGATATAGAAGTTTTAGTTCAGTGAAGGTGGTCACAAATTAAGCGAAACAATCAACCAAACAACACTAAATAGGATTTGGATAGTCAAGCCAAACAACTAGTGGATGTACAGTACAAATTTTCAGCTATTGTGGATGTAAATGATGAAACCTTAGTTAACTTTAACAATCTCAATTGAGCTCTCTTCTAAAAAAGATATGATAATTGATTTTTGGGATTCTGACACTTGACTGTTAATTTAGGCTTACACACATGGAGTTCCGGTTGGGGTGTTATTTTTACCCTCGTTTGATTTTCATACCACCTAACCATCGTTGCCGGATGAGACTCACACTAGGATAGCATGATATGTGGGTTGTTTGCCATCTTTTATTGGATAAAGTGAGAAAATAATAAAAGAGATTTTTGCACAACACAAGAGAGCCAACTAGAAGGTTAAGTTTACAAAATTTCACTCATTATTTTGCAAAAAATTTTATGAAAAAAATCGATTGTATATGCACTAAGAGTTTGGCAAAAGTATCATGTATTCTAAATAGTGTTGTAGAGTTAAGCCATTCACTGAAAGTTAAATAGTGTTGTAGAGTTAAGTCATTCACTGAAAGTTTTGACCATTACATGTATTTAGCAATCAAAGATGTGAAAATTGAGAGTTCAGGCTATAATTACAAAGCAAGATCATGTACATGGGGGATTTCATTTCCCATTTGATTCATGCATGTTCTTTACTAATTCTTTCAAATGGCATAAAGAAGTACAAGGTATAGGATAATTCAAGCATACATGTGTTCATTCCATTTCAATAGTCTCATTTCATATTAAATTTGCCATAAAGGGAAAACAGAACATGAAACATGTTGAAATAAAAGACCAAAGTAGAAGACTAACACGACCAACAAAAGCAAATGACAAAAGCAAAAGAAAATGAAATAGAAAGTACATTATTGGTTGGTTGTACCCCCCCTAAGCTTGAAATCTGCAGTGTCCTCACTGCATCAACCGAACTCATGGAGGTATCAACCAGATACATGTCATGGGTGAAAATCAATAAGAGGGGCCAACGCCCCCATTGTTAGTCTGAAAGAACTGGATGACAAGATCATCATCTGGAACGTCCATCAGTGTGGGCTGCAGAGTGGCCTTTGGCTGCTGTTGTGGCGGCGGCGGTTGATACAACTACGGGATGGAGTAGTGGCCCTATGAGATGTGCCAGGAGTCCATGCGGTGGACCATGTCATGCATCATAGTATACTGTGTGCCCATCTGGTCCAGGCAGTCGTCGATCTGATCTAACTGCTGCTGCACATTGCCATACAGATGTCTGACATTAGGCATCGCCCAGGAGTACGTCGTCTGGGTCCTGGTGGAGGGAGACGGTGGAGCGGAAGAAGCAGAAGGGGTTGAAGGACCTACTCCGGTATCATCAGCAATTTGGGATGTTGTTATCGCTTCATCAGTGGCCAGTAGGACCTTCCGGTTGTCCTTGTTCTTCAAGGTGGCATGCTCAGGATCTGGGAGGTCAATATATTGATCATCATCAAAGAACTGATAGAACTTGTTGTCGCAGTTGGGAGCCTTCATGATCAAGCCTACAAAGAGAAGATATTGAATATCTACCAGGTTTCTTCCTGGTGCAGCCTCAAGCCCTGTCAAATCAACCTCAAGTTTTTGTGCAATCAAAGTAATTAAGCCACCACACATGATGTCGTTGGCGTCCGTCATCTTCAATTTCTTGATGTCAAAGAAACATTGAAGAATATAGAAGGCGACATTAATTTCGTGCTCATACATCATGCCCCACAAGAAGAAAAGATCATGCTTCCCCACAACCCCTTGGGTTTCCTTCTTGAAAAAAAACCCAGTACTAAGAAGGTGATAAATATACTGGAAGATAGGGTTGTAGATAGCAGATGCTCTGGCTAATTTTGCCTCATGGTGGTCCGCATTATATATCTCATACCAAAACTCGTTGCTATGAAAAGTAGGTGGGTAACTGATCGCGCCATCATAGTGACACTCCAGTAATTCATAAAAATGTCGAAAAGTGAGCTTGAAAGGACGGCCCAAAAGACTAAAATGTATAGTACCAAAGGGCTCTAGCTTCTTCTAAGGGTCTTGCTCAGTGACGAGTGTCATTAGAAACTCATATACAAGATGGTAGTAAGTGTTTGATACCGTAAGACAGATGTAGCTCAACCCCAGGTCTTGTAGGCACATGAGGACTTCATCCTTTAATCCCAGTGTCGTCATCATCTGCTGGAAAGCAAAATGAGAAGGGATAACTCTCCTTACAATCAAGAACTGGTATGTCGGGTCTTCTTCAGGGGTGACCCAAAATTGCATAGTTGAGATGTACCCCGACGCTTGGTAGGAGCTGGCGTCGTGCTTGCGGTTGCTGGTTTGCTTGACTGGAGCCATATGTGTTGCTGACAGACTGGAACACGTCGTGTGCTAAGACAGACACGCCGTGTGTCTAAAACAGGAGCTCAGCTCAGACTGTAACGCACACGCCGTGTGCGACCGGGTACACGTCGTGTACCTAGAGCTCTTCAAAAATCTACAGGTCGCGAACTGCCGATTTTGGGGAAGAAAAGAGGAGGAGGCGGCAGCGGCTGCTTGGACCTAGCCACATGTGGTTGAGGTGACGGCGGTCAGACAATTTTGTTGACCTCCTTGGCATTGAGGAGGTGCTTGGAGAAAAGGATGGTGGATTCCTTTTCTCACGACCTAGTTGGAGAAGATGACAGTGGATTGAGGTAGAAGATGATGGTGACGACTGTGATTCTGCTGTGCTTTGGGGGCGACGGCTCTAATCTTGGCGGTGGGGCTAGCACCACCTTGTGCTAGGGTACACGACCACAAGAGAAAGAAATGGTGGCGGCAGATGGAGCTTGAGGTAGACACAGAACTATAGGGGGTTCATCATCGAGATACAGACCTTGGGTAAGATCCGACACTGAAACATCGTGCGACTACTTGGGTTCGTGTCCAACAGGGAGGCAAAGTTGCTTCTGTAAGAGTATATGCCTAATGGGAGTCTCGATGAGATGCTCCATGGCCCTAAAGGTGCACACTTGGACTGGAACATGCAGTGCCGCATCGCACTGGAGGTTTCTCGTGGGTTGTGCTATTTACACTTCGATTGCTTCCCGATCATTGTGCACATGGATGTTAAGTCCATCAATATCTTGCTCGATTCGACATTCGAGGCCCACGTCGCTGACTTTGGACTCACTAAGTTCCTATGTGGCAGTAGTGCTGGCGGCAGCAACGCGTCCAAGTGCATGCCGTCCATGTCCTACCATCGTCGTACTATCGACAGCTTGCGGCAAAGCGCCTTCTAGAAAGGTGAGGGAGGTCGTGAATCGGTGGCTGAGGGACGACTGAGAGGCCACTACGTACACCTGATTGGTCAACCACCTCCTCTACGAGCAGCATCCTGGCAATGAGGATGGAGCAACACCGGTGGGCGTTATTGGTGAAGCAATACTGGGCGTGGTTGGGGAAACAACTGAGGGCTATGGACAGTGCGTCGATGATTGCTAGCTTTGACGGGGTCAGAGCAGCAAAGGCAAACCAGACAGCCTAAAAAAATGGAAGGTGCCTAGTCCCACATGACCGGAGGCACTCGCAAGTGCAGTTAAGTAGGATATGGCAATACAGGATGTTGCGGCTATACGAGGCTGCATACTTTTCCTATATTAACTTGGCACATCTGGTAGTCTAACCATGTTGCTTGTCCTGACTCTCACTTCCTCAATTTGATCCGCTGTTTGCATACCTCTCAAGATTTCATCCCTCTTCGGGCTCTTCTCTATTCTACAAGCTTAATCTTACCAAGGACCATGGCAACCAGCCGTTTAAGACTTATTTGATTCTATTCCTAAGAGATATGGCTTTTTGTATGGTACTCTTACACAGAGTCTTTGCACAAAAGCACTGTTTGTATGATCATAAAGAAGTTGTATGATCATCAAGAACTGGATTGTGATGTCCATGTAGTTATTTTTTTTTGTAGATGGTGTTTTGTTCAAGAGAAATGTAGGCGCTATGTGTACAACACAGTACACATGGTCCTATAAGACTATATAGATTTGTACAAGATTGTGCCCATTGTTCTACAAGACTGTAAAAATGTGTACAAGAATGTACACATTGTCCTCCAAGACTATACACATGTGTACAAGACTATACACATGTGTACAAGACTGTACAGATGGTCCTACAAAACTGTACACACATGGTCCTACAAGACTATACACACGTGTACAAGAGTGTACACATGGTCCTACAAAACTGTACACACATGATCCTACAAAACTGTACACACATGGTCCTACAAGACTGTACACATGTGTACAATAATATACGCATGGTCCAATACAAGAGTGTATACATGTTCCTACAAGACTATACACATGGTCCTACATGACAGTACACGTGGTCCTACAAGACTATACACATGTGTACAAGACTGTTCACATGGTACTACAAGACTGTACATATGTGTACAAGATTTTAGGCATGGTCCTACAAGAAAGTACACATGTATACAAGACTGTACACATGGTCATACAAGACTGTACATATGTGTACAAGACTGTACACATGGTCCTACATGACTATACAGATGGTCCAACAAGACTGTACACATGATCCTACAAGAATGTACACATGGTCCTACAAGGCTATACATATGGTCCTATAAGACTGTACACATGTGTACAAGACTGTACACATGGTCCTACAAGACTGTACACATGGTCCTACAAGACTTTACATATGTGTACAATACTATACAAATGGTCCTACTACAAGACTACATGTGTCTAGAAGACTGTACACATGGTCCTACAAGACTATACACATGTGTATAAGGCTATACACATGGTCCTACAAGACTGTAAACATGTGTACAAGACTGTACACATTGTCCTACAAAAGTGTACATGGTCCTACAATTCTTGTACACATGGTCCTACAAGATTGCACACATGTTTACAAGACTATACACATGTGTAAAAGATCGTACACATGGTCCTACAACACTATACACATATGTACAAGAATTTATACCTGGTCCTACAAGATTGTACACATGTGTACAAGACTGTACACGTCGTGCTACAAGACTATACACATGGTCCTAAAAGGCTATACACATGTCTACAAAACTGTATACATGGTCCTACAAGACTATACACATGGTCCTACAAGACGATACAATGTACAAGTCTGTGCATAAGACTGTACACATGTGTACAAGACAGTACACATGGTCCTATAAAACTGTACAGATTTGTACAAGACTATGCACATGGTTCTACAAGACTGTACACATGTCTACAAGAATGTACACATGGTCCTACAAGACTGTACACATGGTCATACAAGAATGTACACATATGGTCCTACAAAACTATACACATGTGTACAATAATGTCAGCATGGTCCTATAAGACTATACACATGGTCCTATAAGATTGTACACATGTTCCTACAAGACTGTACACATAGTCCTACATGACTGTACACATGGTCCTAAAAGACTGTACACATGTGTACAAGACTATACACGTGGTCCTACAAGACAGTACACATATGTACAAGACTGTGCATATGTGTAAAATATTGTACACATGGTCCAACAAAACTGTACACATGGTCCTACAAGACTGTACATATGTTCCTACATGATTGTACACATTGCCCTATAAGGCAGGACCCAACGTCTTTCAAGACTATACACATGGTCCTACAAGATTGTACACTTTGTCCTACAAGACTGTACACATGTGTACAAGACTGTTCATATGGTCCTACAAAACTGTACATATGTGTACAATATTGTAGGCATGGTCCTACAAAACTGTACACATGTGTACAAGACTGTACACATGGTCCTACAAGACTGCACATATGTGTATAAGACTGTACACATGGTCCTACAAGACTGTACACATGGTCATACATGACTGTACACATAGTCCTACAAGACTGTACACATGTCTACAAGACTGTTCAAATGGTCCTACAAGACTATACATATGTGTAAAAGATTGTAGGCATGGTCCTACAATACTATACACATGGGCCTACAAGACTGTACATATGTGTACAAGACTGTACACATGGTCCTACAAGACTGTACATATATGTACAAGACTGTACACATGGGTACGAGACTGTACACAAGCATACGAGACTATGCACATGGTCCTACAATACTGTACACATGTGTTCAAGACTGTACACATGGTCCGACAAGACTGTACACATGGTCCTACAAGATTATACACAAGGTCCTATAGGAATATACACAGGTGTAGGAGACTGTACACTTGGTCATACAAGACTATACACATGGTCCTACAAGACTGTATACATGTGTACAAGACTATACACATGGTCCTACAAGACTGTACACATGATCCTACAAGAATTTACGCATGTGTACAAGACTATACATATGTGTACAAGACTGTTCACATGGTCCTACAAGACTGTATGCATGTGTACAAGATTGTACACATGATCCTACAAGACAGTACACATGGTCCTACAAGATGGTACATATGTGTACAAGAATGTACATATATGGACAAGACTGTATACATGGTCCTACAAGACTGTACACATCTATACAAGACTGTCAACATGCCCCTACAAAAATATGCACATGGTCTTAAAAGATTGTACACATGTGTACAAGACTATACATATGTGTACGATCTTGTAGACATGGTCATACAACACTTTACATTTGTCTGCCATCTTGTACACATGGTCATACAAGACTATACATATGTGTACAAGATTGTACACATGTTCCTAAAAGACTATACACATGGTCATACGTGACTATGCACATGGTCCTACAAGACTGTATGAATGTGTACAAGATTGTACACATGATCCTACAAGAATATACACATGGTCCTACAATATTGAACACATGTGTACAAGACTGTATATGTGTGTACATGACTATACACATGGTCCTACAAGACTATACACATGTATACAAGACTCTACACATGGTCCTACAAGACAGTACACATGGTCCTAAAAGACTGTACACATGTGTACAAGACTGTACATATGTGTACAACACTATATGCATGGTCATACAAAACGGTACATATGTTTACAAGATTGCACACATGGTCCCACAAGACTGTACACATGGTACACAATAATAGACATAGTAGTACAAATGTCTAGAGAACAATACACATGTGTACGACATGTACAAAAAGATTGTACACATGATCTTACAAGACTATACACATGTGTACAAGACTGTACACTTGGTCCTACAAGACTATACACATGTGTACAAGTCTGTACACATGGTCCTACAAGACTGTACACATGCATTCAATACTATACATATGTGTACTACACGGTACACATGGTCATACAAGACTGTACACATGGTCCTACAAGATTGTACACTTGTGTACAAGACTATACATATGTGTACAAGATTGTACATATGGTCCTACAAGATTGTACACATGGTCCTACAAGACTGTAAATATGAGAACATGACTGTACACACAGTCATACTAAGCAATACACATCTCTACAAGACTGTACACATGGTCCTACAAGACTATAGACATGGTCCTACAAGAATGTACACATGTGTAAAAGACTCTACCTATGTGTACAAGACTGTACACTTAGTCTTACAAGACTGTACACATGGTCCTACTAGACTATACACAAGGTTCTACAAAATTGTACACATGGTCGTAAAAGACTGTAAACGTGTATAATACTGTACATATGTACACCCAAAGATACACATGGTCATACAAGACTGTACATAAATGTACAAGATTGTACACATGGTCCTATAAGACTGTACACATGGTACACCACAATATACATATTAGTACACATGTGTACATAAAAATACACATGTGTACAACATGTACAAAAAGATTGTACACATGGTCTTACAAGACTGTATACATGTGTATAAGACTTTATACATGGTCCTACAAGACTGTACACATGGTCCTACAAGACTGTACACATGGTCCTACAAGACTGTACATATGTATGCAAGACTATACATATGTGTACACGACTGTACACATGGTCATACAAGATTGTACACATAGTCCTACAAGACTGTACAAATGTGTACAAGAGTGTACAGATGTGTACAAGACTTTACACATGGTCTTACAAGACTGTATAGATGTGTACAAGACTGTACACATGGTCCTACAAGACTGTACACATGGTCCTACAAGACTATACACATGGTCCTACAAGACGGTACACATGGTCCAACAAGACTGTACACATGGTCCTACAAGACTGTACACAGGTGTACAAGACTATACATATGTGTACAAGATTGTACACATGGTCCAAAATGACTGTACACATGGTCCTACAAGACTGTATACATGTGTACATGACTATTAATATGTGTACAAGACTATACACATGGTCCTACAAGACTATACACAAGTGTACAAGAATGTACACATGGTTCTACAAGAATGTACATATGTTCCTACAAGACTATAGACATGTTTACAAGATTGTACACATCGTCCTACAAGACTGGACATGTGGTCCTATAAAAGTGTACACATGGCCCTATAAGACTGTACATGACGTCCTATAAGACTGTACACATGGTCCTACAAGACTGTACACATGGTCCTACAATACTGTATACATGGTCCTACAAGATAGTACACATGTACAAGATAGTGTAGATGGTCCTACAAAACTATACACATGGTCCTACAAGACTGTACATATGTGTACAAGACTATACACATGATCATACAAGACTTTACACACGGTCCTAGAAGACTATACTTATGGTCCCACAAGACTGTACACATGGTCCTACAAGACTGTACACATGGTCCTACAAGACCGTGCAATGTCCTACAAGACTGTACACATGTGTACAAGACTGTACACATGGTCCTACAAGACTGTACACGTGTATAAAACTGTACGCATGGTCCTACAAGACTGTACACATGGTCCTACAAGACTGTACACACATGGTCCTATAAGACTATACACATGTGTACAAGACTGTAAACATGGTCCTACAAAACTGTACACACATGATCTTACAAAACTGTACACACATGGTCCTACAAGACTGTACACATGGTCGTACAAGACTGTACACATGTGTACAATAATATATGCATGGTCCAATACAAGAGTGTATACATGTTCCTACAAGACTATACACATGGTCCTACATGACAATACACGTGGTCCTACAAGACTGTACACATGTGTACAAGACTGTTCACATGGTCCTACAAGACTGTACATATGTGTACAAGATTTTAGGCATGGTCCTTCAAGAAAGTACACATGTATACAAGATTGTACACATGGTCATACAAGACTGGACATATATGTACAAGACTGTACACATGGTCCTACATGACTATACAGATGGTCCTACAAGACTGTACACATTATCCTACAAGAATGTACACATGGTCCTACAAGGCTATACATATGGTCCTATAAGATTGTACACATGTGTACAAGACTGTACACATGGTCCTAGAAGACTGTACACATGGTCCTACAAGACTTTACATATGTGTATAAGACTATACATATGGTCCAACTACAAGACTACAGGTGTGTAGAAGACTGTACACATGGTCCTACAAGACTATACACATGTGTATAAGGCTATACACATGGTCGTACAAGACTGTAAATATGTGTACAAGACTGTACACATTGTCCTACAAAACTGTACATGGTCCTACAAGTCTTGTACACATGGCCTTACAAGATTGTACACATGTTTACAAGACTATACACATGTGTACAAGATCGTACACATCGTCCTACAACACTATACATATATGTACAAGAATTTACACTTGGTCCTACAAGATTGTACACATGTGTACAAGACTGTACACGTCGTGCTACAAGACTATACACATGGTCCTAAAAGGCTATACACATGTCTACAAGACTGTATACATGGTCCTACAAGACTATACAGATGGTCCTACAAGACGATACAGTGTACAAGTCTGTGCATAAGACTGTACACATGTGTACAAGACAGTACACATGGTCCTATAAAACTGTACAGATTTGTACAAGACTATGCACATGGTTCTACAAGACTGTACACATGTCTACAAGAATGTACACATGGTCCTACAAGACTGTGCACATGGTCGTACAAGAATGTACACATATGGTCCTACAAGACTATAGACATGGTCCTACAAGACTATACACATGTTCCTACAAGATTGTACACATTGCCCTACAAGGCAGTACCCAACGTCTTTCAAGACTATACACATGGTCCTACAAGACTGTACACTTTGTCCTACAAGACTGTACACATGTGTACAAGACTGTTCATATGGTCCTACAAAACTGTACATATGTGTACATATTGTAGGCATGGTCCTACAAAACTGTACACATGTGTACAAGACTGTACACATGGTCCTACAAAATTGCACATATGTGTATAGGACTGTACACATGGTCCTACAAGACAGTACACATGGTCATACAGGACTGTACACATAGTCCTACAAGATTGTACACATGTCTACAAGACTATTCAAATGGTCCTACATATGTGTAAAAGATTGTACGCATGGTCCTACAATATTGTACACATGGGCCTACAAGACTGTACAGATGTGTACAAGACTGTACACATGGTCCTACAAGACTGTACATATATGTACAAGACTGTACATATGGGTACGAGACTGTACACAAGCATACGAGACTGTGCACATGGTCCTACAATACTATACACATGTGTTCAAGACTGTACACACGGTCCGACAAGACTGTACACATGGTCCTACAAGATTATACACAAGGTCCTATAGGAATATACACATGTGTAGAAGACTATACACTTGGTCATACAAGACTATACACATGGTCCTACAAGACTGTACACATGATCCTTCAAGAATTTATGCATGTGTACAAGACTATACATATGTGTACAAGACTGTTCACATGGTCCTACAAGACTGTATGTATGTGTACAAGACTGTACACATGATCCTACAAGACAGTACACATGGTCCTACAAGATGGTACATATGTGTACAAGAATGTACATATATGGACAAGACTGTATACATGGTCCTACAAGACTGTACACATCTATACAAGACTGTCAACATGCCCCTACAAAAATATGCACATGGTCTTCAAAGATTGTACACATGTGTACAAGACTATACATATGTGTACGATCTTGTAGACATGGTCATACAACACTTTACATTTGTCTGCCATCTTGTACACATGGTCATACAAGACTATACATATGTGTACAAGATTGTACGCATGTTCCTAAAAGACTATACACATGGTCATACGTGACTATGCACATGGTCCTACAAGACTGTATGAATGTGTACAAGATTGTACACATGATCCTACAAGAATATACACATGGTCCTACAATATTGAACACATGTGTACAAGACTGTATATGTGTGTACATGACTATACACATGGTCCTACAAGACTATACACATGTATACAAGACTCTACACATGGTCCTACAAGACAGTACACATGGTCCTAAAAGATTGTACACATGTGTACAAGACTGTACATATGTGTACAACACTATATGCATGGTCATACAAAACTGTACATATGTTTACAAGATTGTACACATGGTCCCACAAGACTGTACACATGGTACACAATAATAGACATAGTAGTACAAATGTCTAGAGAACAATACACATGTGTACGACATGTACAAAAAGATTGTACACATGATCTTACAAGACTATACACATGTGTACAAGACTGTACACTTGGTCCTACAAGACTATACACATGTGTACAAGTCTGTACACATGGTCCTACAAGACTGTACACATGCATTCAATACTATACATATGTGTACTACACGGTACACATGGTCATACAAGACTGTACACATGGTCCTACAAGATTGTACACTTGTGTACAAGACTATACATATGTGTACAAGATTGTACATATGGTCCTACAAGATTGTACACATGGTCCTACAAGACTGTAAATATGAGAACATGACTGTACACACAGTCATACTAAGCAATACACATCTCTACAAGACTGTACACATGGTCCTACAAGACTATAGACATGGTCCTACAAGAATGTACACATGTGTAAAAGACTCTACCTATGTGTACAAGACTGTACACTTAGTCTTACAAGACTGTACACATGGTCCTACTAGACTATACACAAGGTTCTACAAAATTGTACACATGGTCGTAAAAGACTGTAAACGTGTATAATACTGTACATATGTACACCCAAAGATACACATGGTCATACAAGACTGTACATAAATGTACAAGATTGTACACATGGTCCTATAAGACTGTACACATGGTACACAACAATATACATATTAGTACACATGTGTACATAAAAATACACATGTGTACAACATGTACAAAAAGATTGTACACATGGTCTTACAAGACTGTATACATGTGTATAAGACTTTATACATGGTCCTACAAGACTGTACACATGGTCCTACAAGACTGTACACATGGTCCTACAAGACTGTACATATGTATGCAAGACTATACATATGTGTACACGACTGTACACATGGTCATACAAGATTGTACACATAGTCCTACAAGACTGTACAAATGTGTACAAGAGTGTACAGATGTGTACAAGACTTTACACATGGTCTTACAAGAATGTATAGATGTGTACAAGACTGTACACATGGTCCGACAAGACTGTACACATGGTCCTACAAGACTATACACATGGTCCTACAAGACGGTACACATGGTCCAACAAGACTGTACACATGGTCCTACAAGACTGTACACAGGTGTACAAGACTATACATATGTGTACAAGATTGTACACATGGTCCAAAATGACTGTACACATGGTCCTACAAGACTGTATACATGTGTACATGACTATTAATATGTGTACAAGACTATACACATGGTCCTACAAGACTATACACAAGTGTACAAGAACGTACACATGGTTCTACAAGAATGTACACATGTTCCTACAAGACTATAGACATGTTTACAAGATTGTACACATCGTCCTACAAGACTGGACATGTGGTCCTATAAAAGTGTACACATGACCCTATAAGACTG
Source organism: Alisma plantago-aquatica (assembly GCA_963693085.1). Lineage (NCBI taxonomy): Eukaryota > Viridiplantae > Streptophyta > Magnoliopsida > Alismatales > Alismataceae > Alisma > Alisma plantago-aquatica. The sequence continues at coordinate 1,954,368,374 of OY856409.1, forward strand.
TACATGACGTCCTATAAGACTGTACACATGGTCCTACAAGACTGTACACATGGTCCTACAATACTGTATACATGGTCCTACAAGATAGTACACGTGTACAAGATAGTGTAGATGGTCCTACAGAACTATACACATGGTCCTACAAGACTGTACATATGTGTACAAGACTATACACATGATCATACAAGACTTTACACACGGTCCTACAAGACTATACTTATGGTCCCACAAGACTGTACACATGGTCCTACAAGACTGTACACATGGTCCTACAAGACCGTGCAATGGTCCTACAAGACTGTACACATGTGTACAAGACTGTACACATGGTCCTACAAGACTGTACACGTGTATAAAACTGTACGCATGGTCCTACAAGACTGTACACATGGTCCTACAAGACTGTACACACATGGTCCTATAAGACTATACACATGTGTACAAGACTGTACACATGGTCCTACAAAACTGTACACACATGATCTTACAAAACTGTACACACATGGTCCTACAAGACTGTACACATGGTCGTACAAGACTGTACACATGTGTACAATAATATATGCATGGTCCAATACAAGAGTGTATACATGTTCCTACAAGACTATACACATGGTCCTACATGACAATACACGTGGTCCTACAAGACTGTACACGTGTGTACAAGACTGTTCACATGGTCCTACAAGACTGTACATATGTGTACAAGATTTTAGGCATGGTCCTTCAAGAAAGTACACATGTATACAAGATTGTACACATGGTCATACAAGACTGTACACATGGTCCTACATGACTATACAGATGGTCCTACAAGACTGTACACATTATCCTACAAGAATGTACACATGGTCCTACAAGGCTATACATATGGTCCTATAAGATTGTACACATGTGTACAAGACTGTACACATGGTCCTAGAAGACTGTACACATGGTCCTACAAGACTTTACATATGTGTATAAGACTATACATATGGTCCAACTACAAGACTACAGGTGTGTAGAAGACTGTACACATGGTCCTACAAGACTATACACATGTGTATAAGGCTATACACATGGTCGTACAAGACTGTAAATATGTGTACAAGACTATAAACATTGTCCTACAAAACTATACATGGTCCTACAAGTCTTGTACACATGGCCCTATAAGATTGTACACATGTTTACAAGACTATACACATGTGTACAAGATCGTACACATCGTCCTACAACACTATACAAATATGTACAAGAATTTACACTTGGTCCTACAAGATTGTACACATGTGTACAAGACTGTACACGTCGTGCTACATGACTATACACATGGTCCTAAAAGGCTATACACATGTCTACAAGACTGTATACATGGTCCTACAAGACTATACACATGGTCCTACAAGACGATACAGTGTACAAGTCTGTGCATAAGACTGTACACATGTGTACAAGACAGTACACATGGTCCTATAAAACTGTACAGATTTGTACAAGACTATGCACATGGTTCTACAAGACTGTACACATGTTTACAAGAATGTACACATGGTCCTACAAGACTGTACACATGGTCGTACAAGAATGTACACATATGGTCCTACAAGACTATAGACATGGTCCTACAAGACTATACACATGTTCCTACAAGATTGTACACATTGCCCTACAAGGCAGTACCCAACGTCTTTCAAGACTATACACATGGTCCTACAAGACTGTACACTTTGTCCTACAAGACTGTACACATGTGTACAAGACTGTTCATATGGTCCTACAAAACTGTACATATGTGTACATATTGTAGGCATGGTCCTACAAAACTGTACACATGTGTACAAGACTGTACACATGGTCCTACAAAATTGCACATATGTGTATAGGACTGTACACATGGTCCTACAAGACAGTACACATGGTCATACAGGACTGTACACATAGTCCTACAAGATTGTACACATGTCTACAAGACTATTCAAATGGTCCTACATATGTGTAAAAGATTGTAGGCATGGTCCTACAATATTGTACACATGGGCCTACAAGACTGTACATATGTGTACAAGACTGTACACATGGTCCTACAAGACTGTACATATATGTACAAGACTGTACATATGGGTACGAGACTGTACACAAGCATACGAGACTGTGCACATGGTCCTACAATACTATACACATGTGTTCAAGACTGTACACATGGTCCGACAAGACTGTACACATGGTCCTACAAGATTATACACAAGGTCCTATAGGAATATACACATGTGTAGAAGACTATACACTTGGTCATACAAGACTATACACATGGTCCTACAAGACTGTACACATGATCCTTCAAGAATTTATGCATGTGTACAAGACTATACATATGTGTACAAGACTGTTCACATGGTCCTACAAGACTGTATGTATGTGTACAAGACTGTACACATGATCCTACAAGACAGTACACATGGTCCTACAAGATGGTACATATGTGTACAAGAATGTACATATATGTACAAGACTGTATACATGGTCCTACAAGACTGTACACATCTATACAAGACTGTCAACATGCCCCTACAAAAATATGCACATGGTCTTAAAAGATTGTACACATGTGTACAAGACTATACATATGTGTACGATCTTGTAGACATGGTCATACAACACTTTACATTTGTCTGCCATCTTGTACACATGGTCATACAAGACTATACATATGTGTACAAGATTGTACACATGTTCCTAAAAGACTATACACATGGTCATACGTGACTATGCACATGGTCCTACAAGACTGTATGAATGTGTACAAGATTGTACACATGATCCTACAAGAATATACACATGGTCCTACAATATTGAACACATGTGTACAAGACTGTATATGTGTGTACAAGACTGTACACATGGTCCTAAAAGACTGTACATATGTATACAAGACTCTACACATGGTCCTACAAGACAGTACACATGGTCCTAAAAGACTGTACACATGTGTACAAGACGGTACATATGTGTACAACACTATATGCATGGTCATACAAAACTGTACATATGTTTACAAGATTGTACACATGGTCCCACAAGACTATACACAGGGTACACAATAATAGACAAAGTAGTACAAATGTCTAGAGAACAATACACATGTGTACGACATGTACAAAAAGATTGTACACATGATCTTACAAGACTATACACATGTGTACAAGACTATACACTTGGTCCTACAAGACTGTACACATGTGTACAAGTCTGTACACATGGTCCTACAAGACTGTACACATGTGTTCAATACTGTACATATGTGTACTAGACGGTACACATGGTCATACAAGACTGTACACATGGTCCTACAAGATTGTACACTTGTGTACAAGACTATACATATGTGTACCAGAGTGTACATATGGTCCTAGAGGATTGTACACATGGTCCTACAAGACTGTAAACATGTGTACATGACTGTACACACGGTCATACTAAGCAATACACATCTCTACAAGACTGTACACATGGTCCTACAAGACTATAGACATGGTCCTACAAGAATGTACACATGTGTACAAGACTCTACCTACGTGTACAAGACTGTACACTTGGTCTTACAAGACTGTACACATGGTCCTACTATACTATACACATGGTTCTACCAAATTGTACACATGGTCCTAAAAGACTGTACACGTGTATAAGATTGTACATATGTACTCCTGACTATACACATGGTCATACAAGACTGTACATAAATGTACAAGATTGTACACGTGGTCCTATAAGACTGTACACAGGGTATACAACAATATACATATTAGTACACATGTGTACATAAAATACACGTGTACAACATGTACAAAAAGATTGTACACATGGTCTTACAAGACTATATACATGTGTATAAGACTTTATACATGGTCCTACAAGACTGTACACATGGTCCTACAAGACTGTACACATGTACGCAAGACTATACATATGTGTAAATGATTGTACACATGGTCATACAAGATTGTACACATGGTCCTACAAGACTGTACAGATGTGTACAAGAGTGTACAGATGTGTACAAGACTGTACACATGGTCTTACAAGAGTGTACAGATGTGTACAAGAGTGTATAGATGTGTACAAGACTGTACACATGGTCCTACAAGACTGTACACATGGTCCTACAAGACTATACACATGGTCCTACAAGACGGTACACATGGTCCAACAAGACTGTACACATGGTCCTACAAGACTATACACAGGTGTACAAGACTATACATATGTGTACAAGATTGTATACATGGTCCAAAATGACTGTACACATGGTCCTACAAGACTGTACACATGTGTACAGGACTGTTAATATGTGTACAAGACTATACACATGGTCCTACAAGACTATACAAAAGTGTACAAGAACGTACACATGGTTCTAAAAGATTGTACAACTGTTCCTACAAGACTATAGACATGTTTACAAGATTGTACACATCGTCCTACAAGACTGCACACGTGGTCCTATAAAAGTGTACACATGGCCCTATAAGACTGTACATGATGTCCTATAAGACTGTACACATGGTCCTACAAGACTATACACATGGTCCTACAATACTGTATACATGGTCCTACAAGATAGTACACGTGTACAAGACAGTGCATATGGTCCTACAAGACTATACACATGGTCCTACAAGACTGTACATATGTGTAGAAGACTATACACATCATCATACAAGACTTTACACATGGTCCTACAAGACTATACTAATGGTCCCACAAGACTGTACACATGGTCTTACAAGACTGTACACATGGTCCTACAAGACTGTGCAATGGTCCTACAAGACTGTACACATGTGTACAAGACTGTACACATGGTCCTACAAGGATGTACACATGTGTATAAAACTATACGCATGGTCCTACAAGACTGTACACATGGTCCTACAAGATAGTACACATGTGTACAAGACTGTACATATGTGTACAAGACTGTAGATATGGTCCTACAAGACTGTGCATATGGCCCTACAAGACAGTACACATGGTCCAACAAGACTGTACACATGTGTACAAGACTGTACATACAGTCCAACAAAACTGTACACATGATCCTACAAGACTGTACACAGGTTCCTACAAGATTGTACACATTGCCCTACAAGGCAGTACCCAACGTCTTTCAAGACTATACACATGGCCCTACAAGACTATACACTTTGTCCTACAAGACTGTTCATATGGTCCTACAAAATTGTACATATGTGTACAATATTCTAGGCATGGTCCTACAAAACTGTACACATGTGTACAAGACTGTACACATGGTCCTACAACACTGCACATATGTGTATAAGACTGTACACATGGTCCTACAAGACTGTACACATGGTCATACATGACTGTAATCATAGTCCTACAAGACTATACACATGTCTATAAGACTGTTCAAATGGTCTTACAAAATTATACATATGTGTAAAAGATTGTAGGCATTGTCCTACAATATTGCACACATGGTCCTACAAGACTGTACATATGTGTACAAGACTTTACAAATGGGTACGAGACTGTACACAAGCGTACAAGACTATGCACATGGTCCTACAATACTGTACACATGTGTACAAGACTGTACACATGGTCCGATAAGATTGTACACATGGTCCTACAAGATTATACACAAGGTCCTACATGAATATACACATGTGTAGAAGACTGTACACTTGGTCATACAAGACTACACACATGGTCCTACAAGACTATATACATATGTACAAGACTATACACATGGTCCTACAAGACTGTACACATGATCCTACAAGAATTTATGCATGTGTACAAGACTATACATATGTGTACAAGACTGTTCACCGAGTCCTACAAGACTGTATGCATGTGTACAAGACTGTATACATGATCCTACAAGACAATACACATAGTCCTACAAGATGGTACGTATGTGTACAAGAATGTACATGTGTACAAGACTGTATACATGGTCCTACAAGACTGTACACACCTATACAAGACTATCAACATGGCCCTACAAGAATATGCACATGGTCTTAAAAGATTGTATGCATGTGTACTAGACTGTAGATATGTGTACGATCTTGTAGACATGGTCATACAACACTGTACATATGTCTGCCGTCTTGTACACATGGTCACACAAGACTGTACATATGTGTACAGGATTGTACACATGCTCCTAAAAGACTATACACATGGTCATACGTGACTATGCACATGGTCCTACAAGACTATATGAATGTGTGCAAGATTGTACACATGGTCCTACAAGAATGTACACATGGTCCTACAATATTGTACACATGTATACAAGATTGTATATGTGTTTACAAGACTGTACACATGGTCCTACAAGACATTACGCATGTATACAAGACTCTACACATGGTCCTACACGACAATACACATGGTCCTAAAAGATTGTACACATGTGTACAAGACTGTACATATGTGTACAACACTATATGCATGGTCATACAAGACTATACATATGTGTACAAGATTGTACACATGTTCCTACAAGACTGTACACAGGGTACACAATAATAGACATAGTAGTACAAATGTCTAGAGAAAAATACATATGTGTACGACATGTACAAAAAGATTGTACACATGATCTTACAAGACTATACACATGTGTACAAGACTGTACACCTGGTCCTACAAGACTGTATACATGTGTACAAGTCTGTACACATGGTCCTACAAGACTGTACATATGCGTTCAATATTGTACACATGTGTACTAGACGGTACACATGGTCATACAAGACTGTACGCATGGTCCTACAAGATTGTACACTTGTGTACAAGACTATACATATGTGTACAATACTGTACATATGGCCCTACAAGATTGTACACATGGTCCTACAAGACTGTAAACATGTGTACATGACTGTACACATGGTCATACTAGGCAATACACATCTCTACAAGACTACTGTACACATGGTCCTACAAGACTATAGACATGGTCCTACAAGAATGTATACATGTGTACATGACTCTACCTATGTGTACAAGACTTTACACTTGGTCTTACAAGACTGTACACATGGTCCTACTAGACTATACACATGGTTCTACAAAATTGTACACATGGTCCTAAAAGACTGTACACATGTATAAGACTGTACATATGTACACCCGACAATACACATGGTTATACAAGACTGTACATAAATGTACAAGATTGTACACATGGTCCTATAAGACTGTACACAGGGCACACAACAATATACATATTAGTACACATGTGTACATAAAAATACACATGTGTACAACATGTACAAAAAGACTGTACACATGGTCTTACAAGACTGTATACATGTGTATAAGACTTTATACATGGTCCTACAAGACTGTACACATGCTCCTACAGGACTGTACACATGGTCCTACAAGATTGTACAAATGTATGCAAGACTATACATATGTGTACAGGACTGTACACATGGTCATACAAGATTGTAGACATGGTCCTACAAGACTGTACAGATGTGTACAAGAGTGTACAGATGTGTACAAGACTATACACATGGTCTTACAAGAGTGTACAGATGTGTACAAGACTGTACACATGGTCTTACAAGACTGTACAGATGTGTACAAGAGTATACAGATGTGTACAAGACTGTACACATGGTCCTACAAGACTGTACACATGGTCCTACAAGACTATACACATGGTCCTACAAGACGGTACACATTGTCCAACAAGACTGTACACATGGTCCTACAAGACTGTACACAGGTGTACAAGACTATACATATGTGTACAAGATTGTACACATGGTCCAAAATGACTGTACACATAGTCCTACAAGACTGTACACATGTGTACATGACTGTTAATATGTGTACAAGACTATACACATGGTCCTACAAGACTATACACAAGTGTACAAGAACGTACACATGGTTCTACAAGATTGTACACATGTTCCTACAAGACTATAGACATGTTTACAAGATTGTACACATCGTCCTACAAGATTGTACACATCGTCCTATAAAAGTGTACACATGGCCCTATAAGACTGTACATGACATCCTATAAGACTGTACGCATGGTCCTACAAGACTATACACATGGTCCTACAATATTGTATACATGGTCCAACAAGATAGCACACATGTACAAGATAGTGCAGATGGTCCTACAAGACTATACACATGGTCCTACAAGACTGTACATATGTGTATAAGACTATACACATGATCATATAAGACTTTACACATGATCCTACAAGACTATACTTATGGTCCTACAAGACTGTACACATGGTCATACTAGACTATACGCATGGTCCTACAAGACTGTCCACATGGTCCTACAATATTGTACACATGTGTACAAGGCTGTACACATGGCCCTACAAGACTGTACACATGTGTATAAGACTGTACGCATGGTCCTACAAGACTGTACACATGGTCCTACAAGACTATACACATGTGTACAAGACTGTACATATGTGTACAAGACTGTACATATGGTCCTACAAGACTGTACACATGTGTATAAGACTGTGCATATAGCCCTACTAGACAGTACACATGGTTCAACAATACTGTACACATGTGTACAAGACTGTACATATGGTCCTACAATACTATACACATGGTCCTGCAAGACTATACACATGTGTACAAGATGGTACACTTATGTACACAACTATACATATAGTCCTACAAGACTGTACACATGGTCCCACAAGAGTGTAGACATGCGTACATTACTATACACATGGTCCTACAATACTATACACATGGTCGTACAAGATTGTACACAAGTGTATCAGACTGTAAATATGTGTACAAGATTGTACACATGGTTCTACAAGACTGTACACATGGTCCTACAACACTCTACACTTTGTCCTACAAGAATTTACACATGGTCCTACAAGACTATACACATGTGTACAGTCTGTACCCTTGGTCCTTCTAGATTGTACATGTGTACAAGATTGTATATATGTGTACAAGACTATACACATGGTCCTACAAGTTTATACACATGTGTGCAGTCTGTACACATGGTCCTACAAGATGAATTGTATAGAATGTACACAGTCTTGTACACATGGTCCTACAAGACTATATATATGTGTATAGTCTGTACACATGGTCCTACAAGACTACACACATATGTACAGTCTATACACATGGTCCTACAAGACTATACACATGTGAACACAGTATGTACACATGATGTCAAACATGGGAAGTGAGAGGATGAATATTCCAGCCTAGCATGAATGGGTTCCACTTGAGGCTGAGCAGAAGGGTTGATGTTGACTTTGGCGGATGATGATGTTGTGGTAGGCTATTGCAATGTGGATACACATCATCTTCTCTGCACAACAAATCTCTTGTTTGTGAATGGAGGATGTACTCAGAAAGAAAGAACTAACAAATACAAAAAAGAAAAGAAGATAAAGTAGTAATGGAGCAATTGTGATGAAAGAGAGACATTTTCCTACCGTCTAGTTTTCTTTTCTTCTTTTTCTCCTGTTTCCATTTATGGATACCTTCTTTTTCTTGCTTTTCTATTCTTGATGTGTAATTGTTATTACTATCTAGTGGTAGGTATTGATGTTATACCCGTTAGCCTCATGCATGACATGATCTTCTTGACCTAAACATTAAAATCACAGATTGTATTAACATGCATTATTGTGTTTGTAACAGAAAATCTCTGTATTCAATTCTGTATAAACTCTTTGTTTATATTTATTAACACCAAATCATTTCTATATTAAGAATTAGATTTTACTTTGCATATTAGTACAAGATTGTACCAATAGCTTTGAAATAAGACTGTACACATGGTCCTACAAGACTGAACACATGGTCCTATAGGACTGTACACATGTGCACAAGACTGTACACTTGGTCCTACAAGACTATACACATGGTACTCCAAGATTGTACACATGGTCCTACAAGACTGTACACATGTGTACAAGAGTGTACACATGGTCCTACAAGACTATACACATGGTCCTAAAAGATTGTACACATGGTCCTACAAGACTGTACACATATGTACAAGAATGTACACATGGTCCTACAAGACTGTACACATGTGTACAAGAATGCACATATGGTCCTACAATATGGTAAACATGTGTACAAGACATGGTCCTACAAGACTATACACATGTGTACAAGACTGTACACATGGTCCTACAAAACTGTACACTTGGTCCTACAAGACTGTACACATGTGTACAAGACTGTACACATGTGTACAAGAATGTATACATGGTCCTAAAAGATTGTACACATGTGCACAAGAATGTACACATGGTCCTACAAGACCGTACACACAGTATTACAAGATTGTACATGTGTACAAGATGACTGTACACATGGTCCTACAAGACTGTACACATGGACCTATAAGACTATACACATGGTCCTACAAGATTGTACACATGTGTACATGACTGTACACATGGTCCTACAAGACTGTACAAATGTGTACAGGACTGTACACATGGTCTTACACGACTGTACACATGGTACTATAATACTTTACACATGTGTACCAGACTTTACACATGGTCCTACAAGACTATACACATTGTCCTACAAGCCTGTACACATGGTTCTACAAGACTGTACACATGGTCCTACAACACTGTACACATATGTACAAGATTGTACACATGGTCCTACAAGACTATACACATGGTCCTACAAGACTGTACACATTTGTATAAGACTGTACATGTATACCGGACTGTACACATGGTCCTACAAGACTGCACACATGTGTATAAGAATGTACACATTGTTTTACATGATTGTAAACATATATACAAGACTGTACACATGGTCCTACAAGACTGTACACATGTTTACAAGACTGTACACATGGTCCTACAAGACTGTACACATGTGTACAAGAATGTACATATGGTCCTATAAGATGTAAACATGTGTACAAGACTGTACACATGTGTACAAGACTGTACACATGTGTACAAGACTGTACACATGTGTACAAGACTGTACACATGGTCCTATAAGATTGTACACATGGTCCTACAAGATTGTACACATGTGTACGAGATTGTACACATGGTCCTACAAAACTCTACACATGGTCCTACAAGACTGTAAACATGTGTACAAGACTGTACACATGGTCCTACAAGATTGTACACATGTGTACAAGAATGTACACATGGTCTTATGTTGGCTATTTAGGCTAACGATTTTCAATCCAAATAAGGATAGTTTACCCAACTTAACCAATCTCCGCAAGTATACAGAGGTAGTGTAGTTGAGGTCGAACACAAGGAGCTTAAGTAATTAATTAAGTGCAACAACACTAGAGTTCAACATTCTAGATCAGTTTAAAAGGGATGGTGATGTTTATCTAATTTTAGAAATTCAGATTTTAAACAAGCAAGAAAAAGATTACTAAAAAGAGTTTTTAGTTCAGATGTTAATGGATCTTAGACATTAGAATTTCACTCACATATCATAGCACATCATAGGAACACAAAAATCTAAACATACATAAGCACTTGTTTTAAAGGAAAAGTTGTGTTGCACTTCACCTCCCGGTGTAAGTGCAACGATCTCTACTCAAAATCAGATTCTCATGTATAGATTTCATTTTTTATCACAACATGTTCCTTAACTCATTTATCCCCAATTTCGTGGTAGATAAAGAGTTTCCAAGAAAAGCGCCTCCATACAATCCTACTTATCTTCTCAGATCAAGCAAGAAAGCAGAACACATGCATATAAAGTGGCCAAAAATACATGCAAGAGATGATAATATCGATACCTTCATGGTGATAAAACAAGAAATTTAGTAGTTAGTACAAAATTAACTTGTTCCATACATGCTATGACATGGGAGCTACTCTCCCATCCCCAAGAAAGGGAAGTTAATCGTCCATAATCATGCTTTGAAGATTTGCTACAAAAAATTCAGTTTTCAACATGATCTAGAAGAGGAAAAACAAAGAGATATGAAAATGTAACCACAAGAAGGAGGAATTCCAGCTTGGGGATGAAATTCTCCTTCTTTTGCTGCTCCAAAATAGACTAGCTCCTCTCCCGAGAAGTTGCACGCAGTTGAAGAAGCTTGGTTGCACCTTGGAGAAGACAATGGAGAAGAAGAGAAGAAGGAATGGGATCGTTTCATAAGAAACCACCCTTGATCTCCTCAAAATCACCCTCCTCTGCTCTCCGCTGGCTCTGGGAATGAGATAACTTCTGTAAATGACCAGTGATAACCGCCCCTTAAGTTCCCTCTCTCTTTTAAACAAAAACTCATATTTTTTAAATTGCTGAAACTGCCAGGTGCACGTCGTGCACCGTAAGTGTACATATGTGTACAAGATTGTAGGCATGGTCCTACAAGACTGTACACATGTGTGTAAGACTGTACACATTGTCCTACAAGACTACACATATGTGTACAAGACTATATACATGGTCCTACAAGACTATACACATGGTCCTACAGGACTGTACACATAGTCCTAAAAGACTGTACACATGTCTACAAGACTGTTCAAATGGTCCTACAATACTATACATATGTGTAAGAGATTGTAGGCATGGTCCTATAAGACTGTACACATGGGCCTACAAGACTGTACATTTGTGTACAAGACTATACACATGGTCCTACAAGACTGTACATATGTGTATAAGACTGTACACATGGGTACGAGACTGTACACAAACATACGAGACTGTGCACATTGTCCTACAAGACTATACACATGGTCCTACAAGACTGTACACATGTGTACAAGACTGTACACATGGTCCGACAAGAATGTACACATGGTCCTACAAGATTGTACACAAGGTCCTATATGACTATTCACATGTGTAGAAGACTATATACATGGTCATACAAGACTATACAGATGGTCCTACAAGACTATACACATGTGTATAAGACTATACACATGGTCCTACAAGACTGTACACATGGTCCTACAAGAATGTACACATGTATACAAGACTATACATATGTGTACAAGACTGTTCACATGGTCCTATAAGACTGTATGCATGTGTACAAGACTGTACACATGATCCTACAAGACTGTAGACATGGTCCTACAAGACGGTACACATGTGTACACATGTGTACAAGACTGTATACATGGTCCTACAAGAAGGTACACATGTATACAAGATTGTACACATGGTCCTACAAGAATATGCACATGGTCCTAAAAGATTGTATACATGTGTACTAGACTCTACATATGTGTACAGTCTTGTAGACATGGTCATACAACACTATACATATGTGTGACGTCTTGTACACATGGTCAACCAAGACTGTACATATGTGTACAAGATTGTACACATGCTCCTAAAAGACTGTGCGCATGGTCATACATGACTATGCACATGGTCCTACAAGACTGTACACATGGTCCTACAATATTGTACACATGTGTACAAGACTGTATATATGTGTACAGAACTGTACACATGGTCCTACAAGACTGTACACATGTATACAAGACTATACACATGGTCCTAGTAAATAGTACACATTGTCCTAAAAGACTGTACACATGTGTACAAGACTGTACATATGTGTACAACACTATATGCATGGTCATACAAGATTGTACATATGTGTACAAGATTGTACACATGGTCCCACAAGACTGTACACAGGGTACACAACAATAGACATAGTAGTACAAATGTCTAGAAAACAATACACATGTGTACGACATGTACTAAAAGATTGTACACATGGTCTTACAAGACTGTGCACATGTGTACAAGACTGTACACTTGGTCCTACAAGACTGTACACATGTGTACAAGACTGTACACATGGTCCTACAAGACTGTACACATGCGTTCAATATTGTACATATGTGTACAAGACTACACATGGTCCTACAAGATTGTACACATGTGCACATGACCATACATATGTGTACAAGACTGTACATATGGTCCTACAAGATTGTAAACATGTGCACAAGACTGTACGCATGGTCATACTAAACAATACACATCTCTACAAGACTGTACACATGGTCCTACAAGACTATAGACATGGTCCTACAAGAATGTACACGTGTGTACAAGACTCTACCTATGTGTACAAGACTGTACACATGGTCCTACAAGACTGTACACATGGTCCTACTAGACTGTACACATGGTTCCACAATACAGTACACATGCTCCTGAAAGACTGAACATGTGTACAAGACTGTACATATGTACACAACACTGTACACATGGTTATACAAGACTGTACATAAGTGTACAAGATTGTACACATGGTCCTATAAGACTGTACACAGGGTATACAAAAATATACATAGTAGTACATATGTGTATATCACAATACACATGTGTACAACATGTACAAAAAGACTACACACATGGTCTTACAAGACTGTATACATGTCTAAAAGACTTTATACATGGTCCTACAAGACTGTACACATGATCCTACAAGATTGTACACATGGTCCTACAAGACTATACACATGTATGCAAGACTGTACATAAGTGTACAAGACTGTACACATGATCATACAAGACTGTACACATGGTCATACAAGACTGTACAGATGTGTACAAGACTGTACACATGGTCCTACAAGACTGTACAGATGTGTACAAGAGTGTACCGATGTGTACAAGACTATACACATGATCCTATAAGACTATACACATGGTCCTACAAGACTATACACATGGTCCTACAAGACGGTACACATGGTCCAACAAGACTGTATACATGGTCCTATAAGATTGTATACATGTGTACAAGACTATACATATGTGTACAAGATTGTACACATGGTCCAAAATGACTGTACACATGGTCCTACAAGATTGTACACAAGTGTACAAGACTGTTTATATGTGTACAAAACTATACACATGGTCCTACAAGATTGTACACATGTGTACAAGAATGTACACATGGTTCTACAAGGTTGTACACATGTTCCTACAAGACTATAGACATGTTTACAAGATTGTACACATCGTCCTACAAGACTATACACATGGTCCTATAAAACTGTACACATGGCCCAATAAGATTGTACATGACATCCTATAAGACTATACACATGGTTCTACAAAACTGTACACATGGTCCTACAAGACTGTACACATGGTCCTACAAGACAGTATACGTGTACAAGACAGTGCAGATGGTCCTACAAGACTATGCACATGGTGCTACAAGTCTATACTTATGTGTACAAGACTATACACATGGTCATACAAGACTTTACAAATGGTCCAACAAGACTATACTTATGGTCCCACAAGACTATACACATGGTCATACTGGACTATACACGTGGTCCTACAAGACTGTACACATGTGTACAAGACTATACACATGGTCCTACAAGACTGTGCAATGGTCCTACAAGACTGTACACATGTGTACAAGACTGTACACATGGTCCTACAAGACTGTACACATGTTTACAAGACTGTATGCATGGTCCTACAAGACTGTACACATGGTCCTATAAGACTGTACACATGTGTACAAGACAGTACATATGTGTACTAGACTGTACATATGGTCCTACCAGACTGTACACATGTGTACAAGACTATGCATATGGCCCTACTAGACAGTTCACATGGTCCTATAAGACTGTACACATGTGTACAAGACTGTACATATGGTCCTATAATACTGTACACATGGTCATGCAAGACTATACACATGTGTACAAGACGGTACACATGTGTACAAAGTTATACATATGGTCCTACAAGATTGTACACATGGTCCCACAAGACTATACACATGTGTACAACACTATACACATGGTCCTACAAGACTATACACATGGTCGTACAAGATTATACACATGTGTATCAGACTGTAAATATGTGTACAAGACTGTACACATGGTCCTACAAGAATGTACACATGGTCCTACAATACTATACACTTGGTCCTACAAGGATGTACACATGGTCCTACAAGGATGTACACATGGTCCTACAAGACTATACACATGTGTATAGTTTGTACCCTTGGTCCTTCTAGATTGTAAATGTGTACAAGATTGTATATATGTGTACAAGACAGTACACATGGTTTTACAAGACTGTACACATGGTCCTACAAGATGAATTGTATAGACTGCACAGAGTCTTGTACACATGGTCCTACAAGACTATACATATGTGTACAGTCTGTACACATGGTCCTATAAGACTACACACATATGTGCAGTCTATACACATGGTCCTACAAGACTATACACATGTGTACATAGTCTGTACACATTATGTCAAACATGGGAAGTGAGAGGATGAATATTCCGGCCTAGGAAGAATGGGTTCCACTTGAGGCTGAGGAGAAGGGTTGATGCCAACTTTGGCGGATGATGATGCTGTGGTAGGCTGTTGCAAAGTGGATGGACATCATCTTCTGTATGCAACAAATCTCTTGTTCGTGAATGGAGGATGTACTCAGAAAGAAAGAACTAACAATTACAAAAAAGAAAAGAAGATAAAGTAGTAATGGAGCAATTGTGATGAAAGAGAGACATTTTCCTACCGTCTAGTATTCTTTTCTTCTTTTGTTCCCGTTTCCATTTATGGATACCTTCTTTTTTTTGCTTTGTAGTTCTTGATGTGTAATTGTTATTACTAGCTAGCGGTAGGTATTGATGTTATACCCATCAACCTCATGCATGGCATGATCTTCTTGACCTAAACTTTAAAATCACAGATTGTATTAACATGCTTTATTGTGATTGTAACTAAAAATCTATGTATTTAATTCTATGTAAACTCTTTGTTTATATTTATTAACACCAAATCATTTCTATATTAAAAATTAGATTTTACTTTGCATATTAGTACAAGATTGTACCAATAGCTTTGAAATAAGACTGTACACATTGTCCTACAAGACTGTACACATGGTCCTACAGGACTGTACACATGTGCACAAGACTGTACACATGGTCCTACAAGACTGTACACATGTGTACAAGAGTGTACACATGGTCCTAGAAGACTGTAAACATGTGTACAAGACTGTACACATGGTCCTACGAGATTGTACACATGGTCCTACAAGACTATGCACATATGTACAAGACTGTACACATGGTCCTACAAGACTGTACACATGTGTACAAGAATGCACATATGGTTCTACATGACGGTAAACAAGTGTACAAGACTATACACATGTGTATAAGACTATACACATGGTCCTACAAGACTATACACGTGTGTACAAGACTGTACACATGGTCATACAAAACTGTACACTTGGCCCTACTAGACTGTACACATGTGTACAAGACTGTACACATATGTACAAGAATGTATACATGGTCCTAAAAGATTGTACACATGTGCACAAGAATGTACACATGGTCCTACAAGACTGTACACATAGTCCTACAAGACTGTACATATGTACAAGATGACTGTACATATGGTCCTACAAGACTGTACACATGGACCTACAAGACTGTACACATGGTCCTACAAGATTGTACACATGTGTACATGACTGTACACATCGTCCTACAAGACTGTACTAATGTGTATAAGACTGTACACATGGTCTTACATGACTGTACACATGTGTACAAGACTGTACACATGGTCCTATAAGACTTTACACATGTGTACCAGACTATACACATGGTCCTACAGGACTGTACATATGGTCCTACAAGCCTGTACACATGGTCCTACAAGACTGTACACATGCGTACAAGACTATTCACATGGTCCTACAAGACTGTACACATATGTACAAGATTGTACACATGGTCCTACAAAACTATGCACATGGTCCTACAAGACTGTACACATGTGTATAAGACTGTACACATGTGTACCAGACTGTACACATGGTCCAACAAGACTGTACACATGTGTACAGGATTGTACACATTGTCCTACAAGATTGTAAACATGTATACAAGACTGTACACATGGTCCTACAAGACTGTACATATATTTACAAGATTGTACACATGGTCCTACAAGACTGTACACATGTGTACAAGAATGTACATATGGTCCTACAAGACTGTACACATGTGTACAAGATTGTACACATGGTCCTACAAGACTGTACACTTGTGCACAAGATTGTACACATCGTCCTACAAAACTGTACACATAGTCCTACAAGACTGTACACATGTGTACGAGACTGTACACATGGTCCTACAAGATTGTACACATGTGTACAAGAATGTACACATGGTCTTATGTTGGCTATTTAGGCTAACAAGTTTCAATCTAAATAAGGATAGTTTACCCAACTTAACCAATCTCCACAAGTATATAGAGGTAGTGTAGTCGAGGTCGAACACAAAGAGCTTAAGTAATTAATTTAGTGCAACAACACTAAAGTTCAACATTCTAGATCAGTTTAAAAGGGATGGTGATGTTTAACTAATTTTAGAAATTCAGATTTTAAACAAGTAAGAAAAAGATTACTAAGAAGAGTTTTTAGTTCAGATGTTAATGGATCTTGGACATTAGAATTTCACTCACATATCATAGCACATCATAGGAACACGAAACTCTAAACATACATAAGCACTTGTTTGAAAGGAAAAGTTGTGTTGCACTTCACCTCCCCGTGTAAGTGCAACGATCTCAACTCAAAATCACATTCTCATGTATAGATTTCATTTTTTATCAAAACCTATTCCTCAACTCATTTATCCCCACTCTCGTGGTTGATAGAGAGTTGCCAAGAAAAGCACCTCCATACAATCCTACTTATCTTCTCAGATCAAGCAAGAAACCAGAACACGTGCATATAAAGTGGCCAACAATACATGCAAGAGATGATAATACCGGTACTTTCATGGTGGTAAAACAAGCAACTTAGTATTTAGTACAAAATTAACTTGTTCCATACATGCTATGACATGGGAGCTACTCTTCCATGCCCAAGAAAAGGGAAGTTACTCGTCCATAATCATGCTTTGCAAATTTGCTACAGAAAATTTAGTTTTCAACATGACCTAGAAGAGGAAAAACAAAGAGATCTGAAAATGTAACCACAAGAAGGAGGAATACCGGCTTGGGGATGAAATTCTCCTTTTTTAGCTGCTCTAAAATGGACTAGCTCCTCTCTGGAGAAGCTGCACGCAGTTGAAGAAGCTTGGTTGCACCTTGGAGAAGACAATGGAGAAGAAGAGAAGAAGGAATGGGCTCCTTTCGCAAGAAACCACCCTTGATCTCCTCAAAATCACCCTCCTCTGCTCTCCCCTGGCTCTGGGAATGAGAGAACTTCTGCAAATGACCAGTGATAACCGCCCCTTAAGTTCCCTCTCTCTTTTAAACAAAAACTCGTATTTTTCAAATTTTTGAAACTGTAACATCCCTAACCTGGGTTATGTTTTAACCCTAGGTGTTTTTCTTAATAAAAATGATTATATGCTTGATCTTATCTTTTGAAAGATAATTAAGGCTCAAGAGGAACTTATATTGCAATTTTAGTCCATTTTGAATATTGTTGAAATCAATGTTTTGTTTGTTTTGGACTAAAGTGCAAATTACCCAAGTTGAGGGTTTATTTGCAAATTGTGCATGATAATATGTTTCTCATGTGTTAAAGCATCATTAGAGTATAGATGATGCATAGGTATGGCTTGTGATAGCCTAAATACCAAGAAAGAGCTGATAAAGCAATGTCTGTGCATGAAAACCTAGTTTTGGTATAATGTGCAATTTACCCAAAACCTAGGGTGAAATATGCAAATTAACACTTCAATAAGGTCCCTAATGTTTCTTGTCATCATGTGGAGTAAATAAAATGAGAGGGGCGTCTCATTTGTGTCTCTTTGAAGGAGAGAGAATCTTGATATTAAAATAATCAAGATTTAAGCATAAAGGAAACATTAGTTCAAATTAATGCAAAAATAAATAAAATAATTGAAGGGCCTTCAAACAAAATGAAAATGGTTGGATTCAGATGTGTGTGGACGTCCTTGATATTTGCAAGGACCACGAAATATCATAAGGAGGTGAAAACTCCACTCACCTTATTATAAGAAAAAGAATTTCCACTCAAAAATGGATATTACTATTATAAGGGATTAAGGTGCTTAATTTCTTTTCCCTTAATTCATGGATAATGGAAGGGAGCTCGGTGGGATAGAGTTTCCTTTGCATGCAATAAAACCAAGGGGGAAGTGCTGGCAAAAATTTTGGAATGAAATGATTTTTTATAAGACATTTTCTCTTTCATTGATTTTCTTATAAAA
The DNA here is from genome assembly GCA_963693085.1 of Alisma plantago-aquatica. Lineage (NCBI taxonomy): Eukaryota > Viridiplantae > Streptophyta > Magnoliopsida > Alismatales > Alismataceae > Alisma > Alisma plantago-aquatica. The sequence goes on from OY856409.1 coordinate 1,954,388,659, forward strand.
GAGCCTTTACCACCCAAACCAAGGATCTTTTCAGATCCCTTTCTTCTCCTTGCTTTCAAAAATGACTAAGGGAGCTAAGAATAGTATGAAGGACGCCCCCAACCTGTTGGTAAGTCCTTGACATTCATTCTTCTTGATTTCATGGTGAAAATCATAAAACAATGCATAATTCCTTCATTTCTTCACTCCATCTTCAACCCTAGCCGATCCTTTCACTCCAAAAGCTTGAAAAACGAACTTGGGAGGTTGCTAGAGCTTCATCCACCATTGGTTCCGTGGATCTTGAAGCTTTGAATCTTAATTAAAGGTGGGTTATATAACTTGAACCCTTAATCTTTGTCATTGAATTCGATTTCTCAATGCAATTGATTTAATTGTTATTCTTGCAAATTCCTTTGTTTGATTGATGGAATTGCCATGGAAATGGCAGTAGTTTTCTTGAATCTAAAGTTTGAAGATGATAACCTGTTCATAGGCACACACCTCAACCAAGAACAAGAGCAAACAGTTTTGGACCTTTGGTCCAAACGGTTTCACCAAACCGTTTGAGACCAAACGGTTTGCAAACCGTTTGGTGACTTGAACTCCAAACCGAATGGAAAGGTTGACCGTTTGGTTTAGTTGACCATTTGAGGTCTAAACCTAAGTATGTGTTGGATGATGATCCAATGGACTGAATTGATTGATTCAAATTGTGTACATTCCTTCAATTAGAAACCCTTACCAAGTTGATTGAAGAATCCTTGATTGGACCTGACGATTTCAAGACAAAATGGGTCAAACGGTCTTGAGACCGTGTGAGCCCAAATGGTCTTGAAACTGTTTGGGACCAAACGGTTTCAAAACCGTTTGGAGGGTTAGTGGTTGATCCTTGGCTATTGGATTAAGATCTAATGGTGTTTATTGATGAATCTTTCAATTGCATAATCAGTAGCTAATTCAATGGTGCAAACTACATTCAATTGATTGATGAAATGACCTAAAGAGCCCTTGCGGTTTTGGACTGATTTGGTCCAAATAGTCTTGAGACCGTTTGAGACCAAACGGTCTTGAAACCGTTTGGTGTCAAATGGTTTCAAAACCGTTTGGGGTCAAATGGTTTTTAAAACCGTTTGGTGTTAAACGGTTTCAAAAACCGTTTGGTGATGGAACATCAAAACCGAATGGAGGTTGATGGTGATTCAATCAATTGGGAATTAAAGTAATGATTGTTCCAAAGATCCAATGATTGGTAGTGATGATAATCAATGAAGGTACAAAGGTTGAAACCCTAAAAGTACCTAAGTGATTAGTGCCAATTAAGGGAATGAACCCTAATTGCTTATAAGAACAATGACTTGGTACACTATGTCAATCATATTTGTATGTATTTAACTGAAGGATTAATATATCCTAATCAAGTTGAGAGCATGATAGGATGGAATTCATACATTAGTATGATTCATGTGGTGATTAAGGGTATGATCCTTAAGTAAAGAGATCATGAAACCCTAATCATGAGTATAAACCCTAATTGACAAGGTTATTGAACCCTAACCCTGATTGAGGGCAATTATAATTGAAACCCTAATCTAGGGTATGGATGTAACCCTAATCTAGGGTGTTGATATGTGCAAACCTAATTCAGGGTAATGTGATGCAAAACCCTAATTGGGATGAATAGTAAACCCTAATTGTGGATTATGGAATGTAGTCCCTATTTTGGGATGAAATTTATGTGAAACCCTAAATAAAGATAGTTTCATGAGAAACCCTAATGTTTGATGTTCTATGAAACTCAAATCTAGGGTAATACTATGAAATGCTTAATGAACCCTAATCTTGGGCAAAATGGTGATAAACCATAACCCTGATATGGATGATGGGAGGATTATTCTCAAAAGACATGAGATGGGAAACCCTAACCCTGGTAAGGGAATAATGGTGTTACCCTTGAATAGTGAATGCATATTTTTTTACATGGTACATACATGCAATTGATATCACTATTATCATTTGTGCTAACCATGCAAGTATCTTAAAATGATGAACATGGCCAGTTATGAGCTATGATGTTTAATTCACTATTGTGTTTGGGTCTTGTGTGCCATAATATACCTTGCTTCCTGGTAAGAGGTAACAAGAGAGTTAATGGGCCTCAAGTACCATGTGTGATGCTTGTAATAACAAGAATCATGTTTTCCTTGGTCAGTTGACCTGAAGGTGATAGTTACCTGGAAAAGTGGTAACAATGCTTAAATGATGAATCAAGGGTTTAAATACCCAGAACCACGTGAGTATGGTGATGAGATTGTGAAGGGATGATAATTCCCAGTATTGAAAAGAGGAACTGGGTTCCCAATGTCTTTTAATGAGTGATAAGTAATTGATGCAATTAGTACATGTCTCCTTATAACATTGATATAATAAGCTATGCTTTGAGAACTTGGCTGATGCTAAAAGAATATGAAAATGTACTTAATTAATCAAGTGAAATCTATTCATGTAGTTCTCTGACCATAGATCCATCATCGTCAGAAGTTGGTGATGGTGAAACAGGTTTTCCTATAGAATTCATGGAGTTTGCATATTCTGAATATGTGGGGGAAATGGGTGAAAATATCCTTACGTCCTTGTAAAGAGATTGAGGGAAGGTAAACATCAAACCTCTCAATCCTTCATGTGTCGGGATAGATGTATCATAAATCTCTCAATGGTTGGGATGGATGTATCATTAATCTCGCAATGATATTATTTAATGTCGGGTCGATGGAGATAAACATTAAATCTCTCGATTGCCGATGAGAGTGCAGTTGACGTTGTAACTATATAGCGAAGTTCTAGTATACCCTGGAAAGCTATTTGAGCAGTTAACACAGTCCTGCTTGTGGTCTCGTACTCACCAGGATGTGGGAGGTCATGGGAATCTGACTCTTCCATTGACCTATTTATGGTACCGATTTCGATTCTAGAAATGGTCGGTTGGAGTATGAGCGGTATACCTCATCTCCTCAGAGCTTAAATATGTTTGTAAAATATAATCAGTCGTGTAGTGTATTTTGCATAAGATTGAAATACGAGAATCACTGGTTGATGTTATACTGCTTAGCATGTCCTTGATACATAAATGTACTTATGTTCTTTTAATTCATATTGAATAAGAGACATGCTGCTTTATCAAGTTATAGTTGAAATACTTGCATAAGAATGTTGCTCTAATCTTCATAGATGTTGATTCAACTGCTACTGAATTATATTATTCCACTGCTTAGTTTATCTCTTTTAAACTGCAATGATAATTTTTTGGCAGAGAGTTATATCTCCCGCTAGGGCAATTTTTATAATTGTCTCACCCCCATGGGATTCAACGTTTTTAGGTAGACACAGACAGCAAGGCAGAAACCCTTCTGAAGGGGGAGAGCAGCATCAGCCACAAGGACAACAGTGATCCATCAGGTGGAGACATTGGCTGTCTAGTTTTGTATAGATAGTCCTATAAGTCATCTCTATACTCTCGGGTCCTAGGAGTTAGTGTTTTAATACTTCGGTCTGAGATTTTTGGCTTCAAGCCTCGAGGTTTTTATACTACCTATGTACAGTTGAGATAGAGTAGTGAGTGCATGCATGCCTCGAGAAGCAATGATACATGTTATGTATATATGTGAACCAGAATGTAATGTTTTACTTTGGTTCTAAATGAAAGAGTTTTCCCATGAATGGATCTCTTGATAAATGGTTTTAATTTTTAGTGATTTTCAGTAATTCCACTGCTAATAATACACGTCCGCATTAGTTAATCTCGTTTTGTGAATCTTACGCCACAAGTTAGTGGTATCAGAGCCCTAGGTTTGTTGAGTCTACAGAGACATAAGATTAAGGTTGTTGAGTCTGTTCTAGTGTCTTGCAGTCTGTCTGATAATGTCTTCAACTCATATAGGAGGAGAAGAAGAACTAAAGATGTTTGGATCACACGATGAACATGCTATTGAGAGCAGCGTTGCTGCACTAGGAGGAGGTGCAGGAGGTCAAGATAGGGAGGATCCTATACTTGATCAACCCCAATTCAACCAAGATGATATGGGGGATCCATCTTTCCAAAATATGTTTGGACAGTTCATATCAGCTATGACCCATATGATGGATAGGATGCCATTACCTGCACCTAGGGCACCAGCCCATGATGAAAGACATGGTTCTGGTAAGACTTTTGAAATGCTAAAGAGGGTAGGAGTCTTAGAGTACGCTGGTACAACAAACCCAACAGATGCTGACCTATGGTTGACTGAACTGGAGAAATCCTTCAGAATCCTCCTGATTCCTGATTATGAGAAGGTCAGGCATGATGTATATCTCTTAAAAGGGAGTGTTGGCCATTGGTGGACCATCGAGGAAGGCAAAAGACCTGGAGTTATGATAGGATGGGAGGAATTCAGGCGTGAATTCATTACTAGATACTTTCCTAAGATGTATCTAGATGAGAAGATCTCTCAGTTTGAGAGGATTAAGCAAGGACTAATGAACATTAGCGAATATGAAGCTAGGTTCATGGAACTTTTGTAGTTTTGTCTGCATATGGAATCAAATGATGAGGAGAGAATTCGACATTTCGAGAAGGGGTTGAACGCTGAATTGACCACTCCGGTGTCTGCTCTAGAGAACCGGGAAAGGTTTTCCACTTTTGTGGAGTCTGTAAGACGCATAGAGAGGTCTGTAATTGAGAAGCGACAGACCAAGGGTAAGAAAGAGTACCCACAGTTTCAAGGACAGAGTTCTGGAAGTTTTGAGAAACCAAGATATTTTGTGCCTACACCACCAAGGTTCAATACCCAGACGCAATGGACATCAAGTAAGGGTAGAGGTCATAGTTTACCACCAAAGGGAGCTCACAGCTCAGCCTCCATGTCAGTAATAGGACCACCCAGACCACCAAGGGGGAATGTAACCTGTTATAGATGTTAGAGAGAAGGTCATGTGGTGAGGGACTGTCCTGAGAAAGTCAGGAATGTGACCCAGCAACCAAGGGAGAGTCAGCAAGGTTCTCAAAAGAAACAATCTGGAAGTGGTGCTAGAGGATGTAGACAAGCGTCCCAAGCCGGTTCATCTACATCCAATAATCGAGCACAGGGTCAACAACAAGCAACGGCTAGGTTCTATGCTATGAACCAGCCTGAAGCAGTAATAAACCCTCGAGTTGTGACAGGTCAGATGGAACTATTTTATTTTGATATGTCTTCATCCTGCTTCATATCTGTGTTAATTGATCTGGGTGCTACACACTCTTTTATCACTCGAGAAGTGATTGATGACTGCAACATGATTGTCAGTCATAGAGCTGATAGCCTATTGTTAGAAACACCTTTGATGGGATCTGTAGTATTGCGGGAAGTGTGTTCTCCCTGCAATCTTTCCTTTTCTAATCAACGCATTCAGGTGGATTTTATACCACTTGAAATACATGGGTTTGATATAATCCTTGGGATGGACACCTTAGAGAAGTATAAGGTTGTCTTGGATTGCAGCTCCAAGCAAGCTGTATTTACAGACAATGATGACACATGGATCTTTCAGGGAGATAGAAAGATTCTTCCAACATGTCTGGTGTCAGCTATGGTAGCTGAGAAGTTGATGAGACAAGGATGTTTCACATTCTTAGCCCATGTGGTTGATACCACAATGGAGAGCCCTCATTTTTCTGAAGTTCCAATAGTCAGGGAATTTGAAGATGTATTTCCTGAAGAACTTCCAGCTGTTCCACCGCCCCGAGAAATTGATTTTGAGATTAATCTAATTCCAGGAATGCAACCTATAGCACAAACGCCGTATAGGATGGCACATGATGAAATGGCATAGCTCAAGAAACAACTGTAAGAGTTGCTTGAGAAGGGTTTTATCCAACTGAGTACTTCACCATGTGGTGCTCCGGTCCTTTTTGTTAAGAAAAAGGAAGGGTCTATGCGGTTATGCATTGACTACAGACAGTTAAATAAAGTAACTATAAAGAACAAGTATCCTCGACCAAGGATTGATGACTTGTTTGACCAGTTGCGTGGTGCGATTGTCTTTTCTAAGATAGATCTGAGGTCGTGATACCATCAATTACGTATTAAGGAAGGTGACATACCTAAGTCTGCTTTCAGGACAAGGTATGGTCACTATGAGTTCACAGTTATGTCGTTTGGACTAACTAATGCACCAGCTGCATTTATGGAACTCATGAATAGAATCTTCAGACCTTTTCTTGATCAGTGTGTTGTCGTCTTCATAGATGACATTTTGATATATAGTAGAGATGCTCAACAACATGAGCAGCATCTCTATCAAGCTTTAACTTTACTAAGAGAGAATAGGCTATATGCTAAGTTTAGCAAATGTGAATTTTGGTTTCCAGAAGTTTCTTTTCTTGGACACGTAATATCTGCTTCAGGTATTCATTTTGATCCTATGAAAGTAAAATTTGTCCTGCAATGGGAACAACCGAAGACACCTACGGAGATCTGTATTTTCCTAGGACTGGCAGGCTATTATAGGAGGTTCATTAAGAACTTCAGTTCAATAGCTTTACCCCTGACTAAGTTGACCAGGAAGGAGATTCCTTTTGTCTGGAATGACAAGTGTCAACAATCTTTCCAGTTGTTGAAGGAAAGGTTAACCAGTGCACCTGTGTTAGTGCTACCTGAGCAAGGAAAGGGGTACATAGTCTTCTGTGACACATCTAAGAATGGCTTAGGATGTGTGTTAATGTAGGTTAAGCAAGTGATTTCTTTTGCTTCTCGACAGCTTAAGAAAGACGAGGAGAATTATCCTACACACGATCTAGAGCTAGCTGTTGTGGTCCATGCCTTGAAGATCTGGAGACATTATCTCTATAGAGAAACATTCCAGATTTTTACAAACCATAAGAACCTTAAGTATATCTTTTCTCAACATGAGATAAACATGAGGCAATGCCGATGGATGGAGTTAATCAAGGACTACAATTATACAATTGATTATCATCCAAGGAAAGCCAATGTGGTTGTTGATGCACTAAGCAGAAAATCAGCAACACCAACTTTAGATAAAGCACAATTAAACTCCTTAGTGTGCTCTAAGAGAGATATGTTTATCTCCTTAAGGCAAGACAATGTACAACTTAAAGTGTCATTGTTAGTCGGGTTACTAGCTGAGATGCACATAAAACCTACTCTGAGGGAGCAGATTAAAGAAGCACAGTAGACTGATTCTATGATTCAACAGATCAGGTCAGAATATGGTAGTGAGAAATGGGATGGTTTCCATGATTCTGATGATCAGGTAGTCTGTTATCATGGTAGGATGATAGTACCTGATGTTGATAACTTAAGAAAGTTAGTTCTGGAAGAAGCTCATTCTTCAATGTATGCTATGCATCCAGGGAGCACCAAGATGTATCATAACTTAAAAGATATGTATTGGTGGCCTATTTTGAAGAAGGATGTTGTTGAGTTTGTTATGCGGTGTTCGGTGTGTCAGCAGGTTAAAGCTGAACATCAGAAGCACGCAGGAACAATGCAACCTTTGCCTATACCACAGTGGAAATGGGATCATGTAACTATGGACTTTGTGGTTGGTTTGCCTAGAATAACCAAAAGTCATGATTCCATTTGGGTGATAGTTGATAGGTTGACAAAGACAGCACATTTCTTACCTGTCAAAACAACCTATACAGTTGAGAAGCTTGCATAGATCTACATAGATGAGATAGTGTGGCTGCATGGGGTACCAGTTACAATAGTTTCTGATAGAGGCCCCCAGTTTACGAGTCATTTTTGGGAATGACTTCATAAATCTTTGGGCACACAGTTGAGGTTTAGTACAACCTTTCATCCTCAGACAGATGGACACTCTGAGAGGATGATACAAACCTTGGAGGACTTTCTTAGAGCATGTGTCCTTCAGTTTGTGGGGAGTTGGGATCTACATCTGAGCTTGATAGAGTGTGCTTATAATAATAGCTATCAGCACAGTATCGAGATGGCACCATATGAAGCTTTGTATGGTAGATGTTGTAGATCTCCCCTATGTTGGTATGAAACTGGTGAATATCAACTTTTGGGTCCTGAGCTGGTTCAGCAAACAACTGAGAAGATTAAAGTTATACAACAACAGTTGAAAGCTGCCCAGGATCGGCAGAAATCATATGTTGATAAGCATTGTAGACCCTTAGAATTCCAAATTGGAGACATGGTGTACCTCAAGGTTTAACCTTGGAAAGGTATCCTAAGATTTGGAAAGAAAGGGAAGTTAGCTCCTAGATTTATGGGACCTTATCTGATCGTTGAGAGGATGGGAAAGGTAGCCTATAAGTTGGAGTTACCACCTAAGTTGCATAGATTACACCCAATGTTTCATATCTCTATGTTGAGGAAGTGTCATCCTGACACTGAGTTAGTTCTACAACCTGTGGAAGTAGAACTAAATGATAACATATCTTATGTTGAAGGAAATGTGTTGATTCTTGATAGGAGAATCAAAAAGTTGAAAAAGAAAGACATTAGTCTTGTAAAAGTCCTCTGGAATCACCGTGGTGTTGAAGAAGCCACCTGGGAATTAGAGGAAGAGATGAGGAGGAAATACCCTACTCTTTTCTCTTAATGTTTTGTTGATGATTTTGGGGACGAAATCATTGTAAGGGGTGGATAACTTGTAACATCCCTGACCTGGGTTATGTTTTAACCCTAGGTGTTTTGCTTAATAAAAGTGATTATATGCTTTCTCTTATCTTTTGAAAGATAATTAAGGATCAAGAGGAACTTATATTGAAATTTTAGTCCTTTTTGAATATTGTTGAAATCAATGTTTTGTTTGTTTTGGACTAAAGTGTAAATTACCCAAGTTGAGAGGTTTATTTGCAAATTGTGCATGATAATATGTTCCTCATGTGTTGAAGCATCATGAGAGTGAAGATGATGCAGAGGTATGGCTTGTGATAGCCTGAATACCAAGAAAGAGCTGATAAAGCAATGTTTGTGCATGAAAACCTAGTTTTGGTGTAATGTGCAATTTATCAAAAACCTAGGGAGCAATATGAAAATTAACACTTCAATAAGGTCCGTAATGTTTCTTGGAATCATGTGTAGTAAATAAAATGAGAGGGGCATCTCATTTGTGTCTCTTTGAAGGAGAGAGAATCTTGATATTAAAATAATCAAGATTTAAGCATAAAGGAAACATTAGTTCAAATTAATGCAAAAATAAATAAAATAATTGAAGGGCCTTCAACCAAAATTAAAATGGTTGGATTCAGATGTGTTTGGACGTCCTTGAGCTTTGCAAGGACCACAAAATATCCTAAGGAGGTGAAAACTCCACTCACCTTATTATAAGAAAAAGAATTTCCACTCAAAAATGGATATTACTATTATAAGGGATTAAGGTGCTTAATTTCTTTTCCCTTAATTCATGGATAATGGAAGGGAGCTCGGTGGGATAGAGTTGTCTTTTCATTCAAGAAAATAAAGGGGGAAGTGGTGGCAACAATTTTGGAATTAAATGATTTTTTATAAGACATTTTCTCTTTCATTGATTTTCTTATAAAAGAGCCTTTACCACCCAAACCAAGGATCTTTTCGGATCCCTTTCTTCTCCTTGCTTGCAAAAATGACTAAGGGAGCTAAGAACATCAGTAAGGACGCCCCCAACCTGTTGGTAAGTCCTTGACCTTCGTTCTTCTTGATTTCATGGTGAAAATCATAAAACAATGCATAATTCCTTCATTTCTTCACTCTATCTTCAACCCTAGCCGATCCTTTCACTCCAAAAGCTTGAAAAACGACCTTGGGAGGTTTCTAGAGCTTCATACACCATTGGATCCGTGGATCTTGAAGCTTTGAAGCTTAATTAAAGGCGGGTTATATAACTTGAACCCTTAATCTTTGTCATTGAATTCGATTTCTCAATGCATTTGATTTAATTGTTATTCTTGCAAATTCCTTTGTTTGATTGATGGAATTTCCATGGAAATGGCATTAGTTTTCATGAGTCTAAAGGTTGAAGATGATAACCTGTTCATAAGCACACACCTCAACCAAGAACAAGAGCAAACAATTTTGGACCTTTGGTCCAAACGGTTTCACCAAACCGTTTGAGACCAAACAGTTTGCAAACCGTTTGGTGACTTGAACTCCAAACCGAATGAAAAGGTTGACCGTTTGAGGTCTAAACTTAAGTATGTGTTGGATGATGATCCAATGGACTGAATTGATTGATTCAAATTGTGTACATTCCTTCAATTAGAAACCCTAACCAAGTTGATTTAAGAATCCTTGATTGGTCATAACGATTTCAAGATAAAATGGGTCAAACGGTCTTGAGACCATTTGAGCCCAAACGGTCTTGAAACCATTTGGGACCAAACGGTTTCAAAACCGTTTGGAGGGTTAGTGGTTGATCCTTGGCTATTGGATTAAGATCTAATGGTGTTTATTGATGAATCTTTCAATTGCATAATCAGTAGTCAATTCAATGGTGCAAACTGCATTCAATTGATTGATGAAATGACCTAAAGAGCCCTTGTGGTTTTAGACTGATTTGGTCTAAACGGTCTTGAGACCATTTGAGACCAAACATTCTTGAAACTGTTTGGGGTCAAACGGTTTTCAAAACCATTTGGTGTTAAATGGTTTCAAAAACCGTTTGGTGATGGAACATCAAAACCGAATGGAGGTTGATGGTGATTCAATCAATTGGGAATGAAAGTAATGATTGTTCCAAAGATCTAATGATTGATAGTGATGATAATCAATGAAGGTACAAAGGTTGAAACCCTAAAAGTACCTAAGTGATTAGTGCCAATTAAGGGAATGAACCCTAATTGCTTATAAGAACAATGACTTGGTACACTATGTCAATCATAGTTGTATGTATTTAACTGAAGGATTAATATATCCTAATCAAGTTGAGAGGATGATAGGATGGAATTCATAGATTAGTATGATTCATGTGGTGATTAAGGGTATGATACTTAAGTAAAGAGATCATGAAACCCTAATCATGAGTATAAACCCTAATTGAAAAGGTTATTGAACCCTAACCCTGATTGAGGGCAATTATAATTGAAACCCTAATCCAGGGTATGGATGTAACCCTAATCTAGGGTGTTGATCAGTGCAAACCTAATTTAGGGTAATGCGATGCAAAACCCTAATTGGGATGAATAGTAAACCCTAATTGTGGATTATGGAATGTAGTCCCTATTTTGGGATGAAATTTATGTGAAACCCTAAATAAATATGGTTTCATGAGAAACCCTAATGTTTTATGTGCTGTGAAAGTCAAATCCAGGGTAATACTATGAAATGCTTAATGAACCCTAATCTTAGGCAAAATGGTGATAAACCGTAACTGTAACGACAGTCGCCAAACCGACAAACAAATCGTTACTAATTGAGTGGAATTTAAACATAAACAACGGATTAACAAAATTCACTAAAAATTAAAACCATTTTGCAAAGAGATCCATTTCTAGGTAATCTCTTTAAGGTAGAACCAAAACTTTATATACATCATTGTTCATATTGTACATACACTGTACCATCTCTTCTTAAGGATAACTTATAATATTTGCTCTATCAAAACACATACTGGAGCAACAGAAAACCTCGAGACATAGAAGCCAAAATCTCAGATTGATCATAAAACCAGTACGAATCAACTCCAAGGACCTGAGAGTACAGAGACGACACATAGGACTTTTATCTACAAGACATGACAGACTGTACACTCAACCTGAGTTGTCACTGCTGTCCCTACTGTTGTTGTTTTTTTTTCTACAGAAAGGTCTTCACCTCCTCGTTCACATCCACCTAAAAATTTGGATCCCACAGGGGTGAGACAATTGTAATTGTCCCAGCGAGAGATATAACTCTCCACCAACAATGTTATTATCACAGTTAAATAGTATTAAACTGAGCAGAGGATAAGTAGTTTAGAATATTCTCATCTTTTAAAGCATTGCAACTATCTGTGATAGAGCAGTAAGTCATTTATTCTCTTTATAAGGAATGGGAAGAACATGTATATCATTTACTCATCATACTATATCAACATCTCAAGCTTATCCAGTGAAACTCATTATCATGGTATGTCATCCATGAATCATTCTCATTTCTATTTTTTGGCCTCAGCCAATCTGCTAACCAGATATTTAATTGTTCCAGTCATGTAAGTATACATAATCATATTATATTCAGGCATTGGACTATGCCAATCCTATGCAACTATTTCAGGAATTGGACTATGCCAATCCTGTGCAAACATCACTGAATACCACATCAATTTTACTAGGCATTATACCTTGGCCAAGCCATCATGCTTATTCACATCCTTTTTATAAACAAGTATCCTTCTCATATATTTCAAACACTATAGCCCTAATTTGGATATAAGCATAAAGCATGTATGATCAAGATTTCATTATTATTACTGTATCCCTTTATTATTATCATATATTACTAAGTTTCCATTTCTTAGTTTATTTTGAACATTATCGTTTCTTACATGAGACTTTTATAAACACTTTGTTACCTCTCATTAGGCAACAACTATTCTCATGGCTCACAAGGCCCATTAAACATCTTGTCACCTCTCACTAGGAAACAACTAACCACATGGCTCACAAGGCCATTAAACATCTTGTCACCTCTCACTAAGCAATAAAGCATATGAAGGCTTATAAAGCCTATGAAACATTTTTAGTATATAGTGCATTATAGCCCATACCTGGCTATGCTCATCATCTCAACATACTTGCATGTTTAGTACTCATGATAACAATTATATATCAGTACCAATCAACACTAAGTAATACCATAACTCATCAATCGGTAATAGAGCTTCACACAGGATTACTCTGTTTTAAGACTTCACATAGCATTACCCTGTATTAGGGTTTCACATAGCATTACCCTGTATTAGGGTTTCACATAGCAAAGAATCAATATGGATTACATAAGTATTCAATCATACTTATTTATTTTCATCATTTATCCTTGAATGAATTATCAACACACAGTATGAGTTTCTCTCTCATCTTTGCCAAAACATGATTACATCATAGTTTATAGGTTTGGATTAACCTTTTCAAAAGGCATGTTAGACTACATTCATAAAAGTGCATTACCTCTCAATGTAGCAATTGACATGACACATTTCACATGTCACACATCCAATTATATTGGACTTATAACATCAAGGTATAACATTATTGGGGTGTTGGACGTGACATCTATCATATCTTGATGTATCACTTCCCTCAACACCTTTATCTTACTTGAATTCATCCACTTAGCTTGTATTAGAGTATTCCCATCCTAATACTTTATGAATCAACTCATGACATTCATCATGTAATGTATTGGTCATAAGTCACTTATTTAGAATATACAACCATTGCCACTGATATGGACTCATTTCGAGTTAAGACATTGTTGATATAGGGTGACCATTATCAACCACTCTAGGTTTTTCACCTATTAAGGTATTAGCCATACCATTACTTTGTGTTACACTCATCACTTCTAAGAGTGTCTTGCTCTCACCTTTATAAGGTGTATAGGGTTGAATCATGTGCATATATTCACTGTTTCGGGTTGTAGGTGTATAGACACCACTGTATCGGGTTGGAGGTGTATGAACAATCACCATATCAAGTTAGGATTTGCACTGGTCTCCATATCAGGCATGAGGTATCTTCTTGACCTCATATCAGGCACAAGGTATATGTATGGGTCACCCATGATACTTATGAGGTATCAACCCATCACTGTGTCGGGCTAGAAGTACATTCAATCACCCTATCGGGCTAGTCACCATCTAGGGTTAACCATGACGGGTTAGGGTTACCATATCGTCTAGGGTTGTGTATCGTGCAAACCTATCCTCCAACCATGTAATGCAACCATGTTGTGCAACTATGTCATGCAACCATGTTGTGCAACTATGTCATGCAATAGCACTTATTACACTTCACTTATATCGGGTTACCCAAATTAGGGTTTCATGTCAACCTATAAGTATTCATTCAACCTTGTATCGTGTATGGAGTCTATACTTGACTCCCTATCGTGAAAGAGGTGTATAATACACCCCCATATCGTGCAACAATGTATTCATTCATATCCATATCGTTCAAGTGAAGTAGGTGCATCATCAGATCGGGTTAAAGGTACTTTCGTGTGTGCTTGCACCCGATATCACTTTTATAAAGTGATAACACCATATTCAAGCTCTAGACCTTAGTTATAAATGTTATAGTTCATGTCAAAAGGTATAAGAAACTACTATAACTCATAATCTCATCAACTATTTCAGGAAATTTTGGAATTAAAAGTATTTCACTAATTATAGCAATTTAGGTGAAGAATAATAACATGGTTGAGATCAAGTTATATAACCCACCTTAAGAATGACTTCAAAGCTCCAAGATCCAAAGCTCCACGTTCCTAAGGTTGAAGATGGACTTCACAACTCCACTATATGCAAAGAATCACCATGGATAACCAATTGGTGAAGAAGAAAAGAAAGGAAGACCAAAACCCTAAATTCATGCTTCAATCCAAGGTTGAAGATGATCTTATTCTCACCTTAGGGTTAAGTATGAGCTTCTTCTTGCTCCTTAACACCTTTTCACGATACACTAGTGTCCTTTCACGATATTCCACCCCTCTTGCACGATATTGAACTCACTTGCATGATATGACACTCACTTGGAGTCAAAACTTCACTCTATGGCCGATATCACCCTATATGGCCAATATCACCTACTTGGGCGATATGCTCTTGCCATGGGTGATATCCCAAGTCCCATGCACGATACCACAGCATCCCTTCATGATATGGGAGCTCTATTCATGATACCTTAGGGTAGGATGGTGGTAAGGGTCGCAAAATTGCACCAAGGGGTGAAACTAGGGGTATATATACTTGTTGTTCATGAAGCAAAGCAAAAAATGAGGTGTCAACATTTGAGCTAGTAGGTGCCACGTGTCATGCATGGGTGACACATTTACATGCATGCATAAACATTTATCTTGTCTTGAAAAATGGTTGAGGATCATCTTGAGATGCAAATTCGTCCATTACTTATCCATTTGGATAAGATATATCAATAAAATCACCACTTAATTCACAACTCATCACAACTTTGCTAAGGAAGTTGTGACCCGACACACCTCACCTCATTGAGGTTATTTGCACGATATGGACTTTTCCAAGAGTTCACAAAACTATATGGGACACCTACTTGGGCTCCTTGGCTGATAGGCACTCATATATAAGCTTTTCATCTTGATACAACTCAAGTTAAGCTTTCATATTCAACCCTTTTCTTGGTCATTTCATCACCAAGATTACCATCACTCATAATTGATTCAAACATGGTGTATAATTCATTATATCTCCTCTAAATGATACTATGAGGGAGTAGGAACACTCTAGAGGTGGTAATTTTCATATCAACCCCACAGTTTGAGTAAATTACAGTTTGTACCAAAATTGGTGCACAATGCATCAACATTGTTCAAACAAGTTCAAACTTGGAATTTAGGCTTTGCACAAGCCACCACTTAGCATAATTCTCTCAATTATGATTGTAAAACACATGTGGTACATTCAACATGTGATATTTTAAATGATCACCCCTCAAATTGGGTAAATTGCACTTTGGTCCAAAATAAAGGAACATTGCTCAAACAACATTCAATCAGGACCAAACTTGAAACATAAGTGTGTTACATGATGACAAAACTCCTTAGAGGGTTATGTTAGAGTTATAAGAAACTTTATTAGCCAAAACAAATAGGGTTACTTCATAACCTAGGTCAGGGTCGTTACAAGTTATAAACCCCTAACAAGGATTTCATCCCCAAAATCCCAAGAAAAAGGAGGGACAGATTATTCATTAATCATGCCCTCAAGTCTCCACCTAACTTCTTAATGTTATGGAGATACCATAGATCTGTAATTCACACAAAGTTCCTTTCACTAATTCAATCTTATCAATGTTTATGTTTATGCAGAGCATAAACCCCTAACATATGATGTCCATATTATTGAAAGGAAGAAGCATAAAAGAACATACTTCTATCACCAAAGTATACTTACCAAAAGAGAAACATATATATCTTACAGAGGTAATTCATTCATCAATCCTTTATTTGTTTGGGAAATTTCACTTAGCACTTTGATTGGGAAAGTTCACTAGGAAAGTTCACTGAGAATGTTCACTAAGCAATTCATTCACTGAGAATGTGCACTAAGCAATTCATTCACTGAGAATGTGCACTAAGAAATTCATTCACTGAGAATGTGCACTAAGCAATTCATTCACTGAGAATGTTCACTAAGAAATTCATTCACTGAGAATGTTCACTAAGAAATTCATTCACTGAGAATGTGCACTAAGCAATTCATTCACTGAGAATGTGCACTAAGAAATTCATTCACTGAGAATGTTCACTAAGAAATTCATTCACTGAGAATGTTCACTAAGAAATTCATTCACTGAGAATGTGCACTAAGCAATTCATTCACTGAGAATATTCACTAAGAAATTCATTCACTGAGAATGTTCACTAATAAATTCATTCACTGAGAATGTACACTAAGCAATTCATTCACTGAGAATGTTCACTAAGAAATTCATTCACTGAGAATGTTCACTAAGAAATTCATTCACTGAGAATGTGCACTAAGAAATTCATTCACTAAGAATGTTCACTAAGAAATTCATTCACTGAGAATGTTCACTAAGAAATTCATTCACTGAGAATGTGCACTAAGCAATTCATTCACTGAGAATGTGCACTAAGAAATTCATTCACTGAGAATGTTCACTAAGAAATTCATTCACTGAGAATGTTCACTAAGAAATTCATTCACTGAGAATGTGCACTAAGCAATTCATTCACTGAGAATGTTCACTAAGAAATTCATTCACTGAGAATGTGCACTAAGAAATTCATTCACTGAGAATGTGCACTAAGCAATTCATTCACTGAGAATGTTCACTAAGAAATTCATTCACTGAGAATGTGCACTAAGCAATTCATTCACTGAGAATGTGCACTAAGAAATTCATTCACTGAGAATGTTCACTAAGAAATTCATTCACTGAGAATGTTCACTAAGAAATTCATTCACTGAGATTGTTCACTAAGAAATTCATTCACTGATAATGTGCACTAATCAATTCATTTGGAAAAATTCACTAAGAAAATTCACTTAGCTCTTCCTATTTAATTTCATTATACTCTCTAGATTGTTTCAAAATGATTACTTGATCAGAGTAATCAGAAAGATAACGATCTAAGAGTTCCATACTTTCCTTATCTACAATAATCATATACCTGGCTAGGGTATACAAGTATAGAGATTAGGTAGTATGCACTTTTATTTGCCATCATATTCCTCACTTTTCATATCATTATACACACATGATTTTTCATTCTTGAATTTTCTTCAGGCATCACTTCTATATCTCATCTTTTAGCACATAGATAAGGGAGATTATAAAGCATTTTAAGGAACACTGAGTAAGATGTAAGTTCTCATCTCCCTTGTGTCCTTATAGGACTAGTCAAAGGAAGTTCAAACACAACTACTTTCATATCTTTAGCACATAGAATCATGAAATGAAGTATCGGGATGAATATATTTCATCTAAGTATTACCCCTCACGGTCACCTACCACATTAGGTTGATTTCAACACATAGTGTCCAGTTCTTTCATGTTGCTACTTTTGCCTTTACTTAGTGGCTACTGCCCTAGTGCACTAGGCATTTATTGCACTGGTGACACCAAAAACTTTGGCTTTTCATAATAACTAGGCAAATGTCTCTAAAATTATAGAGACCTTACCTTAATTCTCAGCTTATTGCCCTTCCTTGGGCACTACCATCACAGATGTACTATATGTCCAAACTTATGGCAGAGTCTACTTTCTCACCATATATTAATATTTCCCACATTTCCTCTGTTCCAACATGACCATGTCACTCAGGAACCCTTTCAAAGCCCAAAGTTTCCACATTAAGGACTGGTAACCTAGATTGTAATACTAGTATCTAGTCTTCTATATGCATCTCTATTATCCTAGGCTACCCTTCAAGAGCATAAACATAGGATTCTCTATCCTGATCAGGTCAAGATGGGAATTCTCAGGCACTCATTCTTTTCTTTCCTGATCCCTTGCACCCTCTCTTGGTGCAACAACATTGCTCTCAGCAATGTGTTCCTCGTATTCCCCAGTCTTTTTTAAACTTCACCCTTTCTTTTGCACAAGTAGAAGTCACTATAGGGTATACTGGAGGACACTAACACAGACTCAACACATTAGTCCTATGTCTCTGTAGACTCATCGAACGTTAAGCTCTGATACCAAACTTGTAACGATAGTCACCAAACCGACAAACAAATCGTTACTAATTAAGCAGAATTTAAACATAAACAGCGAATTAACAAAATTCACTAAAAATTAAAACCATTTTGCAAAGAGATCCATGTCTAGGTAAACTCTTTAAGGTAGAACCAAAACTTTATATACATCATTGTTCACATTGTACATACACTGTACCATCTCTTCTTGAGGATAACTTATAACAGTTGCTCTATCAAAACACACACTAGAGCAACAAAAAACCTTGAGACATAGAAGCCAAAATCTCAGATTGATCATAAAACCAGTACAAATCAACTCCAAGGACCTGAGAGTACAGAGACGACACATAGGAATTTTATCTACAAGACATGATAGACAGTACACTCAACCTGAGTTGTCACTGTTGTCCCTGCTGCTATTATTTTTTTTCTGCAGAAAGGTCTTCACCTCCTCGTGCACGTCCACCTAAAAATTTTGATCCCACGGGGGTGAGACAATTGTAATTGTCCCAGTGAGATATATAACTCTCCGCCAACAATGTTATTATCACAGTTAAATAGTATTAAACTGAGCAGATGATAAGCAATTTAGAATATTCTCATCTTTTAAAGCATTGAAACTATCTGTGATAGAGCAGTAAGTCATTTATTCTCTTTATAAGGAATGGGAAGAACATGTATATCATTTACTCATCATACTATATCAACATCTCAAGCTTATCCAGTGAAACTCATTATCATGGTATGTCATCCATGAATCATTCTCATTTCTATTTGTTGGCCTCATCCAATCTGCTAACCAGATATTTAATTGTTCCAGTCATGTAAGTATACATCATCATATTATATTCAGGCATTGGACTATGCCAATCTTGTGCAACTATTTCAGGCATTGGACTATGCCAATCCTGTGTAAACATCACTGAATACCACATCAATTTTACTAGGCATTATACCTTGGACAAGCCATCATGCTTATTCACATCCTTTTTATAAACAAGTATCCTTCTCATATATTTCAAAAACTATAGCCCTTATTTGGCTATAAGCATAAAGCATGTATGATCAAGATTTCATTATTATTACTGTATCCCTTTATTATTATAAATATATTACTAAGTTTCCATTTCTTAGTTTATTTTGAACATTATCATTTCTTACATGAGACTTTTATAAACACCTTGTTACCTCTCACTAGGAAACAACTATTCTCATGGCTCAGAAGTCCCATTAAACATCTTGTCACCTCTCACTAGGCAACAACTAACCACATGGCTCACAAGGCCATTAAACATCTTGTCACCTCTCACTAAGCAATAAAGCATACGAAGGCTTATAAAGCCAATGAAACATTTTCAGTATATAGTGCATTATAGCCCATACCTGGATATGATCATCATCTCAACATACCTGCATGTTTATTACTCATGATAACAATTATATATCAGTACCATGCAACACTAAGTAATACCATAACTCATCAATCGGTAATACAACTTCACATAGGATTACTCTGTTTTAAGACTTCACATAGCATTACCCTGTATTAGGGTTTCACATAGCAAAGAATCAATATGGATTACATAAGTATTCAATCATACTTATTTATTCTCATCATTCATCCTTGAATGAATTATTAACACACAATATGAGTTTCTCTCTCATCCTTGCCAAAACATGATTACATCATAGTTTATAGGTTTGGATTAACCTTTTCATAAGGCATGTTGGACTATATTAATCAAAGTGCATTACCTCTCAGTGTAGAAATTGACATGACACATTTCACATGTCACACATACAATTATATTGGACTTATAACACATCAAGGTATATCATTATTGGGGTGTTGGACGTGACATCTATCATATCTTGATGTATCACTTCCCTCAACACCTTTATCTTACTTAAGTTCATCCACTTAGCTTGTATTAGAGTATTCCCATCCTAATACTTTATGCATCAACTCATGACATTCATCATGTAATGTATTGGTCATAAGTCACTTATTTAGAATATACAACCATTGCCACTGATATGGACTCATTTCGAGTTAAGACATTGTTGATATAGAGTTGACCATTATCAACCACTCTAGGTGTTTCACCTACCAAGGTATTATCCATACCATTACTTGGTGTTACACGCATCACTTATAAGAGTGTCTTTCTCTCACCTTTACAAGGTGTATAGGGTTGAATCATGTGCATATATTCACCATGTCGGGTTGTAGGTGTATAGACACCACTGTATCGAGTTGGAGGTGTATGAACAATCACCATATCAAGTTAGGATTTGCACTTGTCTCCATATCGGGCATGAGGTATCTTCTTGACCTCATATCAGGCACAAGGTATGTGTATGTGTCTCCCACGATACTTATGAGGTATCAACCCATCACCATGTCGGGCTAGAAGTACATTCAATCACCCTATCGGGCTAGTCACCATCTAGGGTTAACCATGACAGGTTAGGGTTACCATATCATCTAGGGTTGTGTATCGTGCAACCCTATCGTGCAACCATGTCGTGCAACCATGTTGGGCAACTATGTCATGCAACCATGTCATGAAACTATGTCATGCAATAGCTCTTGTTACACTTCACTTATATCGGGTTACCCAAATTAGGGTTTCATGTCAACTTATAAGTATTCATTCAACCTTGTATCGTGTATGGAGTCTATACTTGACTCCCTATCGTGCAAGAGGTGTATACTACATCCCCATATCGTGCAACAATGTATTCATTCATATCCATATCGTTCAAGTGAAGTAGGTGCATCATCATATCGGGTTAAAGGTACTTTCTTGTGTGCTTGCACCCGATATCACTTTTATAAAGTGATACCACCATCTTCAAGCTCTAGACCTTAGTTATAACTGTTATAGTCCATGTCAACAAGTCTAAGAAACTACTAGAACTCATAATCTCATCAAATTTTTCAGGAAATTTCGGAATTAAAAAGTATTTCACTAATTATAGCAATTTAGGTGAAGAATAATAACATGGTTGAGTTCAAGTTATATAGCCCACCTTAAGAACGACTTAAAAGCTCCAACATCCAAAGATCCACGTTCCTAAGGTTGAAGATGGACTTTACAACTCCACTATATGCAAAGAATCACCATGGATAACCAATTGGTGAAGAAGAAAAGAAAGGAAGATCAAAACCCTAAATTTATGCTTCAATCCAAGGTTGAAGATGATCTTATCCTCACCTTAGGGTTAAGTATGAGCTCCTCCTTGCTCCTTAACACCTTTTCACGATACACTAGTGTCCTTGCACGATATGCCACCCCTCTTGCACGATATGGCACTCACTTGCACGATATGACACTCACTTGGAGTCAAAACTTCACTCTATGACCGATATCACCCTATATGGCCAATATCACCTACTTGGGCGATATGCTCTTGCCATGGGCGATATCCCAAGGCCCATGCACTATACCACAGAATCCATTCACGATATGGGAGCTATATGCATGATACCTTAGGGTAGGAGTGTGGTAAGGTTCGCAAAATTGCACCAAGGGGTGAAACTAGGGGTATATATACTTGTTGTTCATGAAGGAAAGCAAAAAATGAGGTGTCAACATTTGAGCTAGTAGGTACCACGTGTCATGCATGGTTGACATGTGTACAAGCATGCATCAACATTTATATTGTCTTGAAAAATGGTTTAGGATCATCTTGAGATGCAAATTTTTCCATTACTTATCTATTTGGATAAGATATATCAACAAAATCACCACTTAATTCACAACTCATCACAACTTTGCTAAGGAAGTTGTGACCCGACACACCTCACCTCCTTGAGGTTCTTTGCATGATATGGACTTTTACAAGAGTTCACAAAACGATATGGGACACCTCCTTGGGATCCTTGGCTGATAGTCACTCATATATAAGCTTTTCATCTTGATACAACTCAAGTTAAGCTTTCATATTCAACCCTTTTCTTGGTCATTTCATCACCAAGATTACCATCACTCATAATTGATTCAAACATGGTGTCTCATTCATTCTCTCTCCTCTAAATGATACTATGAGGGAGTAGGAACACTCTAGAGGTGGTAATTTACATATCAACCCCACATTTTGAGTAAATTACAGTTTGTACCAAAATTGGTGCACAATACACCAGCATTTTTCAAACTTGGAATTTAGGCTTTGTACAAGCCACCACTTAGCATCATTCTCTCTCTTATGATTTTAAAACACATGTGGTACATTCAACATGTGACATTATTCATTATAACCCCTCAACTTGGGTAAATTGCACTTTGGTCCAAAATAAAGGAACATTGCTCAAACATCATTCAATTAGGACCAAACTTGAAACATAAGTGTGTTACATGATGACAAAACACCTTAGAGGATTATATTAGAGTTCTAAGAAAATTTATTAGCCAAAACAAATAGGGTTACTTCATAACCCAGGTCAGGGTCGTTACAATAACCCTGATATGGATGATGGGAGGATTATTCTCAAAAGACACGAGATGGGAAACCCTAACCCTGGTAAGGGAATAGTGGTGTTACCCTTGAATAGTGAATGCGTATTTGTTTTACTAGGTACAGACATGCAATAGATATCACTGTTATCATTTTTGCTAACCATGCAGATATCTTGAAATGATGAACATGGCCAGTTATGAGCTATGATGTTTAATTCACTATTGTTTTTGGGTCTTGTGTGCCATAATATACCTTGTTGTCTGGTAAGAGGTAACAAGAGAGTTAATGGGCCTCAAGCACCATGTGTGATGCTTGTAATAACAAGTATCATGTTTGCCTTGGTTAGTTGACCTAAAGGTGATAGTTACCTGGAAAAGTGGTAACAATGCTTAAATGATGAATCAAGGGTTTAAATACCCAGAACCACATGAGTATGGTGATGAGATTGTGAAGGGATGATAATTACTAGTATTGAAAAGAGGAACTAAGTTCCCAATGTCTTTTAATGACTGATAAGTAATTGATGCAATTAGTACATGTCTCCTTATAGCATTGATATAATAAGCTATGTTTTGAGAACTTGGCTGATGCTAAAAGAATATGAAAATGTACTTAATTAATCAAGTGAAATATATTCATGTAGTGCTCTGACCATAGATCCTTCATCGTCAGAAGTTGGTGATGGTGAAATAGGTTTTCCTATAGAATTCCTGGAGTTTGCATATTCTGAATATGTGGGGGTAAATGGGCAAAAATATCCTTACGTCCTTGTGAAGAGATAGAGGGAAGGTAAACATCAAACCTATCAATCCTTCATGTGCTGGGATAGATGTATCATAAATCTTCTGATGGTTGGGATGGATGTATCATTAATCTCCCAATGATATTATTTAATGTCAGGTCGATGGAGATAAACATTGAATCTCTCGATTTCCGATGAGAGTGCAGTTGATGCTATAACTCTATAGCGAAGTTCCAGTATACCCTGGAAAGCTATTTGAGCAGTTAACACAGTCCTGCTTGTGGTCCCGTACTGACCGGGATGTGGGAGGTCATGGGAATCCGTGTAACATCCCTGACCTGGGTTATGGCCTAACCCTAGAAGTTTTTATTAAGTAAGTTGTTTAGAAATTTGTTTAATATTTTTAAAAGTAATTAAGACTCTTGTAGAGTTTAAATTTCAAGTTTGAGCTTATTTGCAAACTGTTTGTGCATTATATGATAGTTTGGGCATAAAGTGCAATTTACCCAAGATGAGGGGCTATATTGCAAAATGTCACATGTTGAATGTACCTCATGTGTTCTATCATCATAAGAGAGAGAATGATGTTAAAGGATGGCTTTTGGAAGGCCTAAATTCCAAGTTGTAGCTTGTTTGAATAATGTTAGTGCATTGTGCACCAATTTTAGTACAAATTGCAATTTACCCAAAATGTGGGGTTAATATGCAAATTACCACCTCTAGAGTGTACCTACTCCCTCCTAGCATCATGTAGAGGAGAGAGAAAGAATTATACACCATGTTTGAATCATTCATGAATGATGGTAATCTTGGTGATGAAATGACCAAGAAAAGGGGTTGAATATGAAGCTCTAACTTGAGTTGTATCAAGTTGAAAAGCTTATATATGGAAGCCTATCGGCCAAGGAGCCATAGGAGGAGCCTCATATCGTTTTGTGAACTCTTGGAAAAGGCCATATCGTGCAAAGAACCTCAAGGAGGTGAGTTGTGATGGGTTACAACTTCCTTAGCAAAATTGTGACGGGTTGTGCATAAAGTGATTAATTAATTAATATATCTTATTCAAAAGGATATGTAATGGCCGAGTCTTTATCTCCAAATGATCCTCAACTGTTTTGCATGTCAAGATAAATGTTGATGCATGCATGGACACGTGGCACCTACTAGCTCAAAATGATGACACCTCATTTTTACTTTTCTTCATGTGCAACAAGTATATATACCCCTAGTTTCACCCTTAAGTGACATTTTTCGACCCTTACCACCCTCCTATCCTAAGGTATCGTGCATATAGACCTTGTATCGTGCAGGAAAGCAAGGGTATCGTGCATAGGCCCTTGGATATTGCCCATAGAAAAAACATATCTGCCAAGTAGGTGAAATTGGCCATATAAGGTAATATCGGCCAATAGGGTAAAGAGTTGACTGGCATATCGTGCAAGTGAGTGCCATATCGTGCAAGAGGGTTGGCATATCGTGCAAGGACACTAGTGTATCGTGCAAAGGTGTTAAGGAGCAAGAAGGAGCTCAAAACTTAACCCTAAGGTGAGGCAATGATCATCTTCAACATTGGATTGAAGCATGAATTTAGGGTTTTGATCTTCTTTTCTTTTCTTCTTCACCAATTTCTTATCCATGGTGATTCTTTGCATATAGAGGAGTTGTGAAGTTCATCTTCAACCTTAGGAACATGGAGCTTTGGATCTTAGAGCTTTGAAGTTGTTCTTAAGGCGGGTTATATAACTTAAATCCAATTATATTATTATGCACCTTCAATTTTGTCATACTTGTTGAACTACTTACAAATTCGATTTCTCTTGAATAATTGTTGAACATTTGAGTTCTAAAAGATTCATGGGAATGTTGTCCATGACTTAGAACAGTAAGAAAAA
The DNA here is from genome assembly GCA_963693085.1 of Alisma plantago-aquatica. Lineage (NCBI taxonomy): Eukaryota > Viridiplantae > Streptophyta > Magnoliopsida > Alismatales > Alismataceae > Alisma > Alisma plantago-aquatica. The sequence goes on from OY856409.1 coordinate 1,954,414,130, forward strand.
GGATCTTGAGGTTGATAATGATGACATCATCAGTATCGTGCAAAAGCACACAAGCACACACCTTCAACTCGATATGGAAAAGTAGCTCTAGTTTACTTGGAAATCGATAGTGGTGTGCATTGGTTTGTACTTTGGGTTGATAGTGGTTCAAACAGTTGTCTAGCCTGTCACTTAACCCATGGTGAAGGGAAGGTCGTGTCCATGAAGGTTTGAAGAGGTCAAGCACTCAACCACACACCTTCAACCTGATATGGATTAAGCTAGCATATATACACCTCTAAAACGGTATGGTGTGGAAGTACCTTAAATTGCAATATACTTGATGGAGAAACACATGGAGTGTTTTATATCAAGTCACACATTGAGTAGTATGGAGTTTAATGATTAATGATTAAGTAGGCTAATGTACCTTGAAGGAAAGGTTGAGCCAACTTAATAAAGTATGAAGTGATCAACATCCTAGAGAGGATGAGAGAGAAACTCATACTTGTGAAATAAACATGTAATATGCATTCATTAATGTTTCTAATATGTGTAAAGTAGGAACTAGGGTTTGATCCTTATCTACTGAGACATAGGATTAAGGTCGTTGAGTCTGTTCTAGTGTCTTCCAGTTTATCTGATAGTGACTTCTGCTCATATAGGAGAAGAAGTAAAGCTTAAAGATGGCTGGATCACACGAAGAACATGCTGCTGAAAGCAGTGTTGCTGCACTAAGAGGAGGTGCAAGGGATCAGGCTAGAGAGGAACTAGTACCTGAGAATCCCCAGCTTAACCAAGCTTTGATAGAAAACCCAGCTTTTCATGCTCTGTTTGGACAGTTCATGAACACAATATCACATATGGCAGATAGGATGCCAGCACCAGCACCTAGGGCACTAGCTTCCAATGAGGGACATGGATTTGGTAAGACCTTTGAGAGGTTACGCCAGGTAGGAGCCACCGAATATGCCGGTACAGCTAACCCAGCAGATGCAGATTCATGTCTCACTGAGTTGGAGAAAGCCTTTAGAATCCTCAGTATTCCAGAAACTGAGAAGATTAAGCATGTTGTGTACCTATTGAAAGGGAGTGCTGGCCACTGGTGGGCCATTGAGGAAGAGAAACGACCAGGAGTTGAGGCCGAATGGAGAGAGTTTCTAAGAGAGTTTGTTAGTAGATACTTTCCCAAGACTTATCTGGATGAGAAAATCTCTCAATTTGATCAGATTAAGCAAGGACCAATGAACATTAGTGAATATGAAGCTAAGTTTATGGAGCTTCTATGGTTTTGTCCACATATGGCTGCTACAGATGAGGAGAGAATTCAGCATTTTGAGAAAGGTTTGAATGCTGAATTGACCACACCGGTTTCTGCTCTAGAGAATAGAGAGACGTTTGCCACCTTTGTGGAGACAGTTAGGCGGATAGAAAGGTCTGTGACTGAGAAACGTCAAGCCAATAGTAATAAAGTGTATACACAGTTCCAGGGACAGAGGTCTGAAAGTTTTAAGAAGCCAAGGTTTTCTGCACCAATAGCACCATTTAGGTTCAATACTTAGACACAGTGGACGTCCAAAAAGGGTAGAGGTCATAGTTTACCGCCAACTGGAGCCCATAGTTCGGCGTCGATGTCAGTAACAGGACCACCTAAGCTGAGTTGGGAAAACCACAGTTGTTACCAATGTGGAAAGCTAGGACACATGATGAGAGATTGTCCTGATAGAAGTAGGAAGATGACTCAACCACCAAGGCAGAGTCAACAAGGCTCTCAGAGGAAACAGTTTAGCAGTGGCACATGAGGACGTGGACAGGCATCCCAAGCCGGTTCATCTACACCCAACAATAGGATGCGTGGTCATCAACCAACAACGACAAGATTCTATGATATGAATCATCCAGAGGCAGTGGTCAACCCACGAGTCGTGATAGGTCAGATGGAATTATTTCATTCTGATATGTCCGTCCTGCTTCGTATCTGTTTTGATTGATCTGGGTGCTACGCATTCCTTTATCACTCAAGAAGTGATCCATGACTGTAATATGACTAACAGTCGTAGAGCAGATAACTTGTTATTAGAAACTCCATTAATTGGATCTGCGGTGTTGCGGGAGGTATGTTCTCCCTGTGTTCTTTCCTTTTCAGAACACAACATTCAGGTGGATCTTATACCACTTGAGATGCACGGGTTTGATATAATTCTTGGGATGGACACCCTAGAAAAGTATAAGGTTGTCTTGGATTGTGGTTCCAAGCAAGCTATGTTCATAGGCAATGGTGATACATGGGTCTTTTAGGGGGACAGAAAGATTCTTCCAACCTATCTAGTGTCAGCTATGGTAGCAAAAAAGTTAAGGAGACAAGGATGCTTTGCATTCTTGGCACATGTGATAGATACCAGATCAGAGAGTTCTAGTCTTTCTAAAGTTCCAGTTGTTAGGGAGTTTGAGGATGTGTTTCCTGAAGAGCTTCCAGATGTTCCTCCACCCTGAGAGATTGATTTCGAGATTAATCTAATCCCGAGTACGTAACCTATAGCTCAAACACCTTATAGGATGGCTCCAGCTGAGATGGCAGAACTTAAGAAACACTTACAGGAGTTGCTTGAGAAAGGTTTGATTCGACCGAGTACTTCTCCGTGGGGTGCTCTGGTTCTTTTTGTTAAAAAGAAAGATGGGTCTATGAGATTATGCATAGACTATAGACAGCTCAACAAGGTGACAATTAAGAACAAATATCCTCTTCCAAGGATAGATGACCTGTTTGACCAGTTGCATGGTGCAACAATATTCTCTAAGATAGATCTAAGGTCAAGATATCATCATTTACGTATCAAGGAGAGAGACATACCTAAGTCAGCCTTTAGGACAAGGTATGGTCATTATGAGTTTGTAGTTATGTAATTTGGACTAACTAATGCAGTAGCTGCATTCATGGAGCTGATGAATAGAATCTTCTAGCCATTCCTTGATCAGTTTGTAGTAGTCTTCATAGATGACATCCTGATATATAGTAGAGATGGTCAACAATGTGAACTACACCTTCGTCAAGCCTTGACATTGTTGAGACAACACAAGCTATATGCTAAGTTTAGCAAGTGTGAGTTTTGGTTGTCAGAAGTGTCTTTTCTTGGACATGTTATATCTTCTACAGGTATTCATGTTGATCCACAGAAAGTGGAATCTGTGTTAGAGTTGGAACAACCCAAGACACTGACTGAGATTCACAGTTTCTTAGGCCTAGCAGGTTATTACAGAAGGTTTATTAAAGACTTCAGTTCTATAGCCTTACCCCTAACAAAGTTGACCAGGAAGGAAGTTCCTTTTGTCTAGAATGACAAGTGTCAGCATTCTTTCCAGTTGTTGAAAGAAAGGTTGACCAGTGCACTTGTGTTAACTTTACCTGAGCAGGGAAAGGGATACATTATTTTCTGTGATGCCTCCAAGAATGGTCTAGGATGTGTGCTGATGCAGAGTGATCATGTAGTTTCTTTTGCTTCCCGACGACTTAAGAAACATGAGGAGAATTATCCGACGCATGATCTAGAATTAGCTGCAGTAGTTCATGCGTTGAAGATCTGGAGACATTATCTCTATGGAGAAACATTCTAGATTTTCACAGACCATAAGAACTTAAAGTATATCTTCTCACAACACGAGTTGAATATGAGACAACGTCGCTGGATGGAGTTAATCAAGGACTACGATTGTACAATTGATTATCATCCAGGAAAAGCTAATGTAGTGGCAGATGCACTAATTAGAAAATCATCATCGCCAACCATAGATAAAGCACAGTTGAACTCTTTAGTGTGCTTTAAATGAGACATGCTTGTCTCATTGAGGCAAAACAATGTACATCTTAAAGTATCTTTGTTAGCTGGATTGTTAGTTGAGATGCAAGTGAAGCCTACTCTGAAACAACAGATTAAAGAGGCACAACAGGCTGATACTGTGATTTAGCAGATCAGGTCAGAGTATGGCAGTGAGAAACATGATGGGTTTCATGAGTCACAGGATGAGGTAGTCTGTTACCATGGTAGGATGGTAGTACCTGATATCAATAATTTAAGAAAGTTAGTCATGGAGGAAGCTCATTCATCCATGTATGCAATGCATCCAGGGAGTACCAAAATGTATCATAACTTAAAGGATATGTATTGGTGGCCTGGTTTGAAGAAAGATGTAGTTGAGTTTGTTATGCAGTGTCCAATGTGTCAGCAGGTTAAAGCTAAACATCAGAAGCCCACAGGAACAATGCAACCTTTACCTATACCACAGTGCAAATGGGATCATGTGACCATGGACTTTGTGGTTGGTTTACACAGAACAACCAAAAGACATGATTCCATTTGGGTGATAGTTGATAGGTTGACTAAGTCAGCACATTTTCTTCCTGTCAAAACAACTTATACTGCTGAGAAACTTGCACAGATCTATATATATGAGATAGTGCGATTACACGGGGTTCTAGCTACAATTGTATCTGATAGATGTCCCCAATTTACAAGCCATTTTTGGGAACGACTACATAAAGCCTTGGGTACTCAGTTGAAGTTTAGCACAAATTTCCACCCTCAAACAGATGGGCAATCCGAAAGAACTATACAGACTTTGGAAGATTTTCTTAGAGCATGTGTTCTTCAGTTTGTAGGAAGTTGGGACATACACTTGAGCTTAATAGAGTTTGCCTACAACAACAGTTACCAGACTAGTATTGATATGGAACCATATGAAGCCTTATATGGTAGACGGTGTAGATCTCCATTATGCTGGTATGAAATAGGGGAATACCAACTTCTGGGTCCTGAGTTAGTACAACAGACAACTGAAAAGATTAAAGTAATACAACAACAGTTGAAAGCCGCCCAGGATAGACAGAAGTCTTATGCTAAAAAGCGTCATAGACCCTTAGAATTCCAAGTTGGAGAGAGGGTGTATCTCAAAGTCTCTTCTTGGAAAGGTGTTCTCAAATTTGGGAAAAAGGGTAAATTAGCTCCTAGATTTATGGGACCTTATCCAGTGATAACACGGATGGGAAAGGTAGCTTATAGGTTGGAGTTGCCACCTGAGCTACATAAACTACATCCAGTGTTCCACGTATCTATGTTGAGAAAATGTCATCCCGATACAGAGTTGGTGTTGCAACCTGTAGAGGTAGAATTAAATGAGGATATATCCTATGTGGAAGGACCAATGATGATTCTTGACAGAAGAATCAAGAAGTTGAAAAAGAAAGACATAGTTCTTGTGAAAGTTCTATGGCATCACCATGGCATTGAAGAAGCCACATGGGAGCTAGAGGAAGAGATGAGGAGGAAGTACCCTTCTCTTTTCTCTTGAGATTTCGGGGACGAAATCCTTGTTAGGGGTTGATAATTGTAACATCCCTGACCTGGGTTATGGACTAACCCTAGAAGTTTTGCTTAAGTAAGTTGTTTACAAATTTGTTTTAATCTTTTGAAAAGTAATTAAGACTCTTGTAGAGTTTAAATTTCAAGTTTGAGTTTATTTGGAATCTATTTGTGCATTATATGATAGTTTGGGCAAAAAGTGCAATTTACCTAAGATGAGGGGCTATATTGCAAACTGTCACATGTTGAATGTACCTCATGTGTTCTAGAATCATAAGAGAGAGAATGATGTTAAAGAATGGCTTGTGGAAGGCCTAAATTCCAAGTTGTAGCTTGTTTGAATAATGTTAGTGCATTGTGCACCAATTTTGGTACAAATTGCAATTTACCCAAAATGTGGGGTTAATATGAAAATTACCACCTCTAGAGTGTCCCTAATCCCTCCTAGCATCATGTAGAGGAGAGAGAAAGAATTATACACCATGTTTGAATCATTCATGAATGATGGTAATCTTGGTGATGAAATGACCAAGAAAAGGGGTTGAATATGAAGCTCTAACTTGAGTTGTATCAAGTTGAAAAGCTTATATATGGAAGCCTATCGGCCAAGGAGCCATAGGAGGAGCCTCATATCGTTTGTTGAACTCTTGGAAAAGGCCATATCGTGCAAAGCACCTCAATGAGGTGAGTTGTGATGGGTTACAACTTCCTTAGCAAAATTGTGACGGGTTGTGCATAAAGTGATGAATTAATTAATATATCTTATTCAAAAGGATATGTAATGGCCGAGTCTTTATCTCCAAATGATCCTCAACTGTTTTTCATATCAAGATAAATGTTGATGCATGCATGGACACATGTCACCCATGCATGGACACGTGGCACCTACTAGCTCAAAATGATGACACCTCATTTTTACTTTTCTTCATGTGCAACAAGTATATATACCCCTAGTTTCACCCTTAAGTGAATTTTTTCGACCCTTACCACCCTCCTATCCTACGGTATCGTGCATAGAGACCTTGTATCGTGTAGGAAAGCAAGGGTATCGTGTATAGGCCCTTGGATATTGCCCATAGAAAAAGCATATCGGCCAAGTAGGAGAAATTGGCCATTTAAGGTAATATCGGCCAATAGGGTAAAGAGTTGAGTGGCATATCGTGCAAGTGAGTGCCATATCGTGCAAGAGGGTTGGCATATCATGAAAGGACACTAGTGTATCGTGCAAAGGTGTTAAGGAGCAAGAAGGATCTCAAAACTTAACCCTAAGGTGAGGCAATGATCATCTTCAACATTGGATTGAAGCATGAATTTAGGGTTTTAATCTTCTTTTCTTTTCTTCTTCACCAATTGCTTATCCATGGTGATTCTTTGCATATAGAGGAGTTTTGAAGTTCATATTCAACCTTAGGAACGTGGATCTTTAGAGATTGGAGCTTTGAAGTTTTTCTTAAGGTGGGTTATATAACTTAAACCCAATTATATTATTATGCACCTTCAATTTTGTCATACTTGTTGAACTACTTGCAAATTCGATTTCTCTTGAATAATTGTTGAACCTTTGAGTTCTAAAAGCTTCATGGGACTGTTTTCCATGACTTAGAACAGTAAGAACAAGGATCTTGTGGTTGATAATGATGACATCATTAGTATCGTGCACAAGCACACAAGCACACACCTTCAACTCGATATGGAAAAGTAGCTCTAGTTTACTTGGAAATCGATAGTGGTGTGCATTGGTTTTTACTTTGGGTTGATAGTGGTTCAAACAGTTGTCTAGCCTATCACTTAACCCATGGTGAAGGGCAGGTCGTGACCATGAAAGTTTGAAGAGGTCAAGCACTCAACCACACACCTTCAACCTGATATGGACTAAGCTAGCATACATACACCTCTAAAATGATATGGTGTGGAAGTACCTTAAATTACAATATTATACTTGATGGAGAAACACATGGAGTGTTTTATATCAAGTCATACATTGAGTAGTATGGAGTTTAATGATTAATGATTAAGTAGGCTAATGTACCTTGAATGAAAGGTTGAGCCAACTTAATAAAGTATGAAGTGATCAACATCCTAGAGAGGATGAGAGAGAAACTCATACTTGTGAAATAAACATGTAATGTGCATTCATTAATGTTTCTAATATGTGTAAAGTAGGAATTAGGTTTTGATCCTTGATAAAGTGATTTTGAAATCCTAACCGTAATATAGGGTGATGGTATGTGAAGCCCTACTCAACAAGAAATGGGAAACCCTAACCCTAATGAAGGAATAATGGTGTTACCCTTGTATTGAATGGTGTTTATATGTATTTTATATGGTTGTTATCATGTATACTAACCATGCAGGTATCATGGTATGATGAGCATAGCCAGGTATGAGCTATGATGTTTTATTTGTTGGAAATACTTAATGGCTTTGTGAGCCATAATATTAATTGTTGCCTAGTGAGAGGTGACAAGATGTTTAATGGCCTTGTGAGTCATGTGAGATGCTTGTGTAACAAGTATCATATATATATATATATATATATATATATATATATATATATATATATATATATATATATATATATATATATATATATATATATATATATATACCTTGGTCAGATGACCTAGAGGTATTAGTTACTTGATAAGTGGTAATTGTGTTCTGTGAAGAACTAAGGGTTTGAATACCCAGAATCAGTGATCATGATGATGATATTGTTGAGGGACGAGAGTTCCCGGTAATAAGAAAAGGGATTGAGATCCTAAATGTTATATAAAGTTTTGAAAAGTACTTGATAGATGTATTACATTTTCTTTGTAGCATTTTTCATAATAATTCATGTTTGAAAACTTGACTGATGCTAAACGAATATGGTAATGCACTTAATTAAACAAGTGGAATCTTATCATGTAGAGCCCTGACCATAGATCCATAAGCGTCAATAAATTGTTGAATGGTGAAACAAGTTTTCCTACGGGATCTCCTGGAGACTGCATATTTTTTAATATGTGGGGGTGATGGGCGAAAATATCTGTACGCCCCGAATGAAGATCGATGGTAGATAAACATGAAATCTCTCAATACTTCATTATTGGTTGAAATTCGATATGGATAAACACGAAATCTATCGAACCTTCCTCAGGTTGATGGTAGATAAACACGAGATCTCTCAATCCTGACGAGAGTGCAGCTGACCCTGCAACTCTATAGCGAAGTTTCCAGTATACCCTGGAAAGCTATTTAGCAGTTGGCATAGTCCTTCTCTTTTTCTTGCACTAACCGAGACGGTATGAGGTCATGGTAGCCGGCTCTTCCATTGACCTGTATGGTACTGATTTTGACTTCGCAGTGGTCGGTTGGAGTATGAGCGGTATACCTCATCTCCTCAGGGCATAAGTGTGATTGTAAAATGTAATCAGCTGTGTAGCATATTTGCTTAAGGATTGAAGACGGAAATCATTGGTTGATGATACATTACTTTTATACATCTTAAATGGATAGATGTTATACATGTTCTTCATATTCCTTATAAAATGAATAGATGAATTACTGCTTTATCATACATGGCTGCAATACTTTAAAAGATGATATTGCTCTATTCTACTTAAACAGTGATTAATCCTGCTTATTAATATAAAAGAATCCTTTGTTCAGTTTATTACTATTTATCTGCAATGATAATATGATCGGTGGAGAGTTATATATCTCGTTGGGACAATTACAATTGTCTCACCCCCGTGGGATCCAAAATTTTAGGTGGACGCGGACGAGGAGGTAGGAACTATACAGTAGAGGGAGGACAGCAACATCAGGAGCAGCAGTAACATCTCAGGTTGAGTTACTGTCTGTCGTGTCATGTAGATATGAGTCCTATGTGTTGTCTCTAAACTCTCAGGTCCTTGGAGTCAGTACTTAGTGGTTTTATGATCGATCTGAGATTTTGTCTTGTATGCCTCGAGGTTTTACGTTGCTCATGTATAGTTTGGTAAAGCAATTGTTGTATATATTCCTCGAGATGAGATGGTACATGGTGTGTACAATGTGAACCATAAATGCAGTACTTTGGTTCTCTTCTTAAGAGTTTTCTAGAAATGGATCTCTTTGCAAATGGTTCTAATTTTTAGTGATTTTTTTTATTCTGCAATTAATTACTGGTGATGATTTGATTTGTGGTCGGATCGTCACAATCCGGCTCTTCCATTGACCTATTTATGGTACCAATTTTGATTCTAGAAATGGTCGGTTGGAGTATGAGCGGTATACCTCATCTCCTCATAGCTTAAATATGTTTGTAAAATATAATCAGCTGTGTAACATATTTTACATAAGATTGAAATACGAGAATCACTGGTTGATGTTATACTGCTTAGCATGTCCTTGATACATAAATGTACTTATGTTCTTTTAATTCATATTGAATAAGAGACATGTTGCTTTATCAAGTTATAGTTTAAATACTTGCATAAGAATGTTGCTCTAATCTGCATAGATGTTGATTCAACTGCTACTGAATTATATTATTCCACTGCTCAGTTTATATCTTTTAAATTGCAATGATAATGTTTTGGTGGAGAGTTATATCTCCCGATGGGGCAATTTTTGTAATTGTCTCACCCCCGTGGGATTCAACATTTTTAGGTAGACGCAGACAGCAAGGAAGAAACCCTTCTGAAGGGGGAGAGCAACAGCAGCCACAAGGATAGCAGTGATCCATCAGGTGGAGACATTGGTTGTCTGGTTTTGTATAGATAATCCTATAAGTTGTCTCTTTACTCTCGGGTCCTAGGAGTTAGTGTTTTAATACTTCGATATGAGATTTTTGGCTTCAGGCCTCGAGGTTTTTATACTACCTGTATACAGTTGAGACAGAGTAGTGAGTGCATGTATGCCTCGAGAAGCAATGATACATGTTATGTATATATGTGAACCAGAATGTAATGTTTTACTTTGGTTCATAATGAAAGAGTTTTCCCGTGAATGGATCTCTTGATAAATGGTTTTAATTTTTAGTGATTTTCAGTAATTCCGCTGCTAATAATACACTTCCGCATTAGTTAATCTCGTTTTGTGAATCGTACGCCATAGAAACTGCCAGGTGCATGACGTGTACTGTAAGTGCACGCCGTGCAAAAGATCCGTCAATTACTCCAGAATGTACTGCGCATGGCATGCACAGTATAAATGCACGCCGTGCAACTTTCTAGAAGATTTTTGATTCGCTTGAAACTCCAGGTGCACGCCATGCATTTTGTGCATGCCGTGCATTTATTTTTCTACACTTTTCTAGAAACTCGCACGTCGTGCTCTAGGCTCGAACATGCCGTGCATTTTGCTGTCTAAGTAGAATGAAAATTCTTCTGAAGAGATGCACAACGTGCATATGCCCTACACGTCGTGCATTCTGTTGTTTCAGCAGAATAAACTATGAAATCATTCTTTCTTGGCACATATCTACAATGCAAGTTATGTGATAAGTAAAGTAACAAAAATATGGCGAAAGTAATATGAAAAGAGACTAAATAATATCATAATGAACCAAACTTGTGTGTGATAGCATGCGAAAAGATGATGTAAAAATCACAAAACATCTTACAAGACTGTACACATTTGCACAAGAATGTACACATGGTCGTACAAGGCTGTAAACATGTGTACAAGACTGTACACATGGTCCTACAAAATTGTACACATGGTCTTACAAGATTGTACACATGTGTACAAGATTGTACACTTGGTCCTATAAGACTGTAAACATGGTCCTACAAGAGTGTACACATGGTCCTACAAGACAGTACACATGTGTACAAGAGTGTACATATGGTCCTACAATACTGTATGCATGGTCCTATAAAACTGTACACATGGTTCTACAAGACTATACATATGTGTACAAGACTATACACATGGTCCTACAAGATTGTACACATGGTCTTATAAGACTATACACATGGTCCTACAAGACTGTACACATGTGTACACGACTTTACATGTGTACATGACTGTACACTTGATCCTACAAGATTATATAGATGGTCCTACAAGAATGTACACATGTGTACAAGTTTTTACACTTGGTCCTACAAGACTGGACACATGGTTTTACAAGAATGTACACATGTGTACACGACTGTACACATGGTCGTATAAGACTGTACACATGGTCCTACAAGACTGTACACATGGTCCCACAACTCTGTATACATGTGTATAAGATTGTACTCATGGTCCTACAAGACTATAGCTTGGTCCTACAAGACTGTACACATGTGTACATGACTGTACACATGGTCCTACAAGACTATACACATGCATACAAGAATGTACACATGTGTACAAAACTCTACACATGGTCCTACAAGACTGTACACATGGTCCTACAAGACTGTACACATGGTCCTACAAGACTGTACACATGGTCCTACAAGACTGTACACATGTGTACAAGATTGTACACATGGTCCTAAAAGTCTATATATATAGTCCTACAAGACTGTACACATGTGTACATAACAGTACACATGGAAACACAGATGTGTAGAATAGTACACATGGCAGTACAAGTGTGTACATAACTAGTACACATGCCAACATATATGTGTAGAATGCACATATGGTCCTACAAGATGGTAAACATGTGTACAAGACTATACACATGGTCCAACAAGACTATACACATATGTACAAGACTGTACACATGGTCCTACAAAACTGTACACTTGGTCCTGCAAGACTGTACACATGTGTACAAGAATATATACATGGTCCTAAAAGACTTTACACATGTGCACAAGAATGTACACATGGTCCTACAAGATTGTATATGTGTACAAGATGACTGTACACATGGTCCTACAAGACTGTACACATGGACCTACAAGGTTGTACACATGGACCTACAAGATTGTACACATGTGTACATGACTGTACACATGGTCCTACAAGACTGTACTAATGTGTACAAGACTGTACACATGGTCTCACACGACTATACACATGGTCCTGTAAGACTTTACACATGTGTACCAGACTATACACATGGTCCTACAAGACTATACACATGGTCCTACAAGCTTGTACACATAGTCCTACAAGACTGTACACATGGTCCTACAAGACTGTATGTATGTGTACAAGATTGTACACATGGTCCTATAAGACTATACACATGGTCCTACAAGACTGTACACATGTGTATAAGACTGTACACATGTGTACCAGACTGTACACATGGTCCTACAAGACTGTACACATGTGTACAAGAATGTACACATTATCCTACAAGATTGTTAACATGTATACAAGACTGTACACATGGTCCTACAAGACTGTACGCATGTTTACAAGACTACACACATGGTCCTACAAGACTGCACACATGTGTACAAGAATGTACATATGGTCCTACAAGACGTAAACATGTGTACAAGACTGTACACATGTGTACAAGACTGTACATATGGTCCTACAAGATTGTACACATGTGTACAAGATTGTACACATGGTCCTACAGTATTGTACACATGGTCCTACAAGACAATACACATGTGTATGAGACTATACACATGGTCCTACAACATTGTACACGTGTACAAGAATGTACACATGGTCTTATGTTGGCTATTTAGGTTAACGAGTTTCAATCCAAATATGGATAGTTTACCCAACTTAACCAATCTCTGCAAGTATACAGAGGTAGTGTAGTCGAGGTCGAACACAAGGAGCTTAAGTAATTAATTAAGCACAACAACACTAAAGTTCAACAATCTAGATCGGTTTAAAAGGGATGGTGATGTTTATCTAATTTCAGAAATTCAGATTTTAAATAAGCAAGAAAAAGATTATTAAAAAGTGTTTTTAGTTCAGATGTTAATGGATCTTGGACATTAGAATTTCACTCACATATCATAGCACATCATAGGAAGATGAAAATCTAAACATACATAAGCACTTGTTTCAAAGGAAAATTTGTGTTGCACTTCACCTCCCGGTGTAAGTGCAATGATCTCAACTCAAAATCACATTCTCATGTATATATTTAATTTTTTATCACAACCTATTCCTCAACTCATTTATCCCCACTCTCATGGTAGATAAAGAGTTTCCCAGAAAAGCACCTCCATACAATCCTACTTATCTTCTCAGATCAAGCAAGAAAGTAGAACACATGCATATAAAGTGGCCAGCAATATATGCAAGAGATGATAATACTGATACTTTCATGATGGTAAAACAAGCAACTTAGTATTTAGTACGAAATTAACTTGTTCCATACATGCTATGACATGGGAGCTACTCTCCCATGCCCAAGAAAAGGGAAGTTACTTGTAACATACTCGAATCCAGACATATATATTAAATCTCTCTTCTTCTAAGGTCATATTCCATTTTGTTAACATACCATATATTTCCCAGAATACAAAGCACATTAACAATAATTAGTGTCATGAATATATTAATACCCTTAGTAATTGGTATGCAAGGCAAAATAATCATAATACATTAAATAACAAGACTTAAGGAACAAATATAACAAACACCATGCTTGACTCTAATTTGACACCATAAAATATTCTTAGGGGTATAAGAAGAAATGAATCAAATTAATGTGTAATAAGTGTTAATTGTGTACCTACATTAAATGTATGTATGATATACAAATAGTAAAATCTACTATTTCACATCTTCAAATGTGAAAATTGATGGAACCATTGGATTTCTCACATGTTAATTGGTCTACTTATCAATTTTGGTATTAATCAGACTTCAATTTCCCAACCATCTAATAATCTGAATTCCTAACTTAGTATACACCCTTGTATTCTTATTAATTACATCAGCATGCCACCGTTCTCCTTGTCCATGTAACCCACTCCCCTCTTGATGTGGTCAATGCATACCGACCCTACAGATCACGATTTCTGTGGTCAGTGATCTACTCTGCCTCCCCTTCTTCTACTCCCCTGATTCCTATCCTCCTCTCTTCCCTTCTTCTCTTCCTCCCTACCTTTTCTTCCTCACATCCTCCCCATTTCTCCTCGTCATTACTGGGCACTTCTAAACCTTAGCACCCTTATGTCTTCCTTCCTTGCCTAGCCACCACGACACCACCAACTACACATGCTTCCACAGGGAATCACTCTATGCCCAGAACCAGCCGCTCGACTCATGTGGCCACCGTCAGACCACAAAACTTCTCCCTTCCTTATTCGTCCTCCTGTCTTCCTATTTTTGTAACCCTATGTGTCGCTCGTCTCTTTCACCCACAGTCCCACATATGTGAATATACTAGGGTGCCATGACCTGCTGGAGGCCATCGTCGGATCCATTGGCAACGATGCTTCCTCCGCCAACGATCTCTTCACCCCACGCCCAACGACCACGGAAGCATATGACCCTACTGCCTTCTACAGTTAGCGAAGGACCTACAGGCTCTGATTGCCTACCTTCTCCTCCTCCTCATCGTCTGAGTGTGGTGAGCATGTGCATAGCGTCATGGCCTGGATGGAGTCCATGATTTATGGTGGGAGTTTCATCTTCAAGCTGCCGCTAGCCATGTCTGCCGCCTCGTCTTCTCCCTCCTTTCCTTCCACCAACCACGTGAGAACTAGACCTGCACTTGTAGGCTGCCGCAAAGATCTTTAGATGCTCTGCTTCTTTCTCTGTCACCAAAACAATCACCAGTAACATGATCTTTTGAGGAATCCACCAAGGACGTCGACCTCCTCCCTAAACACAAGAAGACACTATGGTCTACCACGCTCAGCACATTTGTAGTTGTGGTGTCTTCCAGTGCCCCTATTAGAAGTCATTAACCATCCACAAGACAAGCAACTCTCTATCTTCTCCTTCTGTGACCTACCTTTCTTGGTCCGCCAGCTTCACCAATAACCTACAGTAAGGTCCTCCGGCATGGGGCCTTTGCTGGTGCTTGATGGCCTGCAACCAACCTCAGATCCCTCACATAGCTGCCCTTTCCATCAATTCACCTCGGTCATCTTCAGTTCCCTTGGAAAAATGTAACAACCTTGCTCTTCAAGCTCAACGTCGGCATCTGTAGGTTACCACCCGCAGATGAGGATGCAAGACTCTTGATGCCTTGTGGAGATTAGTTGTCATGGTTACCACCTCCACAATATACAGACTTCCTTTAACCCTTATGCCATCCTAGATGTATAGAGAATCCTCCACAGTAGTTCTACACTCACCACCCGCTCTATTTGCCTTGATTCTGTTCACCACACTACCTACTACCCATTGTCTCGAACTCAACAATCTGCAACATAACAGCTTGCTTCCCTACACTCTACCTCTCTGACCACCCCACCTACATAGGAAACCACCGCTGCTCTGATCTCTAGCCACTGAGATCATCACAAGTTCACCATATATCATCGACCGTTGTCAAGGCTTCAACAAACAGAAAGAGTAAGGATCCCTCCTACTCACATTGCTAAGTGTGCCTGCAGTTGCAAACACAATCTCGAGGTTTCAGCAAGTTGTGTGGCATACATGTGAATATATGTATGACCCTTGACACACATTGATGCAGGCTCGTCTTGCCATGGTGATCTTCAATATATTGTATGAAGCCAAGCCGACGAGGACCTTGAGACTGATCGTGTACATAAGTGAATCTCAACGTGAGTACTCAACCTCTTATCATTTCATTTTCAAATCACCTTCAACTAGAGTATGTTTGATTAACTAATATTATTAGTTACAATATTTATATAACTAATGATATCGGTATCATAAGTACACAAGTAAGAACTCATGAACCTATTATAGACTATGTGGATACTTAATAACCAAAAGTATGTAACTTCAGTCTGTGTCTTCTTACAATCTCTAGTATTATGGAATCTTTTAGTAAATGTACATGTCGTAGAGGCATTGGATAATGGAAAGGAAGGCCCCAATTATTTAATAAACTAAAGATTTCTAATAAATGTTAACTATAGCATATGTATTAACCACTTTAATCTTTAACATTAATCATCTAAATCTACATGTTAGTGCGTGCTTTTGGTACATAGAAACCAGTGCAATTATGTAAGTTTAGTAGCTAAATGTTTCATTTAAGGTAGTATGTTTAGAAAGAGACATTCAGATACTAATACAAAGCATGGATATAATGATACACTCTGATTAGTCATGTTCATGGGTACAACTATTAGTATGAATCCATATTATTATTCACAGCTTTATGTAACCTAAGCATATTCATACTAGAGATGGATTTTAAGACTAAGATAGACATCTAATGGGTCATATGTTCACTTAATAATCTTCAAACCCTTATACCAACATGTGATCAAAAATTAGGGTAAGATTTAAATATGTGACTATACTAGGAATGAATACACACGTTGACTTAGGTTGACTAACACACATATTTTGTTCTTAGGATGAATACTTGACCTTGGGGGACCAAGTATATCTATAGAGTTAGCCATTAGTCTTGAAGATCAGGTATGTACATCCTCTATTTTATTTTGGGCATTATTTGACTGAGCCTACATTTCTTTAATGAGGCATCTCTTGAACTATCAATTTTATTTAAAATCCAATTGTTGGACATTCATACTTTCTGCTTTTGATTCATATAAATTCATGTGATTGCTGGAATATTCATTTATAATGGGTCTTTGGACCCCTTCTTCTATGATTGCCATTTTATGTGAAATTGACTAAAATGTTACTCTTGCCGCTCTATTTATGCATGCTACGTGTTTGACTAGAATATCTAGAATAGTGGTACTTATGTACAACCATACTTATAAAGGGCGTGCATATTCCGCCCGGGGTGTGCGCTTCCACCCTTGTTTACTTTTAGGCCATGATCCTATGGTGTTATGACCCTATTTTAGGTATATTTAGTCTACATTGTTATGCATGCAAATGTTTATTGTTTTAATATGAATCTGTGGATGATTGTTATGGCAAGGCACTTTGATTCTCATGTTTGTAATCTGAAATTTTATATGCTTCATTTCTATTTTTACATTTCTTTTGAACTTACCTAATTGCAAATAACCCCCTCCTTGTGGGAACATCTCTTTTTGCACTTTTACCCCAATATAATTCCCAAGGATTATTATGTGTACATACTCAGCCTTTGGTGACCTCTATGTTGTTCCCTATGTTCTGGGTGATGTTCCTTTCCACCCAGGTTTAGGTACATTAAAGATCCAGGTTGCTCGAAGATCATATAAAGAGAATTGTACCTAAGGATAGCTTGGAATAGCTAGGTTACTCTCTGCTACATGGCTTATTTGTAATTAGTTCAAGTTTTTGTAATATCACCTTTTATGGTGATGAGCAATTGTATAATGATACCCTTTGTAACTTTGTAATAGTTTTGTTCTGTTGCTTATTCATTATCATACTCTGTAATTTGTACCATTTGAGAAATGAATGAAATTCCTCCTTTCCTTTTTACCTTTTGGTATGTTTGGAATTGGATGGGCTATTTCTTCAATTCAGTGAAGAGTGGATCCCCTATTGGGTCTCACTCTTTACAAAATGGTATCAGAGCCTAAGCAGTCGGTAACTTGACTATTTCAAGTTAACCTTGGTTGAACCTTAATTAGATAGGTGACCCTTAGAGGTTATTGATAAACCTATTTACTAGTAGGCAATACCAATTAGGGTTTTCACCCCCCTAACTAATTTGGTCACTTGCACTCCTCGACCCACCTATGTGAATGTGAGTTAGTCTTTAGTAACCCTTAACACCCACCCCTTCTTTATGGAGGTGGGATGAAGCTACATCAAACTGAGTCTTGTAGTGTTTAGTTAACATCTCATAATTTTCTAGGATATTAGCCTAAGATCTATGAAGTGTGGGTTGATTGAATAAGTCATAGATAGGGATTATCCTAGTTCTCACCTTAACTCCCTTTCTTTGTTGTTACCTAGTACGCCTCACATACATCCATTTTGGGTTGAGCATGTGTGAAAAACAACATAAAACCCTGATGTAATTTCTAGAGATGAGATCAATCCTTGACACTATGTGATAATTAGGATTAGCTCTATTATGATTAGGCATGACTTTCCCTCAACACGGAGTACCTCATCATAGCTATGCCCCCATGACCATTTATCTAATGGCAGGGTACCGATCTCATTGAGCTTGTTATGCCTCATACATGAGAATTGTTTGGTGAAAGTTATAACTTTTGGTAGATATCCTTATGTGTTCACCTCTATAACCCAAATAGTGCACTTAGTTTACCTAGTGATTGATATGAGTAGGTTGACTATATAGGTTACCTTATCATGGGAAGAACAATGGTTGTAAACCAGCTAGTGATGGGAATTAATTCATCCTATAAAACTGGGTAATCTTATGACTTCATTAGGTCCTGAGATGAGGCATTTTGAATTATGATTAAGTGTGTCATGGGTAATGGTGTATGTCATGCATTATTAGGATTTGATAGATGCTGATTATGTGTAATAAGAAGATGTTACCCTCGTATGCCTTCAAATAGTGATGTAGACATATTCCCTTTTAGGTGATAGAAGGAGTAGACCCCTTTTGTAGAATGCAATGATGATAGAATAATACTATAGGTATCATCTGGTGGATAAGTGGCAGACTTGGTTCTCGAATTGATTTTTGGCGCCAATTTTGGATTTTTCATCGTAAGATTTTTTTTTCTTTTTCTTTCTGTCAAATTTATTTTCATTATTAATTTATATGTACAAAGGAAAAGTTTTCATATTTTATCGAAGGTTTTAGAACCAAGTCATTGCTACAAGGAAGTTTGATTTCTAGAGGAACCCTTTGAATGAAGAAGTACTTGACTAGAATGATGGACATGAAACCCTAGGACTAAGTGTTATGTAGAGAGTACGAAGAAGCCTTGGATACATAATACCTCGGTTCACCCTTTTTGCCCCTCTAGGTGATGATGATGATGATGATGATGATGATGATGATGATGATGATGATGATGATGATGATGATGATGATGATGATGATGATGACGACGACGGTAAGGAAAATGATGAGGACCATGATCAAAGAATGAAAAAAAAAACTATGATAACATTGCAGGTAGCCCTGATGGATACAAATTGGTTAACATAATCCTAGGTCTTGATGTAACTTTTATAGACCCACATCTAGCATAAGCAGATATATGGATGCATGATACATGGGAGTCATATGACTTCACCTTGAGAGTAGACCATAAGTGTGACATGAATAGTATGATATGAACCCCTAAATTTCATATATTAGAAATTTATAGCTTGGTTAAGTTTATAACTCAGTTTACCATACCACAAATGGGTGGATTTCAGGGAAAAATCCCTTTTAAGGGGTGGAGTGTTGTAACATACTCGAATCCAGACATATATATTAAATCTCTCTTCTTCTAAGGTCATATTCCATTTTGTTAACATACCATATATTTCCCACAATACAAATCACATTAAGAATAATTAGTGTCATGAATATATTAATACCCTTAGTAATTGGTATGCAAGGAAAAATAACCATAATACACTAAATAACAAGACTTAAGGAACAAATATACCAAACACCATGCTTGACTCTAATTTGACACCATAAAATATTCTTAGGGGTATAAGAAGAAATGAATCAAATTAATGTGTAATAAGTGTTAATTGTGTACCTACATTAAATGTATGTATGATATACAAATTGTGAAATCTACTATTTAACATCTTTAAATGTGAAAATTGATGGAACCATTGGATTTCTCACATGTTAATTGGTCTACTTATCAATTTTGGTATTAATCGGACTTCAATTGCCCAACCATCTAATAATTTGAATTCCTAACTTAGTATACACCCTTGTATTCTTATTAATTACATCAGCATGCCATCATTCTCCTTGTCCATGTAACCCGCTCCACTCTTGATGTGGTCAATGCATCTCAGCCCTACAGATCATGATTTCCACGGCCAGTGATCTGCTCTACCTCCCCATTTTCTTCTCCCTCAATTCCTATCCTCCTCTCTTCCCTTCTTCTCTTCCTCCCTACCTTTTCTTCCTCGCATCCTCCCCATTTCTCCTCGTCACTGTTGGGCACTTCTAAACCTTAGCACCCTTCTGTCTTCCTTCCTCGCCTAGCCACCACGACACCACCAACTGTAGATGCTTCCACAGGGAATCACTCTGTGCCCAGAACTAGCCGCTCGACTCATGTGGCCACCGTCAGACCACAAAACTTCTCCCTTCCTTATTAGTCCTCCCGTCTTCCTATTTTTGTAACCCTATGTGTCGCTCGTCTTTTTCACCCACAATCCCGCATATGTGAATATACTAGGGCGCCATGACCTGCTGGAGGCCATCGTCAGATCCATTGGCAACGATGTTCCTCCACCAGCGATCTCTTCACCCCACGCCCAGCGACCACAACAGCATATGACCCTGCTACCTTCTATAGTTAGCGAAGGACTTGTAGGCTTTGATTGGCTACCTTCCCCTCCTCCTCATCGTCTGAGTGTGGTGAGCATGTGCATAGAGTCATGGCCTGGACGGAGTCCGTGATTTATGGTGGGAGTTTCATCTTCAGGCTATCGCCAGCCATGTCTGCCGCCTCCTCTTCTCCCTCCTTTCCTTCCACCAACCATGTGAGAACCAGACCTGCACTTACAGGCTGCTGCAAAGATCTTCAGATGCTCTAATTCTTTCTCTATCACCAAAACAAGCACCAGTAACACGATCTTTTGAGGAAGCCACCATGGACGTCGACCTCCTCCTTGAACGCGAGAAGACAATATGTTCTACCACCCTCAGCGCAGCTGTAGTTGTGGTGTCTTCCAGTGCCCCTATCGGAAGTCGTCAACCATCCACAAGACAAGCAGCTCTCTGTCTTCTCCTTCTGTGACCTACCTTTCTTGGTCTGCCGGATTCACCAATGACCTACAGTAAGGTCCTCTACCATGGGGCCTTTGCTGGTGCTTGATGGCCTGCAACCAACCTCAGATCCCTCACACAGCTGCCCTTTCCATCAATTCACCTCGTTCGTCTTTAGTTCCCTTGGAAAACTGTAACAACCTTGCTCTTCAACCTCAACGTCGGCATTTGTAGGTTACCACCCACAGTTGAGGATGCAAGACTCTTAACGCCTTATGGAGATTAGCTATCATGGTTCCCACCTCCACAATATACAGACTCCCTTCAACCCTTATGCCATCCTAGATGTATAGAGAATCCTCTACAGTAGTTCTGCACTCACCACCCGCTCTATTTGCCTCGATTCTGTTCACCATGCTGCCTACTACCCATTGTCTCAAACTCAACAATTTGCAACATAATGGCTTGATTCCCTACACTCTACCTCTCTTACCACCCTGCCTACATAGGAAACCACCACCGCTCAGATCTCTAGCCACCGAGATCATCACAAGTTCACCATATATCATCGACCGTTGTCAAGGCTTCAACAAACAAAAAGAGCAAGGATTCCTCCTACTCACATTGCTAAGTGTGCCTGCAATTGCAAACACAATCTCGAGGTTTGAGCAAGTTGTGTGGCATACATGTGAATATATGTATGACCCTTGACACACATTGATGCAAGCTCATCTTGCCATGGTGATCTTCAATATATTGTAAGAAGCCAAACCGACGAGGACCTTGAGACTGATCGTGTACATAAGTGAATCTCAACGTGAGTACTCAACCTCTTCTCATTTCATTTTCAAATCATCTTTAGCTAGAGTATGTTTGATTAACTAATATTATTAGTTACAATATTTATATAACTAATGATATCGATATCATAAGTACACAAGTAAGAACTCGTGAACCTATTATAGACTATGTGGATACTTAATAACCAAAAGTATGTAACTTCAGTCCATGTCTTCTTACAATCTCTAGTATTATGGAATCTTTTAGTGAATGTACGTGATATAGAGGCATTGGATAACGGAAAGGAAGGCCCCAATTATTTAATAAACTAAAGATTTCTAATAAATGTTAACTATATCATATGTATTAACCACTTGAATCTTTAACATTAATCATCTAAATCTACATGTTGGTACGTGCTTTTGGTACATAGCAACCAGTGCAATTATGTAAGTTTAGTAGCTAAATGTTTCATTTAAGGTAGTATGTTTAGAAAGAGACATTCAAATACTAATACAAATCATGGCTATAATGATACACTCTGAGTAGTCATGTTCATGGGTACGACTATTAGTATGAATCCATATTATTATTCACAACTTTATGTAACCTAAGCATATTCATACTAGAGATGGATTCTTAGACTAAGATAGACATCTAATGGGTCATATGTTCACTTAATAATCTTCAAACCCTTATACCAACATGTGATCAAAAATTAGGGTAAGATTTAAATATGCGACTATACTAGGAATGAATACACATGTTGACTTAGGTTGACTAACACACACATTTTGTTCTTAGGATGAATACTCGACCTTGGGGGACCAAGTATATCTATAGAGTTAGCCATTAGTCTTGAAGATCAGGTATGTACATCCTCTATTTTATTTTGGGCATTATTTGACTGAACCTACATTTCTTTAATGAGGCATCTCTTGAACTATCAATTTTATTTAAAATCCAATTGTTGGACATTCATACTTTCTGCTTTTGATTCATATAAATTCATGTGATTGCTGGAATATTCATTTGTAATGGGTCTTTGGACCCCTCCTTCTATGATTGCCATTTTATGTGAAATTGACTAAAATGTTAGTCTTGGCGCTCTATTTATGCATGCTACGTGTTTGACTAGAATATCTAGAATAGTGGTACTTATGTACAACCATACTTATAAAGGATGTGCGTATTCTGCCTGGGGTGTGCTCTTCCACCCTTGTTTACTTTTAGGCCATGATCCTATGGTGTTATGGCCCTATTTTAGGTATATTTAGTCTACATTGTTATGCATGCAAATGTTTATTGTTTTAATATGAATCTGTGGATGATTGTTATGGCAAGGCACTTTGATTCTCATGTTTGTAATCTAAAATTTTATATGCCTCATTTCTATTGTTACATTTATTTTGAACTTACCTAATTGCAAATAACCCCCTCTTTGTGGGAACATCTCTTTTTGCACTTTTACCCCAATATAATGCCCAAGGATTATTATGTGTACATACTCAGCCTTTGCTGACCGCTATGTTGTTCCCTATGTTCTGGGTGATGTTCCTTTCCACCCAGGTTTAGGTACATTAAAGATCAAGGTTGCTCAAAGATCATATAAAGAGAATTGTACCTAAGGATAGCTTGGAATGGCTAGGTTACTCTCTGCTACAGGGCTTGTTTGTAGTTAGTTCAAGTTTGTGTAATATCACCTTTTATGGTGATGAGAAATTGTATAATGATACCCTTTGAAACTTTGTAATAGTTTTTTTCCGCTACTTATTCATTATCATACTCTGTAATTTGTACCATTTGAGAAATGAATGAAATTCCTCCTTTCCTTTTTACCTTTTGGTATGTTTGGAATTGGATGGGCTATTTCTTCAATTCAGTGAAGAGTGGATCCCCTATTGGGTCTCACTCTTTACATTACTCTTCCATAATCATGCTTTGCAGATTTTCTACTGAAAATTCAGTTTTCAACATGATCTTGAAGGGGAAAAACAAAGAGATCTGAAAATGTAACCACAAGAAGGAGGAATTCTGGCTTGGGGATTAAATTCTCCTTCTTTAACTGCTCCAAAAAAGACTAGCTCCTCTCCCGAGAAGCTACACGCAGTTGAAGAAGCTTGGTTGCACCTTGGAGAAGACAATGGAGAAGAAGAGAAGAAGGAATGGGCTCCTTTCTCAAGAAACCACCCTTGATCTCCTTGAAATTTCCCTCCTCTGCTCTCCCCTGGCTCTGGGAATGAGAGAACTTCCACAAATGACCAGTGATAACCACCCCTTAAGTTCCCTCTCTCTTTTAAACAAAAGCTCATATTTTTCAAATTGTTGAAACTGCCAGGTGCACGTCGTGCACCGTAAGTGCACGTCGTGCAAAAGCTTCGTCAGTTACTCCAGAATGTACTGCGCACAACGTGTGCAGTAGAAATGCACGCTATGTAACTTTCCAGAAGATTTTTTATTCACTTGATGCTCCAGGTGCATGCCATGCATTTGCTTTTCTACACTTTTCTGGAAACTCACACGCCGTGCTCCTAGCTCGAACACGCCATGCATTTTGTTGTCTGAGTAGAATGAAAATTCTTCTAAAGAGATGCACGCCGTGCATATTCCTTGCACGCTGTGTATTCTGCTATTTCAACAGAATAAACTCTGAAATCAGTCTTTCTTGGCACATATCTACAATGCAAGTTATGTGATAAGTAAAGTAATAAAAAGATGGCTAAAGTAATATGAAAAGAGACTAAATAATATCAGAATGAACCAAACTTGTATGTGATAAAATGTGAAAAGATGATGTAGAAATCACAAAACATCTTACAAGATTGTACACATTTACACAAGAATGTACACATGGTTGTACAAGACTGTAAACATGTGGACAAGACTGTACACATGGTCCTACAAGAATGTACACATAGTCCTACAAGATTGTATACATATGTACAAGATTGTACACTTGGTCCTACAAAACTGTAAACATGGTCCTACAAGACTATACACATGGTCCTACAATATTGTATGTATGGTCCTATAAGACTGTACACATGGTTCTACAATACTATACATATGTGTACAAGACTATACACATGGTCCTACAAGACTGTACACGTGGTCCTATAAGACTATACACATGATCCTACAAGACTGTACACATGTGTACACGACTTTACACATGTGTGCATGACTGTACACTTGGTCCTACAAGACTGTACAAATGGTCCTACAAGAATGTACACATGTGTACAAGTTTGTACACATGGTCCTACAAGACTGTACACATGGTTTTACAAGAATATACACATGTGTACACGACTGTACACATGGTCATATAAGACTGTACACATGGTCCTACAAGACTGTACACATGGTCCCACAAGTCTGTACACATGTGTACAAGATTGTACTCATGGTCCTACAAGACTATAGCTTGGTCCTACAAGACTGTACACATGTGTACAAGACTATACATATGGTACTACAAGACTATACACATGCGTACAAGAATGTATACACGTGTACAAAACTATACACATGGTCCTACAAGACTGTACACATGTGTATAAGACTGTACAATGGTCCTACAAGACTATACACATGGTCCTACAAGACTGTACACATGTGTACAAGATTGTACACATGGTCCTAAAAGACTATATAGATAGTCCTACAAGAATGTACGCATGTGTACATAACAGTACACATGGCAACACAGATGTGTAGAACAGTACACATGGCAGTACAAATGTGTACATAACTAGTACACATGCCAACATATATGTGTAGAATAGTGTACATGGAAATACACATATGTATACAACAATACACATGACAATACCCTAACCTAGCTCCATATCCACTTCATACACACAAACAATAGACAACATAGGCCATATGAATGGCGCTTGTTGCTAAGTCCAACCCACCAATTTATACATCCATATCTCTTTCTTTGTCATTCCTTCACTCTCTACTATTACCTTGCCAGCTACTACGAACCACAGATGCCAAATAGTTTCCGTGGGGCTAATAGGAGTAGTTCTTTTATTTTTATTACGATACACAAGGGCTAATCTATAAAAAAAAATTAAATACAACTATAACCCTCCACGCTCATATAGTTATATGATAAACGAATGAAAATATAAATAACTCCCGTCCACATTGGAAAGTTTCTCAGCAAATGTAGGGATAAACATCAGGTAACGGAGGGCAAAAAAACCTTTTTGTTTTGTTGCCAATGCGGCACCAATCCTCTCCCCATCTAACCTTTTCATTTCCCCTGACGATTTAACCTTCAAGATCAAATGATCAATGTTGTATCCACGAAAGTTAGGGAGGTTTCCAACATTTTATGGTCGATCTCTTCCTAGATACAAATTGCCATATGAACAATGGAATCAATTAAATTGGCGGACTATCTGCTTGGATCCGGGATGCTGCCATTCAAATCAGTTGGCACAAATGTTGATCGTCTTGGGAACGTTGCTTCCTTCGTTTGAGCAATCGTGACGCAAGTCTGGAAAGAAACTGCAGCTTCCTCTAATGCTTTTTATGAAAACAAGCCAACAGATACGAGTTCCTGTATTGTTTTTTTTTTTTGTCGTTCCTAGTGGTTCTCAACCAAGATAGCGATCTAATACTCATCAGGATGGCAGTAGGGACGACGACTTCCACGGCAGTGCAGGAGCACATCAGGGTCCTTGGAGATGTACGTTTTCCACGTATTGGACTTCTCGTTACCTGCGGCTGTCGGTATTGGCTTCTGTAAAGGTGACGACGTCCCTCTGTCATTGCGGCCGGCAGTGACCGAGTGTCGTAGTTCCTGGGAGTAGCGGAGCAGCTCGACTCTTCAATCATAGCCTCGGCTACCAGCACCCACACTGGCTTCCATTGGCATCTCGGCGGCAAGCCACTCTGATCTTGGTCCGAAGACAACGATCGCGGCGTGCGCAAGGCGGAGGTCCTCCTCCTTGGCCGTTCAACGTATACAGGGTGACCACCACCGTCTTCGCCCTGCTCCTGGCCATGGAAGCGAGACCATAGCATGACAATGGTGTTGATGGTGGCTGTGAAGCGAGTTAGACGACGCGGCTGGATTCAGCAGAGTGTATGCCGGCAGTTGTGCCCCAGCACGGAACCGTCAGATGAAGGAACCGGAGGGTTAGGCAAGCCTGACATGTCCTATGGATGCGGCGGAGAGAGGAGCGCGCCTCCTGTAGCAAATTCAGTAGGGTGGGAACTTTCTGTTGCTGCAGCGGCAGCATGGAGCTCGGGTCGGCAGGAGTGGGCGGTGTGTTGCCATCAGGTGCCAGCAGAAAGGGCGGGTTCACAACTGCAGCTGGGGGTACGTTGGGACCGGTCGGAGAGGAAGCGGATGCTGGGATGAGCGGTGCGGCGACTCGAAGACGCGTCGCGTTGGGAGGAACAAATTCCATGTGTGTCGGGCAGGTGGGGAGGAACAGAAAACGACGATCGGAAGTTTGCCGTTGTTGTCCTATACAAAACGCCGGGCTCGTGGAAATGCACAACAAAAGCTGGCTAGCTGATCAGGTGCTCGTCCAGCATTGATTGTCACCCACGTCTCTTCATTTACATCAACTTGCGGGTCCTCCACCTAGGTGGAAATTAAGTCGTATCTGCATCATGGCGCAGGCTTCGAGCTCATCTTCGACGGCCCTTGCGAGCAGGCTCAAGATCAGGGTCAAGAGGCTAGATTTCGGTTTGTTACAATGCTACTCATCCAAGATAATCAAACCAAATGGTGGATGCTCATATGGCTCGGATGACAACACTACTCTTCCATCTGACAGAATCAAAGGCACCCTCATACATTGCAGAACCATTTCCTGATTACCACGGCGAGCATGCAACCTTAGTTGACTTCATTTGTGTTAAACCTCATGAAGATAATACACAACTAGTTGACATAGATGAAGGGTACCTTTTCTTTAAGAGGCATGCATGCCACCACTTCTTCATAATGATTCTGATTTTTTGATTCGATTCTTATTGAGATCACTATTGATTAGAGTGCATGCCATATTATACAACTAAATCAACATGTTAATACTATGAAGGAACCCAATCATTTTATTGATCCCAATGTTGAGTGGATGGTTTTCCAGGAGGACAAAAAACTGCATAAAAAGATTCACTAGAATGAGTTCACAAATTGAAGATGTTTTCCTACAATGAGAAGAAGCTAGAGTAGATTCTCCATATGATGTGGCACAATCGACACAATTAGTGGTTGATTTAGTACATACTACAATAGCCATAGAAGAAGGCACACCACCTCCAGTCCTCATAGATGAGTAGATCCATATACCACGAGATAGACACCAATGCGACTTTATTCCTCGTCTTTTAGATCCACACACTATTGCACTACAAACTTTGAAGGGGGAGTATTCATAGATCATACTAGATGGGTTGTAGGGTGATAGTAACCTACAATGTTCCGGCCCACCACCCAGGGCTCTACTAGAGTTTCAAGAATGATGACTGGCTCAACTAACCACCACAAGCCTTGTTTACGCGCTTTATCCTCACTCATATAGAGCTCAAGCTCAAGTTCTTGATGGGCCACTAGTCCTAATGGTACTCTCGGCTGAGTGCACCATAGAGTACTTATTGATTAGCACTCTAAAAAGGAGTCACACTTTGCTGATGTGGGAGTCCAATCATTTCTTTTAAGATCACTTATTTTGAGACATCAAATCTTGGGATATTACAATCTGCCCCACTTAGACTTTTGATGTCCTCATCAAGGATGAAGTATATGGCCTCATGATCTTTTCTAAATTTTGGTACAAACCCAAAAAGTCTCATGTACACCTAGCTCCATTTATTAATAGTAGCACAAGGGTGGTTCCATCTTGCCTCAATGGATAGCCATTTCCAACACACTTGGATTGCACATCTTAAAAATGTGCAAGCCACAGGCCCATATAGGTCCCACCTACTAGAGGAGAATTGACTCTAATACCATTTGTAACATTTGAGCCCACCACTCAAGGCTCTAGTAGAGTTTGAAGAATAATGAATGGCCCCATAGACCACCACTGGCCTCAACTATGTGTTTTGTCCTCACTCACGCACAACCCATGATCAAAATCTCGACTTCCCATCCATCCTAGTATTAATCTGGGTCAAACATGCATAATCATAGATTACGTGATGATGAGATACCTGAAAAGAAGGTGCGCCTTAGTGATATGGTTAGTCCAATAATTCCTTTTAAGATTCTTTTTATATAAGGCCTCAAATCATAGGATGTTACACAACCTCATTTCAAGCATCCTTAATGTTCATTTGAGTTTCCACAAACACCTAGATACTTGTTACACCATAGAGCCCTCATGTTCAAGGACTCAACCCTTGTTCATATTCCTTTTAGCTAGACCTTCTTTGAGTTTCTAGGGCCACCTAGATGAGCATTTTGAGTCTCCCCTCCATATTTGGTTTAGTTTTTGTTCACAGATGAGAAAATTTCTAAGCTTGGGTGGTACATAGTCTTTTCCACCCACACTTATCTATTTTTATATTATTAGTTTTAGTTCAACATGTTAGCTTTGCTTGTAATTGTTGCAATGCGTTGCATGTTCCTAAAGCTATTCTTATTTCAATTATAAGTTCTTGCATTGTTAGTTGAATCCATTATCTATTCGTCTGAGGTTACAACCTCCATTCACTAAAATATTCAAGGCAAAAGAAAACATTAAATCTCAAATCAATGTGCACTATTCCTTCCATACCTCCATTCACTAAAAATTGTACCTTGGTGTGCATTGTATGCTCTGGTGATATCCATTTGACATATGTTGAATTATGTAAATACTTGTGATTTTGTGAGAATCCTCAATTTTTCATGAAACCTGTAGACATTTTGATATTGGGGAATGTGATGAGAAAGTGGTGTTGTGCAGCTAAGTCATGAACAAGAACACATCTAGTCGTGTTCCGTTATCTCAGGATGTTGGCTAGCTTGGGATGCTCCTATCGCAACATCTCTAAAGGATTTTGTTTAGGGTTCGTGTAGGTAATGTTGTGCACCTTCACAATTTTTGCTTCCATCATTGCGACCTGCTCTGGCTCTAGGACACTTCTTTGTTGACCAGCTCCCGCCCCTTCATGCTTAGTCCTTGCATCCCATTGTATAGGATTTAAAGTCCTAGGTCAACAATATTCAGGAAAACACATGTCCCATAACATTATATTAAGTTCTACCATTTTGTGTTGCCTCCATATGTCGTTAGCTCCTTCTTTCCCCTCCCGAATCGTGTGGTCCCTGCCATGATCGCTATCATGGCTTATGATTTCCTTCAAATTGCCTCTATAAATGCCATCGTCCTATCAGTAGAACCCTTCTTTACTCTAAACCAGTGGCGGAGGAAAGGGGGGCCAAGCGGAGGTGGTGCCCCCCAAGCCTATGAAAAGTTTCCTTTTCATATATTAGGTAGACTCATATCTATCTGAAATACAAAACTCCGGTCTATCTACCGATTCGATCGAAATAGGACTCTTACTAGCATAAAATTTATCTAACTTTTCTCTTAAATCAATAACTTTTATTTATGTTAACAACTTCACCCAAGATCTCTACAACAAAACCTGAATTCTAGTCAAACATTTATTGATTGACTGATTCTCTCATTCGTCATGTGTGATAACCAGAAATGTTAATTAATAAAATGTAGGAGATAAGAGGCTATGAAGAGTCCTTTTGACTTGATGTCACTGACATTAATGCTTCAACAAATCTTTTTCCGTGGACTGCTATTACAAAACACCCTCACGTTGCCTTGGTCCCTTGGAGCTTAGGAGGACGATAGCCACACAAACTATTACCATGATAAATAGACATCCAAAGAAGTAGTGATATGTTCCTAAATAATGTTCTACACCCAACACTGGCTATTGTGAGTTGTGATTGTTGCTCTCACTGGATTTTCCTTGCTAACCACACAAAAGTATAGGATCTTCAAAGTGACATTTTTATCTTTTAACTGTTGCAATCAGTTCATTACCCTAATAAGGTTATCTTGAAATCCAACATTCTATATTACGCACACTCTTAATTTCTACTTAGAGAAAATTATTTTCTCCACAAGTGTAGATGTGCCAGAAACTTTGGAGCATATGTACGATGTCGTTAATATACTAAAGAGTAAGCTAATATATTTTTCCGTTGAGCCCATTTATAGTCTGTATAACTTTGACTAATCTGGCTCAAACTGATCCAGCACTGTGACACATGGAAGTGATTAGCATGAGATCTACTGCAAGCATGTACCTCTTTTACTTCGAGTCCATGCCGTTAGCACATTCGTTTTCCTCATCTGACTACAATAACCATAATCTGTAATATTTCTTCATGCTTTTTCTTTGATAATTGTTGTTACTTGTTTTAGGAGTTAGAATTACTCATAAAAATCTATTATATACATATACGAGTTTGAGCACTTTCATTTGCATTTTCAATATGTTTTGAAATTAACGTGTCTAGGTATAATTTTTGAAGATTGAATTTATTAGCCGTTATTCTCAAACATGTTACTGTAACTATAGCTGATGATAACCTTGTTGGATTTGTAAATGCTATCTCGAGTAATAATTTGTGATTCTGTTTTCTGAAAAAATATAATACTTTATAAATAGCAATTTTATTTTCATCATTCTCAACATCTGCCCCCCCCAAGCTTAATTTTCTGGCTCCGCCCATGCTCTAAACATAATGCAATATTGTGGTATGCCACTTCTATGCATCCCACTGCAATTTTTTTTGTATGAGTTATGTACTTCTTGGAGGTATATAAAATTTAGAGTAAGTGACTGGGCAGGGGTCTGAATTTCTTAAAATGAAGCGAGCCATATGAAATTTACCAAAGAGGAGGATGGTAACGTGAGCGGTATATGCACAACAAAAGCTGGTTAGCTGATCAGGTGCTCCTCCAGCATTGATTGCCATCCACGTCTCTTCATTTACATCAACTTGCGGGTCCTCCACCTAGGTGGAAATTAAGTCGTATCTGCATCATGGCGCAGGCTTCGAGCTCATCGTCCCCGGCCCTTGCGAGCAGGCTCAACATCAAACTGGTCATCGACAGCGCCGCCGGGAAGGTCCTATACGCTGTGGTCGGGAAGGACTTCCTCGATTTCCTGTTCAGCCTGATGCTGATGCAGGTGGCGCCGCTGGCGCGTGCGCTTGGGCGGGACCAGGCGAAGGGGTGCGTCAGCATGCTCTACGACAGCCTCGAAGGCTTCAGTACAGACTACATGCTGCCCAAGGTGGACAAGGCTCAAACCCTCAAGCCACCGCCCACCAGCTCCCCGACTCTGAGCAGGACGCTCTTGATGCTGCGTTACGACGGGCAGGCACCGTCCGCGGGAGCCGCGCAAACAACGGGGTGGGTCAAGGGTGGCGACACGGTTTATATGGTGACGGACGACCTCGCAGTCGCGCCCTTTGACACTGGCGCCGTCCTCAGGAGGCTCAGGAGCGTGACGGATAAATAAGCTAATTTTATGTATACCAAGGTATATTTCAGGATATTAATTGGTATTAAAACAGCGAGAATATATCAATCTTTGGACGCCCGCAAGCCAGCTTACAGGCAGGAGTGAATCTAGTAGCGTTTGTACTTTCACTGATATATGCCTACTAATCGTATTGATTGATATTAAAAGATGTTGCAAACATAATTATAAATGTACTTAATCGCTTAGCCACCGCTCCGGTGTGGTGAGATAGATCACCGTGTGATTTTTCTCTAGTGAAGAAATGAAATTTGTAAATGTTGGCCATTGCTGCATTAAATGCAAAAATAGTATAAAATGTGAGCGGTAGCCAATTTGGTATTTGGTAACAGTGGTTGCAAACTGACCATTCCTGCCTGACCATATCGCTTTGCCAAACGAAGCAATAACCTTGTATCGTGGTGCCATGGGAGACCTCCTGTAGAAATAAATGAAAATTTATCCCAAAAAAAATATCATTACAAATCCAGCACAACAGCTTTTTAACACGTTACCAGGAAAACCCATGTGTGGTTACAGGTTTTTGCTTGCATGGGCGGTTGGTGAATGTATTTATTTGTATTACGAAATGGTTGTAAAAATAAAGGTGGATTGAGATTTTATCATCCCGTTCTTCCCATACATAAAGTTTATTAGAATGAGTATTGACAACAAAGTCATGTTTGGGGTGGTGGGGACGAGGGGTTGAAGGCTAATTAATTGAATTAGTGAAAATATGTATTTGCATTATGATCCACAAACATTAGAAATTTTAGGGATGATTGATGATTTGGAATATATTGGTTAGAGGATTGAAATTGAATTCTTTTTTCAAAGTAATGAACATGACAGGCTGAATCACATTCATTAAAGAAAGAATTATCATGTATACTCAGAATTTGTTTGAGCTTGCAAGAGGACAAGGTGAACAGAAGAAGCTCCTGACTCCTCCCCCGCCCCCAATTTTTTTCTATCCATTCCACTTACCACACTTATAATATACGTAGATATATTCTTGACCATGCATATGCTGCACACCCATATTTTGTTGCAATAACATCAACCAATATTATTTTTAAGTGAAAATAGACTTGTATCTTCTACATATACAAGATCAAGGAGTCACTCCTTATAAAAACATTCTCCATCAACAAATCTAACAGCCATAGCTAACTTTCTTGCTTTAAAATTTCTCAAGGCTCATAAAAATATTCAATATGATGAACTACTACATGATAGCTTGTTGAGCTTAGGATAAAATAATACACTGATTGTCATTCTGATTGTTGGTGAAGTATACTTTGGATTTCAAATAGAATTATTAGGAACCAAATGAGAAAAATCATTGTAGTTTGAAGACAAAAGCTTAACTACTAATAGTATTACCTCTGTTTTTGGTAGATGAAGCTTCATCATACTCTCTAAATGCACAAGATTCTAAGTACCTAACCATTAAGGAGTATCAACTGAATAGCTAAGTCATAGTCAATTTTAAGAAATTATATTTGTGCATAAATTATCATTCCATGAATTTCTCAACGAGCCCTTTTTGGCTATCAATTCCTTATAAGACTTATAGAAATTGTTATGAGGACACGAAGGATATGTTCCAACACGCATTATTAATTTACAGTGTCCTCACATGGACACTGGTAAAAGTGATCCTAAGGGAAAAAAATAAAGAAAATAATCTACGTCAAGATGGAAGATAGCCAAACATTGCTTGTCCTCAAGCAAAAAGAACATAGCTAAACAAATGAAGGAAGTTTCAAGCCCGTGCATGGATTAAATGAAATGAAGATATGCAATAAGCTCAACCAACCATGTGCATTAAGTTTATTTTCATAGTCATCGTCTCAATTCAAACATCAAAGATATAGAAGTTTTAGTTCAGCGAAGGTGGTCACAAATTAAGCGAAACAATCAACCAAACAACACTAAATAGGATTTGGATAGTCAACCCAAACAAATAGTGGATGTACAACACAAATTTTCAGCTATTATGGATGTAAATGATGAAACCTTAGTTAACTTTAACAATCTCAGTTGAGCTCTCTTCTAAAAAAGATATGATAATTGATTTTTGGGATTCCGGCACTTGGCTGCTAATTTAGGCTTACACACACATGGAGTTCCGGTTGGGGTGTTATTTTTACCCTCTTTTGATTTTCATACCACCTAACCATCGTTGTCGGATCAGACTCACACTTGGCTAGCATGATATGTGGGCTGTTTTCCATCTTTTATTGGGTAAAGTGAGAAAATGATAAAAGAGATTTTTGCACAACACAAGATAGTCAAGTAGAAGGTTAAGTTAACAAAATTTCACTCATTATTTTGCAAAAAAATTTCTAAAAAAATCGAATGTATATGCACTAAGAGTTTGGCAAAAGTATCTTGTATTCTAAATAGTGTTGTAGAGTTAAGTCATTCGCTGAAAGTTAAATAGTGTTGTAGAGTTAAGTCATTCACTGAAAGTTTTGACCATTACATGTATTTAGCAATCAAAGATGTGAAAATTGAGAGTTCATGCTATAATTACAAACCAAGATCATGTACATGGGGGATTTCATTTCCTATTTAATTCATGCATGTTCTTTACTAATTCTTTCAAATGGCACAAAGAAGTACAATGTATAGGATAATTCAAGCATATAGGAGTTCATTCCATTTCAATAGTCTCATTTCATATTAAATTTGCCATAAAGGGAAAAACAGAACATGAAACATGCCGAAATAAAAGACTGAAGTAGAAGACTGACACAACCAACAAAAGCAAATGACAAAAGTAAAAGAAAATGAAATAAAAAGTACATTATTGGCTGGTTATACCCTCCTAAGCTTGAAATCTGTAGTGTCCTCACTGCATCAACCGAACTCATGGAGGTATCAACCAGATACATGTCATGGGTGAAAATCAATAAGAGGGGCCAACGCCCCCATGGTCAATCATAAAGAACTGGATGACAAGATCATCATCTGGAACATCCATCGGTGTGGGCTGTAGAGTGGCCTTTGGCTGCTGCTGTGGCGGCGGCAGCTGATACGGTTGATGGATGGAGTAGTGGCCCTATGAGATGTGTCAGGAGTCCATGCGGTGGACCGTGTCATGCATCACAGTATACTGCATGCCCATCTGGTCCAGGTGGCCGTCGATCTGATATAACTGCTGCTGCATATAGCCATACAAATGCCTGACATTAGGCATCGCCTAGGAGTACGTCATTTAGGTCCTGGTGGAGGGAGACGATGGAGTGGAAGAAGAAGAAGGGACCGAAGGACCTACTCCGGTATCATCAGCACCTTGGGTTGTTGTTATCTCTTCATCAGTGGCCAGTAGGACCTTCCAGTTGTCCTTGTTCTCCAAGGTGGCATGCTCAGGATCTGGGAGGTCAATATACTGATCATCATCAAAGAACTGACGGAACTTGTTGTCACAGTTGGGAACCTTCGTGATCAAGCCTGTAGAGAGAAGATATTGAATATCTACTAGGTTTCTTCCTGGTGCAGCCTCAAGACCTATCAAATCAACCTCAAGTTTTTGTGCAATCAAAGTAATTAAGCCACCACACATGATGTCGCTGGCGCCCTTCATCTTCAATTTCTTGATGTCAAAGAAACATTGAAGAATATAGAAGGAAACATTAATTTCATGCTCATACAGCATGCCCCACAAGAAGAAAAGATCATGCTTCCCCACAACCCCTTGGGTTTCCTTCTTGGCAAAAACCCCAGTACTAAGAAGGCGATGAATATACTAGAAGATAGGGTTGTAGATAGTGGATGCCCTGGATGATTTTGCCTCATGGTGGTCCGCATCAGATATCTCATACCAAAACTCGTTGCTATGAAAAGTAGGCGGGTAATTGATCGCGCCATCATAGTGACACTCCATTAATTCATAAAAATGTCGAAAAGTGAGCTTGAAATGACGGTCCAAAAGCCTAAAATGTATAATACCAAAGGGCTCTAGATTTTTTTAAGGGTCTTGCTCAGTGACGAGTGTCATCAAAAACTCATATACAAGACGGGGGTAAGTGTTTGATACCGTAAGACAGATGTAGCTCAACCCCAGGTCTTGTAGGCACATGAGGACTTCATCCTTTAAGCCCAGTGTCGTCATCGTCTGCTGGAAAGCAAACCGAGAAGGGAGAACTCTCCTTACAATCAAGAACTGGTATGTCGGGTCTTCTTCAGGGGTGACCCAAAACTACATAGTTGAGATGTACCCCGACGCTTGGTAGGAGCTGGCGTCGTGCTTACGGTTGCTGGTTTGATTGACTGGAGCCATATGTGTTGCTGACAGACTGGCACACGTCGTGTGCTAAGACAGACATGTCGTGTGTCTAAAATAGGAGTTCAGCTTAGACTGTAACGCACATGCCGTGTGCGATTGGGTACACGTCGTGTACATGAAGCTCTTCAAAAATCTATAGGTCGCGAACTGCCGATTTTGGGGAAGAAAAGAGGAGGGGGCGGCGGCGGTTGCTTGGACCTGGCCATGTGTGGTTGAGGTGACGGCGGTCGGACAATTTTTTTGACCTCCTTGGCATTGAGGAGGTGCTTGGAGAGGAGGATGGCAGATTCCTTTTCTCACGACCTAGTTGGAGAAGATGATGGTGACTTGAGGTAGAAGATGATGGTGACGGCTATGATTCTGATGTGCTTTGGGGCGATGGCTCTAAACTTGGTGGTGGGGCTAGCACCACCTTGTGCTAGGGTACACGACCACAAGAGAAAGAAATGGTGGCGGC